>CAUYUJ010005781.1:447009-522009 GCA_963575745.1 Prorocentrum cordatum
CTCCTCCTCCTCCTCCTCCTCCTCCTCCTCCTCCTCCCGTCTTCTCCTCCTCATAGGTGTGCTCTTCCCCCCCGCCGGCACGCGCGCCCCCTCCCACCCCCTCGGGTGTTGCTGGAAGTGTCCCTGGCCCAAGGGCCCCCCCGGATTTCCAAGGCGGCACCCGAGCGAGGCCTTCAGAAAACCCTTCACGAGGCCAAGAGGGCCCCAGTAACTCCAAAGGAAGCGACAAGCTGGCGGCACCTTGCACGCCACGTGTAATTAAATATACACACATACATACATACATACCTACATCCATGCATGCATGCATACATACATGCATACATGCATGCATGCATGCATACATACATACATACATACGTACACACGTACGTACATACATACATGCATACATTCATACATACATACATGCATTCATACATACGTACTCATACATACATACATACATACATACATACATACATACATACATACATACATACATACATAAAAAATGCGTACGTACGTACGTACGTACATACATACATACATACAAGCATGCATGCATACATACATACATACACACACGCGCCCATACATACATACATACATACATACATATATACATACATACATACATACATACATACATACATACACACATACATACATACATACAGACATACATACAGACAGACAGACAGACAGACATACATACATACACACAGACATGCATGCATGCATGCATGCATGCATACATACATACATACACACGTACATACATACATACACACGTACATACATGCATACATGCATACATACATACATCCATACATACATGCATGCATGCATGCATGCATGCATGCATACATTACATTACATTACATTACATTACATTACATTACAGTACATTACATTACATTACATTACATTACGTTACATACATACATACATACATACATACATGCATGCATACATACATACATACATACATAATTCCATACATACATACATACATACATAAATACATACATACGTACATACATACATACATAAATACATACATGCATACATACATACGAGAAAGCGTGATCCACCGCCGCTTTACTGTGGAAAATTGCCGCCCGTTTCCTATGGAACCCGGGTGTCCCCCCCCCCCACCCCACCTCCGAAAATCCCCCCCCTGCTGGAACCCCTCCCCCCCCCTCCCCTCCCCCCGTAAGGTCAAAATATGGTTCTATTTAACGATGTGCTGTTTTTGCTTACGTGGAGCTCTCCTCTCCTCTCCTTCTCTCTCCTCTCTCTCTCTCTCTCGTTTCCGTTAGGATTCTATCATCGGAGGAAAGCGTATTACAAATTGATTCATTTTGGAGAGGATGACAATCGGATTCCTTATGTGAAGGCTTACAATAGGAGTCCTTTTGTGGAGCATTACAATAGAATTCCTTTTGTGGGGCATTACAATGGGATTATTTTGTGGAGGATTACAATAGGATTCCTTTGCGGAGGATTACAATAGGATTCTTTTTTGCCGAGGATTACAATAGGATTCCTTGTGTGGACGATTGCAATAGGATTTCTTTTATGGCGGTACTTGGGACAAACCTAAGAGGAGAAAGAACAACAAAACAACAAAAATTAGCCTGACGAAAGACCCAACCATACGTAGTTGTGAATACCGCAATTGTGGATACATTCCTCGGTGGCGCTCCCTAAGATGGAGAGATGGAGCTCCCTGTGGGGCCATGGAACGTGTGAGGGGTGTGCCAAAATGGGGCGGCGGCGCCATGCGCACTGCGCCACGGGGACCTTAGGTGGAGCTCCCTATGGGGCCACGAAACGTGTGAGGGGTGTGCCGAACTGGGGCGGCGCCGCTTATGGGGCCACGAGACGTGTGAGGGGTGTGCCGAAATTGGGGGTGGAACCGCATGCAAGCGAAGCCACTGGGGCGTTCGGTGGAACTCCCTATGGGGCCACGAAACGTGTGAGGGGTGTGCCTGAGTGAGGGGTGGAACCGCATGCGGGCGCAGCCACTGGGGCCTTCGGTGGAGCTCCCTATGGGGCCACGAAACGTGTGAGGGGTGTGCCAGAATTGTAGGTGGAACCGCATGCGAGCGCAGCCACTGGGGCCTTCGGTGGAGCTCCCTATGGAGCCACGAAGCGTGTAAGGGGTGTGCCGAAGTGGAGGGTGGAACCGCACGCGAGCGCAGCCACTGGGGCGTTCGGTGGAGCTCCTGTGGGGCCACGAAACGTGTGAGGGGTGTGCCGAACTGGGTGCGGTGGGCGCACGCGAACGCAGCCACGGGGGCCTTCGGTGAGGCTCCCTATAGAGCCACGAAGCGTGTGAGGGGTGTGCCGAAATGGGTGCGGTGGGCGCATGTGAACGCAGCCACTGGGGCCTTCGGTGGAGTTCCCTATGGGGCCACGAAACGTGTGAGGGGTGTGCCGAACTGGGTGCGGTGGGTGCATGCGAACGCAGCCACGGGGGCCTTCGGTGACGTTCCCTATGGGGCCACGAAACGTGTGAGGGGTGTGCCGAACTGGATGCGGTGGGCGCATGCGAACGCAGCCACGGGGGCCTTCGGTGAGGCTCCCTATGGGGCCACGAAACGTGTGAGGGGTGTGCCGAAATCGGTGCGGTGGGCGCATGTGAACGCAGCCACTGGGGCCTTCGGTGGAGCTCCCTATGGGGCCACGAAACGTGTGAGGGGTGTGCCGACTTGGGTGATGACGATGACGATGATGATGATGGTGGTGATGATGACGTCGATGATGTCGATGGTGGTCATGGTGATGACGATGAAGATGAGGATGATGATAATGATGATAATGATGATGATGATGATGATGGGAGGGGGAGGAAGGGGAGGAGGAGGAAGGAGGAGGAAGGAACGCGGGGCGACGTCTCTTCAAAACGAGGACCCAACACCACAGGATGGTTAGGAAAAATAAGAAAACCAATGAAATCCGGAAAAATACAGGTTTTCGATGATTCTCAATGTTTTGCAAAGAAAAATACCAAAACACAGCATGTTCAGCTCTCCGGGACCGAAAACATATAAAAAGCACAGCGGTTCTAGTTCCCTGGAGCGAAAAACCTATAAACAACACAACGTTTTCAAGCCCCTGGAGCCGAAACCTTGTGTTTAATATGGTTTCGCATCCAGGGAGTTGAAAACGCTGTGGTTTCATATGTGTTTCGCTCCAGGGAACTAGACACGCTGTGTTTTTATATGTTTTCGGCCCCGGAGAGATGAAAATGCTGTGTGTTCATATTTTTCCTTTGCAAAACATTGAAAATCATTGAAAACCTGCAATTTTCCTGATTTCATTGTTTTTTTTTTTTGTTTTTTTTTGTTTTTTTTGTTTCTCCTCCTAGGCTTTCCCCAAGTACCGCCATAAAGGAAATCCTATTGTAATCGTCCGCAAAAGGAATCCATTGTAACCCTCCACATAAGGAATCCTATTGTAATCCTCCACAAAAGGAATCCTATTGTAATCCTCCACAAAAGAATCCTATTGCAATGCTCCACAAAAAGAATCCTAGTGTAATCCTCCACAGAAGGATTCGTATTGTAATCCGATACAAAAAAGAATTCCATTGCAATCCTCCACAAAATAATCCTATTGTAATCCGGCGCAAAAGAAATCAATTTGTAATCTGTCACAAAAGGAATCCTAGTGTAATCCCCCACAGAAAGAATCCGATTGTAATCCTCCACGAAGGAATCCAATTGTAGTCCTCCACAAAAGGAATCCTATTGTAATCCTCCACAAAAGAATTCCTCGTGTAATGCTCAACAAAAGGAATCCGATTGTAATGCTCCACAAAAGGAATCCTAATGTAAGCCTTTACAAAAAGAATCCGATTGTCATCCTCCACAAAAGGAATCAACGCGTAATACGCCCTCCTCCTATGATAGAATCCCGACGGAAACAAGAGAGAGAGAGAGATGCAAAAATAAAAATCATCATAACAATGTAAAATAATTAATATATATATATACATACATTATAAAAACAACAAAAAAAAAACAAAAAAAAAAAAAAAAAAAAAAAAAAAAAAAAAAAAAAAAAAAAAAAAAAAAAAAAAAAAAAAAAAAAAAAAAAAAAAAGGAGAGGAGAGGTGGGTGGCCCCAAGTGGCCGTCCGTCCGCCGAGATACCTTAGAACCCTTATCAAACAGCTCTTTTTCCAAAAAATGCCGTATCGTTTTGGATGTGTCGCGGTTCGTTACTGTTGTTCGCTTAGTTGCGCCGAGCTGCCGCGCGTCTGCGAGTGTCCACTCAGTTCGCGCCCACGCATTGCGCGATCATGGGTTCGCTGTAGTTGTCGACCGTCACGGGCCAGAGTGGATTGCGAGTGGGGGCGCAAGGATGTTCGCCCCTTTCGGGCTCGCAGTTACTGGTTGCGCCCCAGAAGCGCTGTTCTCGATAGGGAAATACGTCATTGCCGACGGGGCGGGCCACGCCTTCGCTTTCCACGTCGGCGAGTGCGCGCTCGTCAGTTTCCAACGCGGCGCAGCCGAGATGGTCTCTGCAGCCGCCTTCAACACCTCGGTCTGTGATCTCAGGCACGGGTTGAAGAAAGCCTTCGTGATTCATTTGCAGAGCGAGCAGCCCGATCGCCAACGCCGATCTCTGGGGCGCGACTCGCTTCGCGGCACGGGGGCCCGGAAAACCGTCAAGAAGCGGACGCAGTCTTCCAGCAGGGGCTCAGCAGCTACCGCCCCAGGTCAAGTGGACGTGAAATCAGATCGGTGGCCTGAGGGATTGGCATCGGCAGCGCGAGAGGAGGCTCTTCGCCGGTGGAGCCTAACTGGTTGCATGGGCGACTACACCGAGTTCGGTTCTCCGCATCACTGGGGGTGCCCTATGTGCATCGCCAGGGACTTCAGCGAGAAACGTTATTTGATCACGCACATGAGCAGATATCATATTAAAGCTCGCTGCAGCATTATTTCAGAAAAAAAAGTGCAATACGATGTAAGTGGGCAATGGGATCAGCTGGTATCACGGTCCCGCTTTAACGAGCTGCGCGAAAATGATGGTCAGATCTCTGCTGGAAACATTGTGAATCGCTGCGTAGTTGGCATCATATCTCAATTGGAGGAAAGCCCCTCGCGGTCGCATAGGGAAGGCCAACTCGTTTGTGATGCGATGCGGTTGGACAAACAAATCACCATTTTATTAGACTTAGCGAACACAAAGTACGTCCTAACGGAGGATTGCAACAGGCACCACAAGGTGTCCGACAAGTTTGAATGCAGTGGCGTCTTCCTGAACGCTTACCTCGCTGCCATGAGTCGCCCAAATACGAAGGGGGCTACGCAGCGGATAGTTTCTTTTCTCGTTGCTCAGTCGGGCGACAAATCGAATTTGCCCCCGACCGGGGAACCGTTCTACCATACTTTAAACGAGAAGATGACCAATCACATCAGTGTCCGGCGCGCCGTGGAAAGATGCCGCGCGGCTTGCGACGTCCGCGTCTTGGGCGTGGATGGGTTCTACAAGCCATCGATGTCTGTGCCGTGCCAAGTTCCGCACGGACAGAAGCAAGACGCAGTTCCAAGGCGAGATCGGGTTCCAATGCGCGTTCTTATTACTGTCCAGCGCAACGACAGCATACTCAAGATTTTCGGTTCCAGTTCAGAAGACCCCGTCCAGCAGGCGCGCGCTCTTCGGAATTCAATTCGCAGAGAGGATGCGGAGAAGGTGCAAATAATTTGCTCCGACTTTCCTGCGTCTTAAGACAAGTGCAGCCAGTTGCGCGCCGCGTTTCCTAACCTGAAATGCGCCCGCAAAGACCTGCTACACTTTGCCCTCAAGGTCGAGCAAGCATCCAATGCAAGGACGACGGCATTCTCTTCCAGCGTTCGTAAGTGCATTGCTAAACTTCGCCTCGGGGCATTTGGCAGATCTCGTTTTTTTTTTCAGTGTAGTGATGGTCGCACGGGGCCTTCCGAACTGGTGGCCGCAATTGCTGCTATGAGGCCATCAGATGCGAAACGCTTGTACCACCGCATCCAAAACAGCAGCAGCCACGTGGAGAAGCCGTACGATCTCATGTACGACTTCATACAGGACCTGGCAGCGATCTGCTCAGCACACCCAAACATGATGCATCGCAAAACAGCTAAGAATACGACGGTGCTCAGCAGTTTGGAAAACGCGACCACGGCGCAGGAGCTGGGATACATTCATTGTTTTGCAAGTACGTCGCCAGCAACCCAAACCATGACGTCACATTTGGAACCACTCGCAACGAAACGTTCCACAAGCAGCTGAAGGCTTCTTATAGAAACGTCATGTGGCAAACACAACGACATGCTCTGTGCATTGCTGCTGCGGCGATGTTGGCAAAGCTGTGCATAGGCTTCTTATCAAAGTGCCAGCGTGACCAGTCGCATTCTTTTGCGGAGCACAATATATTGGCCCAGTTCTCCTTTTTTAAAACAGAGGCACCTCTTAGTTTCGTGCCCCGTATGAATCATGCTGTGATAGCGAACGAATCAGCAGACCAGGGCCTGCTGCCCCCAAACGCAAAGTTTACTCGCAAGCGCCCAGCATCTGCGATGTAGGTATCACTGTTCCTTCACAACTTGCCCGCGTGCATTCTTACTGGTTGTCGTTGCATCCGAAAACAGTTGCCCTTCTTAACCCGATCGCATGCCCGTTTCATGGCAATACAAACGAAAGAAACCAGCCTCGTTAAATAGAACTATATTTTGAGTCCACCCCCTCCCCCCCTCCCCTCCCTGGCACCCCCCCCCCCTCCCCTAACCCCTCCCCCCCCCCCCCTCGAAAACCGGGGGGGGCACTACCGGTTCGAACCCCTTCCCCCCTCGAAGACCGGAGGGGGGGTCACTACCGGTTCGAACCCCTCCCCACCCACCCACTCACCGCCAGCAAACGACTCCCAGTCCCTACCACCGTCCACACCACATCCCCCACTGTTGTTCCCAGCACCACTGTCCTCACCACCACTGTCCCCACTGGTTCCACCACCGCCCTATTGTCCCCACCAGTGCCCCCACCACTGTCGCACTGTCCCCACTGTCCCCACCACTGTTCCCACCACGGTTCCACTCTCCCCACTTTCTCCACACCCCCAACCACTGCCCGACTATCCCCACTGTCACTGTCCCCACTGTCCCACTGACTCCTCCGCTGTCCCACTGAACTGTTCCACTGTTCCCACCACTGTCCCCACTGTCCCCACCACTGTCCCCACTGTACCTCTGTCCCATTGTCCCACCGCCGTCCTCGCCACCGCCTTCACCACTGTCCCCACCACCACTGTACCCTCCACTGTCCCACTGTTTCCACCTCATTCCCACTGTCCCCACACCACTATCCCCACCACCACCGTCCCACCACTGTCCACTGTCCCCACTGTTCCCACCATTGTCCTCACCACTGTCCCCACCACTACCGTCCCCACCACTGTCCCACTGTCCCCACCACTGTCCCGCTGTCCCCTCAACACTGTCCCCACCACCACCGTCCCCACCACTGTCCGCACCCCCCCTCGGTTTTCGAGGGGGGGGGGGTTCGAACCGGTAGTGACCCCCCCCAGTTTTCAAGGGAGGGGGGGGGGGGGTCGAACCGGTAATGACCCCCCCTTTTCATGATGAACGGGGGGGGGAAGGGGTTCGAACCGTTAGTGACTCCCCCCCGTTTTCCGCCAGCAGCAGTAGAACACGCTCTTTCATACATACATACATACATACATACATACATACATACATACATACATACATACATACATACATACATGCGTGCATGCATACATACATACATACATGCATGCATACATACATACATACATACATAAATACAGACAGACAGACATTCAGACATACATACATACATACATACATACATACATACATACATACATACATACATACATGAATACATGCATACATGCATATATATATATACTTACAGACATACATGCATGCATGCATGCATACATACATACATGCATACACCTATATACATATGTGCATACATACATACATGCATACATGCATACATACATACATATGTATATATAAATGCATACATACATACATACATGCATACATACAGCCATACATACATACATACATACATACATACATACATACATATGCATACACACATACATGCATGCATACATACATGCATGCATACATACATACGCACACATACATACATGCATGCATGCATACATACATACATACATAATTACATACATACATACATGCATGCATGCATACAGACATACAGACAGACAGACAGACAGACAGACAGACAGACAGACAGACAGACAGACGGACAGACAGACAGACATATATACATACATACATACATACATACATACATACATACATACATACATACATACAAGCACGCATGCATGTATGCAAACTTGCATACAGACATGCATGCATGCATGCATACATGCATACATACATACAACATACACACATGCATACATACATACGTACTTACATACATACATACAAGCAAACAGACAGACGGACGGACAGACACAGACAGACTCTCAGACAGACAGACAGACAGACAAACAAACATGCATGCATACATCATATACATACCTACACAGACGCTCTCCGACGAATTTCGCACGCACCCGGACCCTCGGGGAGGGCGTCGACGCATCAACTCGCTGGCTCGCAGGGGTGATCACACACCGACAGCCTCACCGTAGGCCCAGGAACAATCCACTGGTGGCCGTCAATGTATACATTTGTGCGGCGGACCTTGGGCCAGGAACACCTCTAGCACCCACCCCCCTCAGGGGCAACGACAGGGGAGGACTGGCACAGGGGAGGATGCATCGACCTGGAACAGGCGATGCATCGTCGACAGATCGGCGATAGGCCCTCGGTAGCGAAACCGCACCTTCCTGGGCGGGTCGGGGCTATCGGGCCCCTATCGGCGATGAATGGGCGATTGGAGGTCCCATGCCCATCGGGGGCGGCCAAAAAGGGGGAGTCCAGGAGGGGAGGCGCAAATCATGGCCGGCGGCATGTGCGCGGCCCCAGGGGGGGGGGCGGGGCAGGGACGCCTTGAAATAGGCAGGGGGACGCGAGTCAACCTTGGGAGATCTCGTGGCCCCCGCCATGATGTCCACCCCCCCCTTTAGTCATCATCCCCCTTTTGGCCGCCCCCGACCTATGCCCCTCCCCCCTGTCTCGGGCGTTGGCAGAACTGGGTTTAGTGGGACCTGGTTTAATAATAATGTATTGGGGGACGCCCCCCCGCCCAGTTCCACTCACCGGAACTGCCGCCACCCGAAAAAACACCAGCTGTACGGCAGACCTGGATTAGTGATTCTGGCAAATTTAGAAGCTCCAGGGCCCTACCGCTAACCCGGTTCCCTTACCTGGGGTCCGGGCCATACCCCCCTGCATTTGCCCTTGGTGTATTACCGACCGGAACCACTTCTAGCTGGCGACGCGCTTCGGACTCTGGGCCCTCTTCTGGGCCAAAAAAGGCCGCGGCGTCCCCCGCGCGTGCCGAGCAGCGCGCGAGCGAGGCAGCAAGAGGCCAAGAGTGCTCGACTGCACGCAAGAGTGACCCTAGGTAAGAGTAACCTTTGGCGCGCGGCTTTTTGGGGGGCCGCGGGGGGGACCAAAAACGAGCGCGCGAGACGCAACTGTCGCATCGCAGTCGGTGCTCGGGGGACCCCCTTGGGCCCGCCCCAGAGGCCACTCCGGCGAAAGGTCACTCTTACGTGCAGTCGAAGTGCGCCGTGCGGCACGATGCCGGAGGAGGAGGAGGAGGAGGAGGAGGAGGAGGAGGACGATGAGGACGATGAGGACGAGGACGAGGACGAGGAGGAGGACGAGGAGGAGGAGGAGGAGGAGGAGGACGAGGAGGAGGAGGACGAGGAGGACGAGGAGGAGGAGGAGGAGGAGGACGAGGAGGAGGAGGAGGAGGACGAGGAGGAGGAGGACGAGGAGGACGAGGAGGAGGAGGAGGAGGAGGGCGAGGAGGACGAGGACGAGGACGAGGAGGAGGAGGACGTGTAGGCGGAGTCCTTCCCGAAGCCGCCTCCGGCCAGCTCGGGGAAGGGCACGCCGCCGCTCTGCTCCTCGCGCCGCCGCCGCCGCCGCGTCGCGCGGGCGGCTCTCGGCGGGGGCGCAGCGGCGGCCCCGGCGGCGGCCCCGCTGCGTGCTGCTGTGTGTCTGTCTGTCTGTCGGTCTGCCTGTATGCGTGTCTGACTGTATGTCTGCTTCTCTGTCTGTCTGTCTGTCTTTGTGTATGTATACATGTATGTATGTGTTGTTGTATGTATGTATGTATGTATGTATGTATGTATGTATGTATGTATGTATGTATGTATGTATTTATGTATGTATGTGTATATGTATGTGTATATGTATATGTATATATGTATGTATGTATATGTATGTGTATGTGTATGTGTATGTGTATGTGTATGTATATGTGTATGTGTATGTGTGTATGTATGTGTATGTGGTTATGTATGTGTATATGTATGTGTATGTGTATATGTATATGTATACGTATATGTATGTGTATAGGTATAGGTATAGGTATATGTATATGTATATGTATATGTATCTGTATATGTATATGTATACCTATATCTATATGTGTATGGATGTGTATGTAAGTGTATGTGTGTATGTGTGTATGTGTGTTCGTATGTTTGTACGTATGTATGCATGTGTGTATGTGTATGTGTATGTGTATGTGTATGTGTATTTGTATATGTATGTGTATATGTATATGTATATGTATATGTAAACGTATATGTATATGTAAAGGTATACGTATATGTATATGTATATGTCTGTATGTATGTGTACGTGTATGTGTATGTGTATGTGTATGTGTATGTGTATGTGTATGTGTATGTGTATGTGTATGTGTAAATGTATGTGTATGTGTATGTGTATATGTAAATGTATATGTATATGTATATGTATATATACATATCTATATGTATATGTATATGTATATGTATATGTATATGTATATGTATATGTATATGTATATGTATATGTATGTGTATATGCATATGTATATGTATACGTACATGTATGTGTATATTATAGGTAGATGTGTATGTATATGTCTATGTATATGTCTATGTATATGCATGTGTGCATGCATGCAGATGTGTGCATATATAGTATGCGCCATCTGCCAATCGCATGCAGCTCGACTACTAGAAAAGAGCCAGCCGTTTAAGACGGAGCCGTGCACTCATGTCGACAGCTGCCTCACTCAAATCAGTGCCTCACCCTACAGCTACTGCGTGGAGCTCGGCCACGACTCGCTGGCAATCGATTGCTCCGCTGGTTCGGATAACTGCTTCCACGGAGAAGCAAGAAGAGGAATCAAAATGGAGAAGAAGGGAGGAGGACGACAAGGATGATCAGCTTCCAGAACAGCCCAGCAAGAGGACGTGCTGCCATGAAGTCGCAACCCGCAGACGGCCGAGGGACACTACGTATTGCAAACCCACTGTGTGGCCACTTCTGAGTCAATCCAACAGCGTTCTCCGGATGACCCCGCAGTGCGGCAGGCAACAGTGCGCACATTAGTACATCGCCGAGCAAACCTGCAATACCACAGCTCAATCCAAGAATGCTGCGGGCGAGGCCGCAACTGACGTGCAGCGATCCGCGTGTAAAAGCCCGTGCGCAGAGAAGTTGTCCACGACCTCGGGCACAAGGGGGCAGATGAAAGAACGGTGCGTCGAGCGCGCCAGCGCGACAGCCCGAGTTGCCGCTTGCTGTTGCACAGCACTTGCCACTGCACTGCGGCCTTTGATCGCTATATCTATATCTTTATCTATATCTATATATATATATATATACATACACACATCTACAGATACATACCAGAAGCACACGCGCGCGCTTCGCGCGTGCTTCGGTTCTAGTACCGTCCACGGCACTGTGATGGCACGTAGGTGGGGGCTTGTGGGATCGTCGGTGGGAGTCATTGGGCAATCCTGGGGGGACGACTCGCTGTTAGAAGGGTTGCGGCCGTCTTGGACGGATATGCAATGTCGCAAGCTTCCTTGGACTGGCGTTGGGGCTGTTTTGGCGCTGTCTTGGAGGGGGGGGAGGGTGTCTTTGGCTCCAGTGGCGCCGTCCAGGGTTGCCAGATCGTTATGTCACGATATGCAGGTCTTGGCTTGCGGGTTCGTCGGGGAGATCGCTGAACACCCTTGTGCCCTTGACTGGCTTTGTAATGGAATGTCGTGGCCGTGTTTTGCTGGTCTTGGGATGTCGTCTCGTTTTCTTGGATTGGCTGTGGCACTGAGTTGGGAAAGTTGGAGCCGCCGAGCATGTAGAACCACTGGCTTCATGTGTTTACACTATGTGGCATGCTGCATGCTCGTGAGGGGGGCGGTTTGGGGCCCTCTGGAGCCGCCTTGACGGCGGTCTTGGAGGCCTCACCGACGTATCTTGAGGTCTCTGTGGAAGTCTCTCGGAGCCCGGCTTCCCAAGGGTTTGCTGGGGACTCTTGAGGGCCTCTTAGTGCACTCTTTTGGGCTTCCTGGGGGCCCGCTTGGGCCTAGTGGGCGCCTGTTGGCGGGCGGCCTCGAGGGTGATCTTTGGGCGGAGGGCTCTCTTGCGCCCATCTTGGGGCCCTCTTGGGCCGTCTTCGGGGCTTCTTGGTCCGTCTTGGAGCCCTGGTGGACCGTCTAAGAGCCTTTTTGAGAGCCTCTTGAGCAGTCTCGGGGGGAATTTCGGCGATCTTTGGGGTCGTCTTGCGCCGTCTTGAAATCAAGAAGGCGGGTCTGCTAAAATGATAGTTTTCCTAAGGGAGTGGGGCTATTTTTGCTTCTCGTCGCCCTGTTGGGGAGCCTTTCCTTTCGGAGCGGTCTTCAAGCGTCGTAGACGCCTCTTGGGCCGTTTGAGACGCATCTTGGGCTGTCGGAGGCCCCTGGAGGGGCATCGTGGGGGTGCCTCGGGGACGTCTTGGACCGCCGTGACGGCTGTCCGGTGGCTCTCAATGGCGGTTCTGGACCCCCACAAGCGAGCCGGTCCGTGGGCACCACAATTGCGATCGGGGGCCCTGGGCCCGCGGGGCCACTGCGCCGCTTTCATGTGTGTGTGTATGTGCATGTGCATGTGTATGTGTACGTGTAAATGTATGTGTATGCGTATGTGTATGTGTATGCGTACGCGTGTGAATTTATACGTATATACTAGAACCACGCGCGCGCTTCGCGTGCGCTCAGGTTCTAGCCGCGCCCAAGAAACTCGCATCGCAGGGGGGATTCCGGAGTTCGAACTCGGGGGTGGTAGAAGGACCTGCGGCTATCCCTGCAGCCCTCTGGGCGCAGGAGGTATAACGATGTTTTTGTCCCTCTCCCCGAAACCCTTTTTCCCTTCCGGGGAATGGTTTATCACTGTTCCTTATTAATAAACACCCCCTCCCCCAGGCGACTGGGGGCCAACCAGGGTCCATGCCGACACCCCCCCACCCTCCCTTTGTAAAATACAATACAAAACACACTCTGCCTCCAAATTCGGAACATGCGCAGCCAACCCGATGCGGCCCCCCCACACCATCCCTGTCAAAAAGAAATCACAGTACACTTGGCGGCGGCGGCGGCTGCGGCGGCTGCGGCGGCGGTGGCGGCGGCTGCGGCGGCTGCGGCGGCGGCGGGGGCGGGGGCGGCGGCGGCGGCGGCGGCGGCGGCGGCGGCGGCGGCAGCGGCAGCGGCTGCGGCGGCGGCGGCGGTTTGGCAGCGGGGGCGGCGGCGACGGCGGCTGCGGCGGCTGCGGCGGCTGCGGCGGCGGCGGCGGCGGAGGCGGCGGCGGTGGCTGCGGCGGCGGCTGCGGCGGCGGCGGGGCGGCGGTGGCGGCAGCGGCTGCGGCGGCGGCGGCGGTTTGGCAGCGGGGGGCGGCGGCGGCGGCGGCGGCGGCGGCGGCGGAGGCGGCGGCGGCGGCGGCGGCGGAGGCGGCGGCGGCGGCGGCGCCATATTGGCCCCCAGTAGCTGCCCATCCCAAGACGACTGCTGAATATGCTCAGGCTCGGGCCAGACTTGGGTGCTACGTATGTGTTGGGAGGGCGGGTGGGGGTGAGCGAGACGGTTTGCGGGCGGGGAGGGGGGAACTTGACCCTTCCCCCAAGCCCCTCCCCTGGACCTGGACGGGAGGGGCCGCGATCCGTTGGAGCGTCCAAGATCGGCACCTCAGAAGGCCAATCCCACCAGCCCTCTGAGCGTCGGTGGTTCAGGGCGTTTCCTCTTCCACCCCTCCCTCTTCCCCTGTCGGGGGGGGGTTACCCTTCCCCCGGCCCCCTCCCCGTGGACCTAAACGGGAGGGGCGGGGAGGTGTCAGGGCGTCCAGAACGGCCTCGGCGAGGAAACCAAAATCATTGATGTTTTAAGTTTGGTGTTGGCCCCATTTTGGTCTCCTGAAGGGGGGACGCTAATTAGTTCCCCCCTTCCTGTGATCAATCTCTTCCAAGATGGTCCCAAGAAGCGCCCAGGAGGCCCCAAGAGTGCCCCAAGATGGCCCCCAGAGGCCCCCAAGAGGCTCCCAGGAGGCCCCTAAGAGGATCCCAAGCGGCCCAAAGAGGCCCTCCCGAGGCACCCAAGACGCCGAAAAGCCCCTCAGGACGGTTCTCTACTCGCCTGGGCGTCGTTTCTGGATGGGCTGGTGGGGATACGCGAAGCGTCTAGAAATTCTGACCCCCCTCACGAAGATAGTGGCCCCCGAGGGGGGGGCGTCGATCGGGACCCTCCCTCCTTTGATCGATAGATTCGAAAATAGCCCCAAGAGGCGCTCCAGGGTTCCCAAGAGAGCCCCAAGAGAGCCCCAAGAGGGCCCCAAGAGGGCCCCAAGAGGCACCCGAGATGCCCTCGAGAGGACCCCGAACGGTCTCAGAGATCCCAAGATGACCTCCGAAATGGCTCAGATTGCCCACCCACAAGATGCTCCAAACGGCCCCAAGACCACTACAAGAGTGCCCCAATAGAGCCTCAAGAAGCGGTTTGTCGGCTCCTGACGGGGGAGTTGAGTTGAGAACCCACCCATCCTGTAATCGATGGCCTCCATGATGATCCCGAGAAGCCTTCCAAGGTTGCCAAGAGGGTTCCAAAAAGGGCCCCGAAGACTCTCGGAACGCACCAGCAGCAACAACCGCAAGAATAGCCCTGGATGGTTCCGTGAATCCTCGCCCGCGTCGTCCTCATCCTAGTACTCGTTCTCCTTGTCCTCCTCGTCCTCGTCCTCGTCCTCCTCCTCCTCCTCCTCCTCCTCCTCCTCCTCCTCCTCCTCCTCTTCCTCTCGCCCCCAGGCGGCACCCAGGGATGGCCCGAAGAGACCTTCCAAGGACCTAGATGCGTCTCTTCGTCCCTTTTTTCCCGTCAGCTCTGAAGGGCAAGGTTTCTGAATGGGTTGTTGGGGATACGTTTATGTCCGCGAGCGACACACAGCAACTGCGCGCCGTCAAGAAGCGAAGCTTCAGCGCCACCATCTAAATTACGGCCTAAGAAGGAGCCACAAAATGTTTCAAACGAAAGCCGAAAGCCATCCAGACACGAGAACACCGGGAGACGGAATGCCCGGCAGGGCTCGCCAGGGAGGGTCGGGCGCGCGCTCTTTCCACGGGGCGGTGCGGCGAGCGGCTCAATGGGCCTAAATGGCAGCGACCCGCAGCAGTGCTGCAGGAGGGGGGGAAGAAAGAAGACCAGAAAGGAGGGGCAGAATGGACAGGAAGAGGAATGAAGTCGCTTCACAAACTCGACCTCTTTTTTTCTAAACGTGGCCAAAAGCTGGTTCAACAGTCAGTCAGTAGTCGCTGTAGTCGTTTTTTATATTTATCCTTCTCCGCTCGCTTTGAAGCTTTCTTTGCATGTCGGGGTGCGTTCGGAGGTGTTTTTTTTCATGTTCCTGTCGGTGGACAGCCTCAGCTCGGGCGCCCAATCTTCCTTCCTTCGTGAAGACGTGGCTCCTGTCATTCGCAGCTTTGTCGCCTCCATCACACGACAATGTCCCGTCAGACTCTGAGGGCTCGGGACAACGATCTCTGCTACGAGACCCCTCTCTTAACGACACGACGCATTGCCTCCAGCCCCAGACAGAAATCCGCCGACCCTGTCGGCGTGTGGAAGAAGCTTCTTCGTCTGTCGGCGAAATTGAGCAACCTCGTAATTGAGTCGAAAGGAAGCCCCTTCCCTTTGATCCCTTCCCCGCCGGGGGGGGGGGGGTCCCGGGGTGGGTCGCCGCCCCCCGCGTCGGGTCCCGGGGGGGGCCCCGGGTTTTTACGCCGCCCCCCCGGGGAATCCCGGAGCCTAAAAAAGTCCCAAGACGGGCCAAGAGTGCCCAGAGAGGCCACCAAGACGATCCAAGAGGGCGCCGAATCGCCGAATGATCTGTCCAAGACGCCTCGACGGCCTCCAGACGGCCCAAGAGGCCTGCGAGACGCCCCAAGAGGCCTCCAGGACCGTTCCCACGAGAGCCCCAAGAGGTACAAATCATGAATTTCCCATACGTTTTTCACGGATGTTTGGCGTTTTCGCCTCTTCCGCTTCCCCACGCGCCAAGACGGCCCAAGAGGCTCTTAAGATCGCCCCGACACGGCCCAAGAGGCCTCCGAGAGGGTAGGCCCCCAAAACGGTTCCAAGAGAGCGCCCAAACGGGGGGCCCGAACGGACATTTCGAGCCCTCAGCCCCGAGAAGCTCCCAAGAGGCCCTCCAGGAAGCCCACAGAGGCCCCAAGAGGCTCCCGAAAGGCAAGTTACAAAACAACCGGGTATTCCCTCCTCTTCGACCTTGTCCTCCTCCTCCGCCTGTTCCTCCTCCTCTCCATCACAGAACGGAGGAAGGGCACTTTCCCGAGCGCGGCAAGCGCGTTTTCAACGCCTCCGACGTCCGACAGCACCTCGCAGCCGTCGTCCGATCCGCGAGGGCTGGCGCGCCCAGACGACAGGGTCGTCTCCAGGGTCGGCGGCGTCGGCCGCAAGGCCTTCGCAATCCCGAGCATGATCCAAAACGGATCGGCGCTGGACGCCCCCATCGGGCGCACCATCCAAAACGTAATCTGGATCGGTCGCCGCTGTCTCTGCCCAACAACCATGCCTACCACGACGCTGTTCCCAGTCCGCTCTGTCTCGCTTCGCTTTTTGTCTGTCTCGGAGCTTCTGGCGGACGCGAGGTGCCCCATCTGAGCAACGTCTCGACGATACAACGCATCGTGGTATTTCTCTGATTTGTCAGAAGCATCATTACCTGCTGCTTCGACGCGCTCGCCCATGCAGATTGCCTTTTGCGTTGCCTGCAACTCCCTCTGGGCCAGATCCACAGCGCGCTCAAGCTGTCGCTCACCGGAGATATCCTGCTTGTGTTGGAGCTTCTGCAGAGCCCGGCGTTCGGTGCACATCATGCTCAGAGCATTGTGTTGGAGTTGCCGCTCCACGCTAAACAGCCGGCGCGCCGGCGGAAGCGCTGCGAGCTGCTCCTCGGCTGGGCGCTCTGCCGGGAGAGCCGGCGAGGGCGCCTTCGGAGGTCGAGCCTTGCTCGTGCAGCCGGGCGCTGCCGGCACCCGGGCGCCGATGGCTGTTGCAACCATAGCGCTGGCGACCGCCGTTCCCTCAGCCGGGAAACCCAGGCGCGAAAATCTGGCAGACGTCGCTGCGTTGGCACTCGCTGATGGCGCGGTGGCCGGCTTGTTTGCGGAGGTGAGTGTGAATGTACCAGACCGGATTGGAACTCAAAGTTTCTCTGGGTTGGACTTGTCCTTGAAGAGAGAATCAGCAACCATTTCAGAATCTGGCAACCAGAGCAGCTCAGAAGGAAAAGATTTGTCACAGCGTTTGGCGATCCATGAAACAACCGCTGCACGAACTCTGTGGACCGCTGGAGTAAGGATCTTCTTCCGAAAGGCGTGGCGTTGCATAATAGATATGGGTCACAAAAGACCAACTATCTATAAACAGGACACCAGGCGGAGGCCCCGGCATGTTCAAAGATTTTTGGATCCGGCGTCTCGTGGCAAAATTTACATCCAAGGCGGCTTCTGCCGAGAGGGCCTTGGCTGCCAGCGTGGAAATGCACGCGCGGACTTGCTTCTTTGATGCCCGCCTGTACGTTGCAGCACGAACGACCTTATTCCTCCCCGTTCTCTGTCCGACGAGCGTGTTCACACCACGCTGCGGAGGCGAGCACTTGGAAAAAACCGCCGAAAGAGTACACACAAATGTCTTGAGACATTGGGCCTGGGGCGATTTTGAAGCGGCGGGTTTTTTTGCTGCAGTCCAGCAGCGTGCTGACAGTCGCCGATTGCACCTTTGATGCCACAGAACTCACGTGTAAGGAGCCGGTTGGAACTGTTTGGTCCGATACCCAAATCTGCTCACCGAGGCACTGGCGTAGGGAAGCTCGTTCTGCCTCCGCGACAGCAGACGTCGGCTGCCGCAAGCGGTGTGGAGGAATATATATATATGAATGAGAGTTGCTGACAATATTCTGTTTGGTCAAGGGTGATGTACGGCACGTTTACGTTGATATGCAAACCGCAAGGAACAAAATCCCCATTCTCTCGCGTACCCCATTGCAGTGGCAAGCTCTCAATAATGTTCCAAAAGACTTCGGTCCCGGACATCAAGGCGTCGTCTACGTGGAGACCGACGAAAACTTGAAGCTGCTCGTTCCCGAAACGCAAAACACACACGGGCCCCAAATCGAATGGACGAAACCGCGCCCCAGGAGGATGGACCGCATGTGAAAAAAAAACAAACCCGTGGTGCACGGCGCAATCCGTAAAGAGTCTTTCCACGCTTCAGTCGCCACACGTGTCCGTCAGGCAGCTCAACGCCAGCAGGCGGTCGAACGAACACGTAAGTTCCGTCCCAATTGGGATCTGCAGAAGCGTCAGTTAGCAAGAAAGAAGGCTTTCTTCACGTCCCACGCTTCTGGTTCGAAACCCACGCACGCAAAGAGTCAAAGCAGGAAGCGATCAGAGTGGCGATGCAACGAGGGGTTCCTACCACGTGGCTGTCCTTGCCGGTCTCGAAACAAACCTGCACCACGAAGCGGGTCTTTGGTTCACCGTCCGGGGCCGTGTAGACGGAGCGGGACGGCACTGCAGAGGCGCCGTCTGGAAGCGGAGCTACATCGAAGTTGTCCGAAACAGCCTCTACTTCACGAAGCCCGGGTGCTTCGAAACCTGGGTATGATTCCGCTGTCTTCCGTGGGACTTCCTTTGCTCGGTTCAATGTTTTCACGGCTGCGAGAGCATCAAGAATATCACCCCCTGGAACGTGTGCGTTTTCTAAGAAACTGTTGCAAAAATCCGCAACTTCAGCCATCATACCCCATTGTGTCGGTACTTCGAACAATGGCTCGTCAACATCGTTGCTGGCTGCTGCAAGAACGGAACGCTGCAAAGTTTGCGATGTGTGTGCAGGCTCGCCTACAACAACTTCGTGTTCTCCCTTCCGTCTTTGTGGCAGCTGTTGCTCGCTAGAAAGTCGGCGGCTCGGCTCGACTGTGCCAGCTGAAGAACTGCCCGGCTGCAACTTGGGAGGTTGCGCCGGCGGAGGAGGAGGAAGAGACAGTACTGGTCCATTTCCGACGGCCGGGAATCCCAGGCTCGCAGGTCCAGGAAAACCAGCCGGAGAAGGTGCGGCAGGCGGTGGCGTTGGCAAGGCCGGCGGTGGTGCAGCTGGAGGCGGTGGTGGTGACGAAGCTGTGTCTTCTGAGGCATGTTCGTTTTTGCTGCTCGTGGCTTCTATCGCGGGCGCCTGGACCTGCAGTTCAAAGATCCCTTTGCGCTCACGAGGGCGGGCCCTGTGCTGGCGCACAAAGATAGAGTGCCCATCCTGCAGGCGGATCCACACTTTCTGTTGGCCTTTCATACCTAGCACCTTTGCCGGTCCATACGTCTTGCCTTTGGAGTTGTCGTCAGCTATCCAATCAAGGACGGTCCCGGCGCTCAGAGGGCCGAGCGTACCAGCCCATCGTGACTTGAACAAATCCCGCAACTCAGAAAACGACTGGATCTGGATAGCTACCTGCTGCGGGGCCCACCGGAAGGACAGCCTGGCATGAGCGCTGCTCGCGGGGTCCGCGGGGAGGTCCCGGAGCATGGGAGGGTCTGCCTCGTCGATGGTGTCGAATACGGGTTTGTTCCCTAACGCTAAGAATTGGGACGAAAACCCACATCGTCGCACCAAGGCGTTTTTGGCAGCACAGGCTGGCAGCATGACGTCCGTAGTGGTGAGCTTTCTATTTGTCAACGTGGCTCATGAACATCTGCGCTAATTCGTAGAAGATGATATTCAAGACCCCGTTGCGTCGTTCAACAAGGCCGTTCGAAGCAGGAGCACGGGGAGGGATCCACAAGTGACGTGCTCCGTGTAGCTCCAAGTATTAGCATACCTCTTTGTTGGCATACTCTCCACCGCTGTCGGTCAAAATGTTGTCAGGCAGGTTTCCAAACATGCATTGCCACCGAGAGAGTGAACCCGCTCTGCCAGGGACCACTTCGTGAAATTATCGATCATGTGGTGAAAGGTGATTGGTTGGGTACCCAATGTGATATCGAAGGAATCGATACACACAATCTGGTTGACCGATCTAGCGCTCATCCCGGAAGTCTTGGGATGAGCAGCGGCCTTCCGAAAACGATCGCATACTTTGCAATTGTTAATGCTATTTGTTCTGCAAGAACTTTCACTGCAGGCACGGTTCCGGGGTCCAACACAGGAGTAATATTACGCATCAAATGCTCCACACTGGCCGAATCGATAGTGGATCTTCTCTAATCCTGCCTCGGTGGTCAAGTCGTGCTTCAGCTTGGACAGCCGAGGCGGCATCGAGATCTGAAACGGCCTGGGGCTGTCTAGCACAGTGATGGTTTCATACGCTGTTTCTCTGTTGTTGGGACGTGTGGTCGTAAAAGGTTCCGCGTGTAGTTGTTTTTCGTTGGTGGGTGTTGTGGTCCTAAAAAGTTCCGCGTGTAGTGCAGTTGGGCACACGGAAAAGGATGGAAACAAGTAGTGTCCGGCGTGGCTGGTCTTCAGTGGTATTGCCTGCTGTGTCGACTTCAGAAAAAAAAAGCGCATACCCATCGAAATCGACAACGGCCCGCAGGTTTTGCAGCTGTGGTTTGGACAACAGAAAAGGGGTGGCTCTTGGACCTGCGCCTGTTTTGACTACTTCGAAATCGGTCCTTGAGTTGAGAGTTTGAACAGGCGCGTTTGTTAGACTTGTGGCCGTTTTCGCATCACCCCCAGCAAAGCGATACACTGTCGAAGACGGCATTACTGACACGCGCAGATCAGAAAACTCTTTGGCGAGGAGTTGTTTAAACCGTTGGTGGCAGTATTCTGAAACCGTACCATTGGAACAGCCAGGATCGACGATAGCTTCGTGGACGGCGATGTAGGTAATTATGCAAGCTTTTTTCCGGCACCACTGCTTCAGCGACGTAAGAAGCACAGTTGTCTCCCGAAACACGGTTGTCTTCTTCGGGGTCGTTGTTTTTGGCGTCGTCCTCCTCCTTCTTGTCTTCGTCGGCTTCGTCTGGCGGTCTTTCAGCGGTCTTTCGGTTTTCGTCGTCTGCGCCGTCTCCGTTGCTGTCGTCTTTGTTGGAATCTTCGTCGTTGCCCCGCTTGTCCTCATAGTCGTCGCTCGGCGGGCCCATGCACGAGCGCGGCTCGCGGAGCAGCGGGTCGACCAAGTCGACGCTCTTGCGCGTGAAGCACATGATCTCGCACTCGTGGGAAACGCGCCTGTGATGCGCCATCACCTGGCCACAACATCTGACACACACCAGCCGGCGCGGGCAACCCTCGGAGTGAGCTGCCCGGCACGGGCCTATGCCCACGGGCACGCTACGCGAGCCATCCATTCCAGCGGCCGGGAAGCCCAAGCACGCCGGACCGGACGGAACGCTGGACGACAGGTCGCGGTCGGCTGGAGCGGCTCTTCCAGCGGCCAGGAAACCCAAGCTCGCCAGTCCAGCGCGCTCCGCCTCCGCAGATGCCATTCCATCGGCCGGGAAGCCCAGGCTCGACGGTCCGGTCTGTGCGGCGTAGCGGGACGACGCGAAGCGGACGTAGCTGGACGACGCACTTGCTGCACCGTTGGGAGGTGGACGTGACGTTTCCGGCAAGCTCTGCTCCTGGAGGGAGCGGAGGTGCGCCAGCTCGTTGTCGAGCAGTTGCACCCTGAAGGCGCGCAGCTGGTGCGCTGTTTTCGGCGGTGCGCTCGGGAACCCCCGCTCGCGCGGTGGTCGCGGCGGTTGGTTTTCAGGAGCAGGCTCGTCAGAGTGCTCTGCCACGGACGACCAAGCTAATTGGGCATCCGAGTCGAGGTGGTTTTCGTAGCCACTGGCGCGACCAGAGT
This sequence comes from Prorocentrum cordatum, assembly GCA_963575745.1. Lineage (NCBI taxonomy): Eukaryota > Dinophyceae > Prorocentrales > Prorocentraceae > Prorocentrum > Prorocentrum cordatum. Next base: position 469,357 of record CAUYUJ010005781.1, read on the forward strand.
TCCAGTCAGGATGTTCCGACCAATCGCCATTTCCCATCCACCAGCTGGAGTGTCAGCTGTAAATGCGTGGGTCGTTTTCCCCGACTGTTTCCATGCAGTTGTCCCTCTGTTTTTGCTTTTGCTTTTGGAACTAGTGGGTGAGCTGTTGTGCTTTCCGCTTGTGGGCTTTCCGTTGTACTTACCAGCCTGGTAAGCATTGCCCCCTTTTTCCCCTGCCAAGGGGTTGCCTTCACAGCTCCTGTTCCGTAGCCTTTGCCTTAACCCCGGCCGGGGATGTAGGCTTTTCCTTTCCCTGTTTGGTGGGTGTGGGCACTGCGAGACCCAGTGGTCGGGGTCACCGCACCTCAAACACCCCTTGTTGTTTCCGTGGGCTGCGTCTTCCCAGTTGGTTTTTTGCCAAGGATGGTCGTAGTAAGACGGCTCTTCCCACTGGGACTCGGGCCGTTCAGGTTCGTCCCAGAGGTCTGCTGTGAATCCGTCCGTGACAGTTTTTCCTATGAGGTTGTCTCCCAACACCTTTTGGATTGCACCCCAGGCTTTCCTCACAGTCAGGGTAGCATCCATGTCCAGACGTGCCCTCAAATTGCTGAGTTGGTGTTGGGAAAGTTCTGCGTTCACTATGGCTATGACTGATTTGACAAACTCTTCCCGTTTGACAAACTTGTCGGCCCCAAACTCGCTAATGAGCCTCACGCTTTCGGATGCGTAATCCTGCCGTTTTCCACCGCTCCGGGTGTACGTCAGCCAAGACGAGAAACGAAGCAGTTTTGCCACGTCGTCTTTGGTTATGTTTTCTTGTTGCATGAAAAACAACAAGTAGTTAAAGCCAAGCACACCGGTCGCACCAGTCTCGTTCATTGGAACGGTAGACAACCGAGCCATGTCAAGAAGTTTGGATTTGCTATTGAAGAACAAGTTGGACGACAAAAACTATATTTTTGACGCGTGGCCCTATGCGTTTTGGCTTCGGCTCTGTGGACAGTACCCACGCGCCTGGATCCTCTGCGTAGGACTCCCAGCTTTGTCGATAACCAGCTATTGGACATGCTGAGACACCACTTCCCTCGAAACTTGCGGTGGCCACGGCAACCGGCGCGGAAAAGGCCGGGGAGCGCAACGCGCTCCACTACCAACTTGAGGACGTCTCAAACGAAAGCCACCCAGGCACGAGAGTTCCGGGAGAAAGAATGCCCGGCAGGGCTCGCAAGGGAGGGCCAGGCGCGCGCTCTTTCCACGGGGCGGCGCGGCGAGCGGCTCAAGGGCCCTAAATGGCAGCGGCCGGCAGCAATGCAGCAGCAGGAAGGGGGAGGAGGAGAAAAGACCAGAAAGGAGGGACAGAATGGACAGGAAGAAAAATGAAGTCGTTTCACAACAGCGACCGGAGCGCGCTACGCAGTCGCTCAGGCGGCGGAGCCGAAGAAGCCCACGAAATCCGCCAGGCCGAGGAGGACCGAGAAGAGGGCCTCGATGCACACCAAAATGGTGGGTGAATCGGGGCGCCAGACCCAGGATGACGAGCCAAGGCAACCGTCGTGCAGGTGCTCGCCATACCGTAGCGAAGAAGCAAGCGGAAGGCTAGACGAAGGTCGCCGCCAGCTGACACACGTCGTGAACGTTAGTGCGTGTCGCTGCCAGCCGTCCCTCGTATGTGGGGTGGAAGCCAGCCGTCGGCGGTCGCAAGACCCATTGCCGGAGGGCGTCCACTAGGCGCACTCGACGACGGAGTGGCCCCCAGCGATCGCCGTGGCCCGTACAGGTCAACCGTGCTCGGGTGGAAGCCGGACCCAAACGACCGCAGTGCTGGCGCAGGGAGGCCAGACCAGCCTGGCAACCGGCACGACCAAGCGCCGCTGGCGCCGGCCCGGGGCCTCGGGGGGGGCGCCGCGAACCGGGGAAACGTGCCAGCGGAGGCGGGGACTGTCGGGGGGCGGTGGGCCAGGCCACGCGGTGGGTGGACCCGGGCACCCCCCGGCGGGGGGACGGGGGCATGGGGGCGGATGGGGGGCGGGTGCGAGGACGCAGCTCACAGCCGCAGTAACTGTGAAGATACCGTGGGGAGCATGAGGGACGGAGGAAGGGGGGCGGACAGGGGGCGGGGGAGGGAACGCAGCGAACAGCCGCAGTGACAGTGAAGAGTCCGTGAGGGACGGGGACCACGAGGCGGGCGGGGGGCGGACGAGAGGCAGCGGCGGAAGCCGCAACTAGAAGTACAGACAGAGGGGCATGGGGACGGGGGCATGGGGGCGGGCGTTGGGCGGGCTTAGCACCGAAGAACTGTGCCCGACTCTGAAAATTGCACGCCGCCAGGGCCACACCATGGAATATCGAAAGCCACCCTGGTCCTTCCTGGCCACGCATCTGGGGCCGAGCCAAAGTGCAACAAAGTCATGAAAACCCATCCGGGTCGCACGGGCAAGGCCTCCAATTCGATGACTCTGGCTTCTCGGGGGTATTATTGAAGAGCTGCCGCGCCACCTCCAGCCGTCCATTGTCTTAAAGCCTCTTAGACGCCCGCTGAAAATGCAATGTTTGGGGCGTGTTTTTTGTCGTTGCATTCGGAACCGATTGAGTTGAGATGGAGCGGACTCGCGACACTCCATACTGCTCACGCGATCTTCTGGATAAGTCAGGCTCATGCAGATCACCGCGAAACCCACACAGTGGAGGGCGAACGACATCCACGCCGTCGTGCCACCTCGTCTGCGCCGCTCCTCCACCTGCGCAGGTTTCTGTCTAAACATCCAGACACGATACATTGCGAGCCGGCAGATGATGAAATGTAGGGTACGAAGTCTTACCCGGCCCTTTCTTCCACCACAGCATTATCCTCCACATCCCTGATCAGGGCAACACATCTGGGCCTCGTTTCTGGATGGGCTGGCGGGATTGCGCGGGGCGTCTAGAATATTCACCACTGACGACGACGACGCACGAGAGCAGAGTCGGGCGGGCTGGAGGGACATGGGATGCAATTGGCACTCGGCGACGGGACGGCGTCGAGGGTCGTCAAGAGTGCCTGAGGGCGTCTGGGGAGGAGCTCTTGAGGTCGTCTTGGGGACATCTTGGGGCCTCTTGGGGGCCTCTTGGGAGCCGCTTGGGGACTCTTAGGGGCCTCATGGGGCAGACAGCTCGAAATGTCGGTTCGTGTTCCCCCTCTGGGATCTCTCTTGATCTTGGGGCCCTCTTGGGCTGCATTGGAGGCCTTTGGGGGCCTCTTGGGCCATCTCGGCGCCCTCTTAGGGGCGTCTGAGGCCGTGTTGGGGCGTCGGGAAGCCGAAAAGGCAGGAACGCCAAAACCCATCAAAAACCTAAGGAAAATCTGAAATGGGTCTCTCGGGGCCCTTTGGGGAGTGCTCGTGGAAGTCCCTTGAGCCGTGTTGGAAGCCTTTTGGGCCGTCTGGAGGCCATCTTGGGCGTCTTGGAACGATATTTCGGCAACCCACTTTTTCAGCCACACGTTCGTCCCGGATGGCTGCATCTGATAGGTGCATCGAGCACCTGGCAACAGCGCTACCCTCAACTGTAGGGGTGTACGAAAATTCGCCAGGAGCGAAGGAGAGCGAGAGAAAGAGAGAGAGGGAGAGAAAAAAACAAAAGAGAGAGAGAGAGAGAGAGAGCGAGAGACACAAAGAGAGAGAGAGAAAGGGAAACCAGCCTCGCTGGCGGCCCACGCGCCCCTCGCCGAGGGGGACCGGTGCCGTGGCAGAGAGGTCTGGGGCAGGCAGCGAGGCGGCCCAGAGCACGCGCAGAGCGCTGGCCAGGCACGGGGGGAGGCCTGCAGCCGTGCCGGCGTGGCCTCTGCGCCACCCGCGTCCTCCTCCTCGCCCTCGTCTTCGTCCTCCTCCTCGCCCTCGTCCTCGTCCTCCTCCCCCTCCTCCTCCTCCTCCTCCTCCTCCTCCTCCTCCTCCTCCTAGTCCTCCTCCTCCTCCTCCTAGTCCTCCTCCTCCTCCTCGTCCTCCTCGTTTTGGACGCCCGAAATGGGTACGGAAAGAATGGGCACAATGCCCAACAGCAAATGCTGCCCCCAACCAACAGCGGCCGCCGTTGGGCAGGCGGCCTGCTGTCTCGGATGAACACGGGCCGCGGCGGCGTGGGCAGCGAGCCCTGTGGAACAGGAACTGCTGTTGGGCATTGTGCCCAGTCTTTCCGTGCCCATGTCGGGCGTCCAGAGCCTCTCTCCCGTCTGACTACCTACCAGACCACCCCAACCCAACCCGAAGACCCGAATTTCGGGTTGGGGGGGTACGGGTTCCATGCGTGTTTTCTCAATGTTCCCCGACCCCCCCCCACTGGAAATGGAGGGCAAATTGAGACCTTCGGGTTGGGTTGGGATGGTTTGGTGGGTGGTGACCGTCTGCTCCTCGCCGGAGCTGCCCCGCCAGGTCAGCACAATATTCGCGGTGGGCGGGCACCACTCCCGGGTGCCCTGCGCCCGCGGCCTGCGGTCGCGGCCACGCGGGCGGGCAGCAGCACTCCGCGTGCGCCCGCAGGGAGGTCGCGGGGGGCGGATGCCGCCGTTTTGCCAGGTGCCGCGGGAGCATGCGGCCCCACATGCTGCTGCTGCTGCTGCTGCTGCTGATGATGATGATGATGATGAAGAAGAAGATGAGGATGATGATGATGATGATGATGATGACGACGACGACAACGACGAGAACATGTGGAGGGCAGAGGCAGGGACGGGAGGAGGGAGGAGGGCGAGAAGGAAGAAGGAGGCGCGGGGCGCCGTCTCTTCAAAACCAAGACCCAGGACAAAAGGATGGTTGGGGAAGAATGTGTAAATTCTTCGAGCGAGATGCTCGTTAAAATAAATGCTCGTGTAAATTCTCGAGCGTGTGCTGAGAGCCTCAGGAGGAATCTCGGTCGCCCAGACACTACGTAAAGTTAGCGGCAGCAGCGCAGGGGCCTGCCACAATCACATTGTCCACACGAGCTGCTCTCGTCAACGTCGCTCCTCCTTGCAACACATATTGTGAAGATTTCCAGGCTCGCCTCAACCCGCCTATCCCTTTCCTCTTTTGCTCTCCCTCTGCCCCTCTCCCGTGCTCCCGCAACCACTGTGGGCCCAAGCCTGGGGCCCCAGGTTTTACTGCTTCTCGGGCGGCCCGCGCCCGAGATCCGTGGAGCCTGTGCTGGCGCGCTGGCTGGTGCAAAAGGGGCTGCGCTCACACTGATAGCAGCAGGGCAGCAGATCGGTGTTCAAACTGGTCGCGGAGCAGGTTTCGACCTACGGCGGAGAGAATGGCCCGCTCGACAGACGAGTCCGCAGAGGAGCTCTTTGTCGACAAGGAGGGCATCCCGCACTGGGACGGCGAGAACATAGCTCTTCTACGAGAATACCGCATGAGGGTGATGATTGAGTACAGCACCCAGTCTAGCTCGACAGAGGCTGGCAAGGAGAAGAGGGCGAACTTGGGCTTGCGCTTGACGCGAGGCCTCACTGGCCGCGCGTGGAAGGCGGTGGAGCCCCTGCTGGACGACATGGCGTCGCTCACCCAGGATGGCTCGCACCAGAAGATCATCGAGGCTCTCGATGGCTTAGACAAGGTAGCGGTAGTGCGCAAGCAACAGAAGTTCGACGATTTCTTCAAGAGGTCCCGCCGTCGTCGTGGCCAGGAGATCGTCGAGTATCTGAGGACGTTCCACAACAAGTACAAGGAGCTGACGAAGCTGGACACCGGGACGAAGCTCAGCGACGACCTCTACGCGTACTTCCTCCTCGAGGGGGCTATGCTGACGGACGACCAGAAGAGGCTGGTCACGATGGTGGCGGACAATAAGTACGAGACAAAGGCCTTCGAGAACACACTGAAGACGAACTACCACGACCTCCACCTGCAGGAGAAGACCTCCCGGTCGCCACAGCCTCATCTTCACGTACGCTCGAAGGGCGGAGGCAAAGGCGGCAAGGACAAGTCCAAGAAGCAGACGAGGGTGTACTACACCGAGGCGGACGACGTGGACGACGAGGAGGACGAGCAGGACGAGGACTACGATGACGAGGTCTACGAGGCCTACGAGGATGGCGAGGCCGAGGAGGACATCGCCAGTGACGCCGGGGCGAGTCAGGACGAGGCCATCAACAACGCGTACGCCGCATACGACACCGCCCGGGCCAAGGTCCGGGACCTCCAGAGGAAGCGCGGCTTCTTCAAGGCGGAGGGCACGCTGACGTTCGAGGAGCGCAAGGCGGAGATCGCGAAGGACAAGCAGCGCACGCACTGCGGGGCGTGCGGCAAGATCGGCCACTGGGCCGGGGACCCAGAGTGCCCCATGGGTCCGAAGAGGCCGAAGCCGTCGGCGAAGCCTAAGAGTCGAGCTGACCCACGTGGTCGAGCAGCGGCGTTGGCTCGCCCGGCCTGGAGCAGTCCTTCGGCCTCGGGCAGCAGCCCACGTCCAACGAGCAGTACCAGTGCCAAGAAGCGGAGAGATGCGACACTCTTCGTGCTGGACGATGTCGAGTACGACTCGGCCTTCTTCGTCAGCTCGGACCGTGGCTCCGACATCGGCTCCTTCAAGCTCGTGGGCAGCGACATCGGCGACAGTGCGAGTGTGGTCAGCGACAGCCTCAGCACGACTCTCCCGACGATGAAGAACGACGAGGTGTTGCCATGCCCGAAGTGCTCCAAGGCTCTGGTAGCTCGCCAGAATCATCGGACGGGCGGCTGGTTCTTCGGATGCAGCCAGTTCCCGAACTGCAAGGGCACGCTGAACTACAACGAGGGCGAGCAGAGGCTGCGCGAGGCGCGGCCACCGCCGTCTTCGGCCTGAGCACACTCCACACCGGGGCCCAGAGGGGCCCCTCACGGGCGCCACGAGCGCCCAGTACCCGGGGAAGGAGTTCTGGAGATAGTGCTTATGGTGAGTGAAGACAGTGACACGTCTGACGTACCAGTGGCGCTCATCGACACCGGTTGCACAAGATGCATGCACGGCAAACACTGGCGGGAGCTGTTCGAGAAGAGGTGCCTGCATCCCCGTGGCCTCGAGATCAAGATGACGGACCGCGTGAGGAGCTTCTCCTCGGCTTTCGGCAAGAAGCAGGAGGGGCGCGTGGTCGAGATCCCGGTCGCCCTTGGCGGCCGCCGCGGGGTGATTTTCAGCACGGAGATGGACGACTGCGACACCCCGCTCCTGGTCAGCCTGGCGTCGCAGGAGGCGCTGGGTGCCGTGCTCCACCTGAGGGAGATGCGGATGGAGCTGCAGACGCTTGCCGTGGACGTGCAGCTGATCAAGGTGGGCGGTCACTTGGCAGTGCGACTTGACGATTGGGGAGACGATGATGGTCACCGATCGGCAGCAGCTCCGAGTTCGAGATCAGCGACGGCGATCTCGACGAATAGGGACTCGGAGTTCTTCTACGCGCAGTCACAGAAGGAGTCGGCCTTCGAGGAGTCCGACGGCGAGGAGATCCGAGTCGAGGAGGAGGTTGGCCACGCCTTCCTGTCGAAGGATCGCGGTGTGCTGGCCACCGACGCGACAGGGATCCTCTCCAAGACGACTCGGAAGAAGCTCGAGTCCGCCTGGCGTGGGCTTCGTGGAGAGGATCGTCGACTACGGGAAGAGCTGCTTCGACCGAGGTTCGAGGCGGAGCGTTTCGTGACTGCCGACTTCCAGACCACGGTGGTGTTCGAGCCGTTCGGTGGGGAGCACATCCTGACGCGCTACGGTGCGAAGGAGTACGGATGGATGCAGTCTCAGCCGTTGGATGTGGACCACTCTCCCGACTACGATTTGCTCAAAGGCCCTGGACGGGCCTTACTCTACCGAATCCTCGACCTGCACTGGCCTTACATCACAGTGTTGGCTTTTCCCTGTCATCCGTGGTCCTTGATGACCAACATGAACAAGCGCATAGACTGGGATGAGGTCCGCAGGAGTGCTCGTCGTTATCTTTTGCTCGTTCGACGGGTATCTCGATGTGTGCATGCGAGAGGACGGTATTTCTTGATAGAGCAGCCTTTGACAGCACTTTCTTGGGAGTATGACGGCATCCTGTTACGTTTGTGGGATTTGGAAGGTGTTGTTTTTGTGCGTGGAGATCAATGTGCCTACGGAGCCTGCGACAGGGACACGGGCAAGCCGATCAAGAAGCCGACAGGGTGGCTCACGAACAGCGCAGCGGTGGCGAACCAGCTGAGCAAGCGCTGTGCCTGTCCGCCCCGCGCTCACCAGCAGCTGCTCGGGAGGAACTCGGGTGGCTATCGGGCGCCGCAGGCGGCGGCCTACCCCGTGGGCCTCGCGAAGGCCTTCTGTCGCGGCGTGCTCCAGCAGATGCAGATCGACTACCGCAGCTCGCTGGTCATGGATGCGGCCTTCCCTGTGGAGGATGCTTTCCCGCACGAGCGTCCGCGATCGCGGACCCCGCCGCGAGGAGAGCCTGTGCCAGAGGAGGCACACCAGGAGGGCCCGCCTCTCGGAGAGGACGCGCCGCCTGCCGAGGCGGCAGCGGAGGCCCCGGAGGCACCGGCCGAGGTGCCCGCGAGGCCCAGGCGCGGCCGGGCGCCTGCTCGACGCGAGCGCGGAGTGCCTCCTGGCGGACGTCCGCTGGGCTTCCGCCGGGGACGACGTACGCAGTACGGCGAGTTCGAGCTGCTGACGGTGGAGCTGTGCGCCGAGCTGGACACGTTCCGGAGTTGGCATGGAAGACTACTGGAGAAGATGGGCGAGGATATCGAGACGATCATCTGGGGCTCGGACCTCTTCCTGGAGGAGCTGGGAGGAGTCATCAGCGAGCCGCTGAAGATGGTGAAGGCTAGACGCGGGGGTCAGCGGCTCCAGACGGCGCAGCCACAGCTGCACGCCGCGGACGCCCCGCTCAGGATGGTCACTACGCTCAAGGGCAACCAGCTCTTCAGGCTGGACTTCGAGGACTGGTCGCAACAGTCACTGCAAGCACGACGGCGCTGGTTGCCACGACACTTACTCGAGAACGACGTGGTGGTCTTCTACTTCGCGGGCTACGAGCGGGGCGACCTGCCCGAGGGGCCGGCTGCAGCACAGCAGCGGGACGCCTCACGGGAGAGGAAGCGACGTTGGGAGCTGTTGCCGAGGGCCGTCAAGAGGGCGATCGAGCGGGTGCACGTGAACCTCGGGCACCCCTCACGGCCGGCGCTGCTCAGGGCGTTGCGCCTGGGCAAGGCGACGGCGGTGGCGCTGAGGGCAGCAAGGTTGTTTGTTTGCGAGAGCTGCCGGCGAGTGCAGCGACCCAGCATCCCACGTCCGAGTCAGCTTCCGAGGGTCGACGAGTTTAACGTGCTGCTCGCGATGGACTGCTTCGAGAATGTCGACAGCGCCGGCAACAACTGGGAGTTCCTTGGCATCATGTGTATGGGGACAAACTTTCACGTGGTTTGCCTGCTGGAGGACACTCACAAGAACCCCAAGGCCTCGGAGGTCAGGAAGTTCTACGAGCTCTGCTGGGTCTCCTGGGCTGGCCAGCCGGAGGAGGCGATCATGGTGGACCGCGCGCGGTCCTTCCTGGGCGAGTTCGCGGACTACCTGGAGCAGGAGGGCGTGCGCCTGGACTCGGCCGCTCTGGCCTCGCCGTGGCACATCGGCAAGATGGAGCGCCACGACGGCATCTGGAACTCGATGCTCAAGAGGGTGGTGCACGACAAGCAGGTGGCGGGCCTTGAGGAGATGAGGACGGCAGTGACGGAGTGCAACAGGGCCAAGAACACGCTGGCCCGGCGGGCTGGTTTCAGCCCCTACCTCTGGGTCCTTGGCCGGGATGTCCGACTCCCAGCGAGCCTCGCAGATGACGCCGAGGTGGAGCGTGTGGGCGAGCAGGTGGCAGCTGCTACGCCAGGCTCACGCTTTGCCCGCAAGGTGGAGATCAGGACCCAGTGCCGGATGGCTTTCATCCAGACCGACACGGAGGATCGACTTCGACGAGCGGAGCTTCGACAGATACGACCTACGAGAGGGCCGTTCGTTGTTGGCCAGTGGGTACTTTTCTACGACCAAGCACAGCCAGTCAAACATCGACCAGAGCATCCAGACAACTGGCGAGGGCTGGCGCGCGTGATCGGACATGAGGGACGGCATGGAGTGTGGCTTGCTTTCCGTGGCCTCACCGTGCTCGCGAGCCCGGAGCACCTGGCTGCAGCGACCGGCCACGAGATCCACGCCTGGAGATCGATTGCACAGGAGCAGGAGTTGGTGCACGACGCGCCCGTCAGTGGCGGCAGCGGCTTCGTGGACTTGCGAGGTCGGCCCAAGCCCCCCGCCGCAGCGGGGCAGGAGCCCGCTGAGCAGGGCGACGAGAGCGGCATGGACGTCGGGCCGCAGGCGGGGGCGCCGGAGGAGCCGCAGCCCGCCCCGGCTCCGCCTGAGCCGGAGGCGCCTCAGGCCCCGCCTGCGGCGGAGGCTCCTCGCGCGGCTCCAGCCGCGCCCGAGCCGCCTGCGGCGCCAGCCCCAGCGGTGGGGGCTGAGAACGTGCCCGTGCCGCCCGACCTGGACTTCGACGCGATGGGGTTCGACGCAGCGATGCAGGACATCATGAGAGATGACGGCGACGATGACTGGCACCCTGACTCCCTGACTCCCACGGGGTGCAGACGGAGCCCGAGCCGGGGGCCTCTCGGCATCGGCGTCCTGGGAGTCTCCTGGAGGAAGAGGAGACTGAGGAGCGCCGCGAGCGGGAGGCCAAGCGACGGCGCCTGCTGGACGACGTCCCTGTCTCGATCCGACAGGGGACGGCAGGATCCAGCCTCTCTGCGCCTGTCGACTCGGCGAAGTTCGTGCTGGACAATGACCTGGAGGAGTTCATGGAGGCCGGCTTTGAGACTTACCAGCAGGGTGAGGCCTTCTTTGTCCAGGAGGGCATTGGCAAGGAGGAGTTCATCTTCGGGCTGATGCGGAATGATTTCGAGCACGCTTTTCTGACGAAGAAGCCTGGTAGGAAGGAGATCAAGCTCGGCAGCTTGCCTGAGGAGCAACGCCGGATGTTCATGGATCGAGGTGGCAGTCGTGATGCAGAGTGGCGATCCTGGCAGGACTTTGATGCGGCTGAGCCGATCCCGCCGGATGAGAGTGAGTCGATCCGCGCGGACAAGGCCAACATCATCATCCCGATGCGCTGGGTGGATACCGACAAGAACGACGGGAAGTATGATGAGGCCGGAGCCCCTCTGCCGCTGCTCGCGAAGAGCCGCCTGGTTGTGGTGGGCTTTCGCGACCGCTTGCTGGGTATGTTCAGGCGAGACGCTCCCACTGCCTCACGGCTGGCGGAGGCGCTGCTCCTGACGCTGGCGGCGGCCATGGGTATGACCCTCTCCCTGGGCGACGTCAAGAACGCCTACTTCAACGGGCAGAACCTGCAGCGCGAGGTCTACCTGGAGCAGCCTCGAGGAGGCCTGCCTGGCCTTGCCGCGGGCCAGTTGCTGAGAGCCCGCAAGGCCATCTACGGCTTTGCGGAGGCAGCAAGGCTATTCTGGTTAGCGCTGCGTGACGCTTTGCTGTCCGACGGCTGGCTTCAGTCGCGCCTAGAGCCGGCGCTCTTCTACAGGCGCATGGACGGGCAGCTGAAAGGCATCGCGGTCTCGCACGTTGACGACGTGCTGGTGGCGAGGATGAAGGACATGCAGCTGTCGGACCTCTTGCCGAAGGTCCTGGGTACGTTCCAGTGGAAGTGGAGCGAGCTGCCCTTCACCTTCCGCGGCCGTGAGCTTTCCAGTGATCCGAGAGGTTTTCTGGTTAAGATGGTGAACTACGCAACTTCCATCAAGCCGATCAAGATCCCAGCAGGACGAAGGAAGCAGTTGCAGGAGGACTTGAACGAGAACGAGGCGAAGGAGCTGCTGAGGGTATCTGGTGAGATCGGCTGGCTAGGTCGACAGTGCCGACTCGACCTGGCCTTCCTCTCAGGCGAGCTGCAGAGGGCCCGAGCGGCCCCGTGCGTGGCGGACCTGGTGAAGGCGAACCTGGCGGTGTCTGAGGCCAAGAAGGGCGCTGAGGTCGCGTTGGTCTACCCGGCCAACCTGAGGCTGTCCAGCGCCGTGATTGGCGCGGCCGTGGACGCAGGCCACGCGAACGGCCCAGAGCACGACGACATCGAGCGCTACAAGAGCTGTGGTGGCCACGTGGTGCTCCTCACGACCGACGGCATCCTGGCCGGACACCAAGCACCAGTGGCAGTGCTGGATTGGAAGAGTGGCATGACGCAGCGCGTGTGCCGCTCAACCTTGGCGGCCGAGGCCACTCACCTGGCCGATGCGGTGGAGGCCGTCGACTGGGCGGCAGTGCTGTTTAGAGAGGCTATGAATGTCTCAGTGGATTTGCTCAACTGGCAGGGGGAGGTGCAGCGGCTTCCTCGCTTTTGGGCAACAGACGCCAAGTCCGTCTACGACCACCTCACGAAGGAGGGCTCGGCTAAGAGCAAGGACAAGAGAATGGCGATCGAGGGTGCCTTGCTCAGAGAGGTACTACGCTGCGAGAACACCCACCTCAGGTGGATTGACGGCTCGCAGAACATTGCAGATGTGCTGACGAAGCTGGGAGTGGACAAGGTCTACATCTACAAAGTACTGCGGGAGGCCAAGTGGAGCCTGGTGCAGGACCCGGCGGCAGCGGCGATCAAGATGAAGAAGAGTATGCAACGTGCCAGCCGCAAGACCGCCATCGACACGAGGAAGACGGAGAAGAGGCAGCAGGACAAACTCGTGAGAGCTAATGAGATGCGGGACATCGCAGATTGAGGTGCCAGGCGGTTTTCGGCGTCTCCTTTTGAGGGCGTGTGAAGATTTCCAGGCTCGCCTCAACCCGCCTATCCCTTTCCTCCTTTGCTCTCCCTCTGCCCCTCTCCCGTGCTCCCGCAACCACTGTGGGCCCAAGCCTGGGGCCCCAGGTTTTACTGCTTCTCGGGCGGCCCGCGCCCGAGATCCGTGGAGCCTGTGCTGGCGCGCTGGCTGGTGCAAAAGGGGCTGCGCTCACACTGATAGCAGCAGGGCAGCAGATCGGTGTTCAAACATATCTACAGGCGGACCCCCGTCCACTCCGCCTCAGATGGGCTCCGCCGGTCCGAGACCTGCAGTCGTCCCGTATGGGACTCTCCTCCAACAGCGTCCATCCCCCTCTCTCCCGTCTACTCCTCGCTTGAGCTGCCCCGCCGAGTAACACTCTCCGCATGGGAACGAGCCGACCATCGGCAGCACTGACGGAGCACCACTCGACTACCTAAGCCTGTGAGAAAGCATCTCCGCCTCCGCCGGGGAAAGAGCTTTCCAGCTTTCCATCTAGTAAAAGTAAGGCTCCACGGCGCTGGTTCGGCCCCGCAGCCGTTAGGCTGCGGGGTGCAAGCGGGGGCTGACCAGCGCCAAACAAGGGTTGACGCGATGCCTTAAAATAAAAAATTCGCACAGCGTGACTTGTGAGCGGCCGAGCTCGGTCGGCCGCCATCCTTGCAGTGGACCCCCGCTCTCGGAAGCCAAAGGAGGAGGGGGAGGAGGGGGAGGGGGAGGAGGGGGAAGGGACGCCTGGAGCCGCTTATGAGCACTGGGCTGCTGGCGTGGCTGAGGGCCCCCTCACTAATATTCAGACTCTCTCCTGAGTGGTTGCCTGGCTTCGTGGACACTGACCGCACGAGAAATTGGTATTCTAGATTGGCGTCGCGCAGACACAGGAGCTTCAGCAGGTGTGAAACTGTGAGCTGCATCTCGGCCTCCTCTGTGCGATTTCACCGTTTAGTTCCTGCAGATATCATGTCTACCATGTGGGACGCCTTCGCTCTGCGAACCGGCTCGGGCTTCAACACCGACTCCAAGCATGCCAATGTTGTGTCGTCGTGAACGTTGTTACCCATACTCGTCATCGCCTCCTGGTGGCAACCGGCCTGGGAGAAGAACTCGAGTATCCGCCGTGCGGCATATGCGATGGTCTCTCCACGGCGCCACCGGACCGACAACTCGAGCGAACCATGCCCGCAAGCGGTCTCCAGGAACAGCACCCCTAGACTCCAACAATCTGCTTGCTTGGGCAAGTACGGCTCCTCCAGCGCCGTCTCTGGAGCGACGCACGGCAGAGATCCGCTCAGGGTATCCCTTGTGCTGGAATTTGGAACGTGGGCTGCCATGCTGAAGTCCACAAGGCGGCAAATGTGCTGATTCCATGCTATCTCTACCGCCACGTGCCTCAAAGACAATTGCCCATGGACGACATCCTGGGCGTGGCAGTAGGAAAGAGCACTCGCGACCTGGGCACTGCAGTTCAAGGCGTCGTCCCTGGACAAGCGGTAGCCTGGTTGAGTCGACAACACTTGCTCCATGCAGACGTCGCCACCATACTGGAGAACCATATAAACATTACACTTGCTGTGCAACATGCTTACGCAACGGATGATGTGTGGGTGGTCAAGGGTGTGAGTCAAGAAACAGAACTCTTTGTATATGTTCTCCACCTCCTTGGCATCGGAAATGCTGCGCTTGTCGTGCACCTTGATCACTACGTTCTCATGCTGCCCGTTCACCGCCAATAACACGTGCTGGTGATTCGGATACGGGCGCACGCGCTGGAAATCCCCGACCCGATTCCCAGATTCCAGCAAGCTCTTGTTCTCAGGCGGGAAACCGGGCATCAGCAGATTCGGGATGGTCGTCCAAACGAGGCCGCGGAAATCGTCCTCAATGAACTGGCACTCGCTTGTTGTCAGGAATTCCCCAGGGTTCAAATCGTTATCATATGCCCGCATGCGCTGCCCGATGACGTCGTTCTCTATGAGCTTCAAACTTAACCTCTTTTGCAGCCCCTCCGGGTCATTTTCCAGCTCCATCAGCACGCCCGTCGCCCCAAAGCTATAGAGCTCGTCCTGTCGCGCCATCAGTGTATTGACGTAGTCCCTGGTCAGCTCGGGATCTAACCTGTCTGGAACCTGCAACAAGAAGACGAGCGCGTCGGGGTGCGCCGTCCCCAGATAGTCCAAGACAATTAGAGCGCCCCTTTTCTCCCGCATCGTCCTGTATACGGACACGATGAACACGACCTCGTGCTGCTCCACTATCCATTTGATGCTTGCCGAACTCACCTCTCCACGATTTTCCCCAGTGGCCAGCACGTTGGCTGGCTTTTCCTGCGAGCTCCATGGCACCAGGGTCAAGAAGCCAAAGGCCGACATGCTTGGAGCGACGCTGGAGACGTATGCTTCCACGACGCTTTGGATCGCACTCGATACTGTCAGCATGTTCAACCAGAACGATTCGTGGTCGGGACACGCGGTGAAACGACGTTTCCGGCCAAATTGCTTGAGGCAAAACGGCCGGAATGAAGTGGTCACGGACAGGAGGAGGAAGGGGGGGGGGAGGAGGAGGAGGAGGAGGAGAGGAGGAGGAGGAGGAGGAGGAGGAGGAGGAGGAGGAGAGCTCCTGGGGCCCCCGCGTCGTGTGTCGAGGCTGGCCTCGGGGGCGGTCTTGGCTGGCTCGGCGGGCCCGCGCGCTGTGCGCGGTCGAGGTCTCTGGGCCAGTTTGGAGTCCCGAAACGGTGCGGTGACGGACCGTGCGGTGACCTCGAAATCCCCCCTGACCTCACCGCACGGTCCGTCACCGCACGGTTTTGGGACCTCGGATGCCCCAATCGCCCGAGACGTCCTCGGAGAACGACCCGAGGCCCAAAACCGTGCAGTGACCCCGAATCCCCACCGACTCACCGCACGGTGTGGTCACCACACCGTGTTGGGGCCCCCGAGCCAGGGCCCTGGACCCCGTTGCCCGGGATATTTGCAAATAGATTTTGCGAATCTTATATGATATACACAGATAAAGAAATACGTACATCATTGGGCGCGCTTCGCGCGCGCTCAGACTCTGGCCAGGCTGGATGGTCGAACTCTTGGGGACCTCAATGGCACGTCTCATCTGGGGCTTCCGAGAGCAACGAAGACGGCCCAAGTGGCTTCCAAGACTGTCTACGGTCCACCCACGACGGCTTAAGACATGCTCAAAGGGCACTTCGGGAGCCCTTTTATTCGCCGCGGCTGGACGTAGCCGGAGGAAGGAGGAGGAGAAAGGGAGGTGAAGGGGTTCCGTGGGGGAGAAGGAGAAGGATCATGAAGAGAAGTTGGAGAGGGTGGAGGAGGCCACAAAGGAGGAGGAACCGGAGGAGGAGGAACCGGAGGAAATATGTTGTTTTCTTGAGCGTAGCGAAGCTGCCAGGCGAACTTTGAACAAAGAAATTTTGAAATACCGGTTTTTCTCAAGTGCCCTCTGGGCTTCTCTCTTTTGGACCTCCTTGGGGCTTCTTGGGGACCTCTTGAAGCCTCCTGGGGGTCTCCTGGGGCGAAGATCTCGGGTTTTCGGTTCACGTCCCCGATCCTGTGCCGCGGTTTGGGCCCTCTCGGGCCGTCTTGGACGTGTCTTCGGCGCGTTTGAAGCCCAATGGGCAACCTTGGGGCGCTTTTGAAGCCTATTGGGCTGTCTTGGGGCGATCCTCGGAGCCTCTTGGGGCGTCGTGCAGCGTCGGGAATCGGAACAGGCGGAAACGCCAAAATTGCTCAAACACCTACGGAAAATACATGTCTCTTGGCCTCTTCGAGCTCTGTTGGGAGACCTCT
Source organism: Prorocentrum cordatum (assembly GCA_963575745.1). Classification (NCBI taxonomy): domain Eukaryota; class Dinophyceae; order Prorocentrales; family Prorocentraceae; genus Prorocentrum; species Prorocentrum cordatum. Next base: position 485,900 of record CAUYUJ010005781.1, read on the forward strand.
TGGAAGCCTCTTGGGTATCTTGGAGGTCTCTGAGGCCGCCTGGAGGCCGTCTTGGCGTGTTGGACCATCTAGTGGCCTTCGGCCCATCCCGCCACCGTGCCTGGGTTGTGGGATAGAGGCCTCTTGGAAGTTCGCTTGGAATTCGTGGGAGGCCTCCTGGAGCGCCTCTTGAAGGCAGTTTCGGAAGCCTCTTGCGGGCCTGTGGGGTTCTCTTGGAGTTTTTTGGGGGGCCTCTCTGGGGCCTCTTTTGGGCCTCCGGGGGGCCTCTATTGGGCCTCTTGGGCTCTCTTGGGGGGTTCTTGGGGCTCCTGGGAGCCTCTTGGGGCAGAACGCTTGAATTGTCGGTTCGTGTTCCCCCTCTTGGGCCCATCTTGGGGCCATCTTGGGGCCCTCTTGGACGATCTTGGGCGCCTCTCGGGCCGTCTTGGGGCACTCTTGGGCCGTCTTGGAACTCTCTTGCGCCGTCCTGCTGCCCTCTTTGGATGCCTCTTGGACGATCTTGAACTGAACTCTGCGGCCTCATGGGCTGTCTTGGACCATCGGAAGCACGAAAAAAAAGAACGCGAAAAATTGTCATCGAACACCTGTCGAACATAACTGCTTGTTCCGCCTCCTGAGGGCACCGTGGGAACCCATTTGAAGGTACGTTGGCCGTCTTGATACCCTCCTGGGGTGCCCTCAAGCCATGTTGGACCAATATTGAAACGCTGTTGTGCGGTCTTGGGCTCTCTTGGAGCGCTCTTGGGCCATCCTGGCGCCCTCTTGGACGTCTCTCGGGTCCTCTCGTCGCCCCTCTTCCCCTCCTTTGACGCGTTCTGGCGCTCCCCAACGGGTCCAAAATGGCCAGGTACCGACTTAGTGAACTGCAGGGCCCCGGGATCCCCTTCATTTTCATATATACACATAAATATAGATACATGTGTATATATATACATATATATATATGTATGTATATATATATATACATATATATATATACATATATATATGTATATATATATACAAGACTGCAGTGGCGCTTCGCGCCACTGCACCTTGGTCCTCGAAGATTGGTATGCCGGCGGAAATGGCAGGAAGGTCAAGCGGACAATTTTGCGATCACTCCTTGCTGCCTTTTCTGGCATCGCCGTTAATGTTGCTCGCTATCCCTCCTCCATGCTTATTTTTCCTCATTCTCGCCATACCCTGGGTATTCTCCCCATCCTCCTCAGCTCTTTTTGCGGAGACTCCTCCTTGGAGAGCCTCTGGGGGCCTCACCAAAGTTCTCAAGCTTTCTGAAAGCCTTCTTGAAGCCTCCCGGGCGTGTTCTGGGGGCCTCTGGGGCTTCCTAAGGCCAACCTGCCTCTAACCGCGGTTTCCCTCAACGCCCTGGTCACGATTTAGAATGCTTCGGAGGGTGTCTTGGGGCCATCTTGGGCCGCCACGGGGCTCTCTTAGGGCCATTTTGGACCCCTGGTGTGCCGTTTTGGGGCTCTCTTGGGCTGCCTGGAAGCCCTTTCGGATAGCTGTGGGGCGATTTTGGAGCCTCCCAGGCGACTTCGGACGCCCAGAAGACCGCTGTCCTGGAGCGTCGGGAAGCCGAGAAGAGGAGAACCCGAAATTCACCACAAACCTACATTAAATCGATGAGTATTCCCTCTTGGGGCCTTCTTGGGGGTGCTCTTGGAGGCCTCTTGGTACGTTGTGGAGCGATCTTTCGGGGTATGACGGTTTCTTGGAGCGTTCGTGTGCTGTCTTGGGGTTATCCAGGACGTTTCCGATGACCCCCCTGATCGCCCTAGGTGTGCTGCGCAAGCTTGTAAAAAAAGGAAGAGGAATAGCGCCAGTGCGGTCCCACACGCCAGACAAGTGCATACCAAAAAAAACAAGGACCCGACAAGATCCCACATGAAAAGATCCCAAGGGCTCCCAAGGACTGAGTCTCTTCTTTTTGAAGAGACGATGTAGCGATGGCGGAATCGCAACGACCACCGGCAAAAACGAATGCAGTGCACTGGAGGTCTGGACGCCAGCCCCTACGGGGGACATTAGCTGAATGAAAGGGCAAGCGGGAAGGGACGCTTGAACCGAACGTTGCGGTTCAGCGTCCATCCCCTGCTCTTGTTGCATCACTACGGCCCCCGACGCCAGAAACATGCAAAAGGACCAGGAACCGACGAGACCCCCCGTTAAAAGCTCTCACGGGGTCACAAGGACTGAAGCTCTTCGTCACTTTTTACAGCGACGATGTACCAATGATGGAATCGTAGCGACCACCAACACGAACGAATGCAGTGCACTGGAGGTCTGGACGCCAAATCGTCCACAATTTCCCGAATGGTGAACTGGCCCTCAGGTCGATAACCCTCGCGTTTAAGAATTTATTCGAGGACTCCAACCCCTGGGCAACAGACACCATATGCTTGGCCAAGACCACGCACAACTTCTTGGGATAGGCGGCCGCCAAGGCCGCGCGTTAAGCGGGGGCCCGGGGTCGCGACCATGAAGGGTGACATGCGGGCGTCGAGCGTGACCGCATAGGCCTCCTCGGTCCCCGCACAAAAGTGACAAGTCGTCGCGATAACCAGCCCCCACATAGCCACGGTGGCAGCCTCTCCACTGGGCACCGCAGGCGCACTGATGAAGCGAGGAATTCGACAGTCTTCAGCGCGGAAGGAGAGGGGTGAGAGGCGGCGCGAGCCACCAGATTGACGCGCGGTGGTTCTCGAGACCAAAAGGAACACGGTACCGTCTGCATAATCGAATTATAGTGATGTTAAAATGCAATGACGCGTTCCCGACATAGACCTTCCTCTGGCGCTCGGCGCAGAGGTTCGGCACCCTCGTGGGCTCGGCGGGCGCCCCGAGCACGACCCGGGCGGCGCGGGGCCAAGAATGGCACGGAACCCCCAGAAATACGCAAAACCAAAAAAAACTGTCAAAGGAATCCAACCTTTCACGACTCGCAGGACAGCGCGACGGAGATGGTCCTCTGCGGCGCCACGGGCCCAGTCTAGCGGCAACGCGGCTCCGCCGAGCCGCCAGACGGCCTGCGAGAGGAGCCCGGCAGCCGCTAAAGAGCTCCACGAAGCAGCGCGAGCCCAGCGCCCGCCTATCACGGTTGGGCCGCCTGATCTCTGCCCCGAAGCGGCGGTGGAGATGCCGCGTGACCTCGGCGCCCGAGGCGGTCAGCGAGGCGGCCGCTTGGCTCCCCGGGCAGCACCTCTGGACAGAGGTGCGGGGGGGCCCGTGGCCAACGGCGCCGACGTCGCGGGCCCGCGCGCGATCTGGCTTCGCTGGTCCAGCAGCCCGTAGTGCAGCGCCGCATCCAGGTTGTCTACCACAAACCAGCCGAAGGGCGCTTCCTCTGGATGCGCGAGGTTGAGGAAAGCATGCAACTCGGACTCATTGCTGCACCTGCGGAGCGAGGCCTCGCTCTGCCATCGCCATCGCCTCTGCGCTGCGGCCAGCGGCCTGCGCTGCAAGGCGAGGTCCTCGGAGGCGCCACCGTGCCGCAGCTGACGCAGACTGGGCCGCAGTGGCGCCAGGCCCAGCGGCGAGGCCGCGCCCTCGAACCGAGCCTTGAGGTCGGCGGGGCCGAGGTCGCACAGCAGCGCGTCGGGCGTCAGGGCGCCCGTCAGCGCCGCGAGCGGCCTCGGGGCCCAAGAGGGCCGAGGCCCAGTGGCGCCAACTCGCCCCACGCGTCCGTCTTTCCAGGCTGTAGCGTGGCCACGTCCCCCAGCAGGATCCCCCGGGCGGACTTTGCGGCGCCCGCATTCGGCACCGTCGGCGCCACGTGGCGGGCCCGAAGCCTGGTCAGCTCGCGCGGCCAACAGTAGGCCACCAGCTCCAGAAGCAGAAAAGCCCCGCTCGCTGCAGGCCCCAATTCATGAACAGGCCCGCAAGCGCGCCGGCGACCGCACGCGACATGGGCAGTCGGGCCTGCGCTGGCACCCGCCTCCGCCACGCAGCTGAGCAGCGCGTGGCCCGCGGCAGCACCGCGCCGGCGGCTGGCCCCAGCTCCGGCAGCCAGTGGCCCAGCGCCGACAGGGTCCTGTAAGACCACGTCCAGCCCGAGCCTCAGCAGGAACAGGTGGTTCACGAACGCAACCTCCACCGAGTCCAGCGACGCGACGTTCGTCCGCGCGCGGCCCCCCTGCTGGCAAGAATCCGCGCGCCTCCGTGGACGGGCGGATCGCCGGCCTCTCCAGCGCGCTCAGGCCACCCCGGCTGGGCTGAAGGCTCACGGCCTCGCGGGCGGCGCGGCCCCTCTCCGCGGCCAGGGCAAGCGGCCCCCGCTTCCTGGCCCGGCGCTGCTCGGCCGGCGCAGGGCCCGACCCATGCAGCCCCCGCGCCGGCGGCTCACGCGGCGGCCGGGGCACCGAAGGCAGGTGCCCGACAGAGGACTAGACCAGACGGCCAGGCGTCGGGGCATCTGCAACGCTCCACTCTGAAGGGGGGATCCACTCGGCGACAGACTTCGCGCCTGAACAGAGACTGAGGCGGCGCAAATTTCTCGGAGGACCCGACGAAGATGCAAAGCATTGGCCCCCCCATTGTCATAGCTAGGGGGAGGAGGAGGTCGCCCGCGAATACGAGTCGCCGCGTGACGAAGCGGCTACCACTACGACCCAGATGTTTCACCGCCAACAGTAAGGCGCCCAGCCCACTAACCTGGGTCCAAAAACACTTGGAAGCCGTCGCACGAGTTGATAACGCCTGGGTTCTCGTCGCCATCAGGCAGGAAGCACCATTCCGCCGCGTCTCGACCTGGAGCCAGGTCCTCCTCGTGACTGTCGCCATCTGGGACGAAGCTGCAGGTGGCCGTGCCAGGCTGGTTTGGCAGGTATACGCACAGGCGTTCATGCCAGAGTGGGGTGCCCAGCACGCTAAAGCGCACCAGGTAGAAGCTCCCCTCCGCAAGCCCGGCGAAGAACAGCCCGGTTCGGCAGGCGGCCTGGCGGCCCGCCCGAGACCCGAGGACCCAGGCCCCAGGCAGCTGGGCCAGCACGTAGCCCAGCCCGAGACAGATTGGCACGGCGATGCACCCGCCCGAGAAATTGTGCCCGCAGTGTACCGTCGAGCACGCAGGACAGGTGACCGCACAGCGGCAGGCAGGGCAGTCGAAGATGCACGGCACGCAGCTCTGGCCAGCCGAGCGGCTTGCAGCGCCTATGCCCACCCAACGGACGATCTCAACGAAATCGTGTTCGAGGGAATTGATGGAAAGGCTTGGGTTCACGCTTGAGCCGAACGTTGCGGTTCGGCGTACATCCCCTTCTCCTCTTGCTTATACATTGGAATGTGAGGATATAAGGAAGCCCCCCACATGATCATACACATTTTCCTTCCATGCATCCCATAGCATCTCCTCCTCAACCTCCTCCCCCTCGTCCTCCTCCTCCTCCACCTCCTCCTCATCCTTCCCCTCCACCTCATCCTCATCCTTCCCCTCCCCCTCCTCCTGCAGGAGCGTGGCGGCCTTCCACGCTCCTGCAGGAGGAGAAAGGGAAAGATCTTGGTGAGGAAGGAGGTGGAAGGCATCGACAAAAACAAAAGCCCACATAAAGCCAAACAAAACAAAGAAACCAAACCCTGAATACTGAAAAGCACTTACCCCAACCCCGCCGCCCTCACAAAGAGCGTGCTGCAAACTTTGTGGTGTTGTGTTTCCTGTATTGTTTATTGTTTTCAGCAAAGGGTCGTTGGTGTTTGGGGTGCTGTTGGTTGTTACTTGTGTTTGTTTGATTGTTCAATGCCCAGGAGGTCTCAGAAGCCCCAGGAGGTTTCTATTGCAAAGCAGCTTTAAAGTATTATGTGAATCCCGCACAGTAGAAATCAATCACTTTGCAAACCACCAACACAAAGAATCCGGGTGTAAAGCCGCACAAAAGGATTATAGGTGTATCCCACACGACGAAAATCAATGTGGAAATCGCCTACAAAAGTACAGCCGCACAAACAGTTGCTATGTGTATTCCACACGGCAATAAAAAGTTGCAAATCGCCTAGACAAGGAATCATGTTGTTCAACCGCATGCAAGAATTATATCTGTATTCCACACTTTACAAATCAATGTAAATCTCCAACAAAAGGAAGATCCTTGCAAAACCGCACAAACAGCTTCTATGTGTATTCCGCACAGCAGACACTAGTTCATAACTCGCCCATATCAGGGCTCCTATTGCAAAGCCGCGCGAAAGGATTCTCTGTGTACTCCACACAATAGGAATCAATGTGTAAATCTCCCACAAAAGGAATCCGAGTGTAAAGCCGCAGTAAAATACTCTATTTGTATTACACACCGGAAACGCCGCGAACAGCGGCCATGTTCCTGGAAAAAACCACGTCGATGTTAGGCAGATTCCCCCACCCCTGCAAAAACGAACAGGGTTCTGTTGGATTAAGACGGGGAACAGGAAAAATAATACGATTAGGAAGAAGAATACGATACGACGAAACTGTATGATCATGTGAGGGGCAAGCATCTTTACATATATAGCCATACACACAGACATAGAAAACATACATACGTACACATATATGTATACTAGAACCACGCGCGCGCTTCGAAAACATACATACGTACACATATATTTATATACATAAATATGTGTATACACCACTGTGCCTCTGGGCACCTAGTGGACGTGCTCTCAGGTCCTTTCCCTCATCCTCTAAGCCTTAACCCCCCTCCTGAGGAGTCTTCAAGGGACCCGGACCCAAAATTGCCAAATCTCTCGGGGCTTCCCGCGTACCACCTGGGCTACCCCGCGTGGTGGCGGGTGAGTTGTTGGCCTCAGAGGGCCCCAAGACGGGCCAAGAGGGCCCCACGAGGCCCTCAAGACGGTCCAAGACGGCCCCGAGACGCCGAACGATCGCCCCACGACGCCCAAGATGGCATGGCCTCAAGATGGCCGAAGAGGCCTCCAACACGCCCCAAGAGACCTCCCAGAGAGAGAGTGCCGATGGCCCTCAGGCTGGCGGCGCGTCGCAGGAGTCTGCGGCCAACGTCGCGGCGGCAGCGGCGGTGGGTGGACACCCCTTCCCCTCCCTTTCCCTCCCCGTGGCTCGGGCGGGGGCGGCGGCGGAGGCGGCGGCCTGGTTGACGCCCCTTCTTCCTCTTGGGGGGGGCGGGATACTGCTCCCTGGCTAGGCGCCGGGAGCAGTATCGAACTGCCACAGCGGCCTCCGAGAAGGGATTGTGTATACATATATATATATATATATATATATGAACACATTGAAGACTGCAGTGGCGCTTCGCGCCATGCACCTTGGTCCTTCAAGATTACTACGCAGGCGGGAAAGGCAGGAAGGTCAAGCGGACAGTTTAACGATAACTCCTTGCTGCCTTTTCTGGCATCGCTGTTAAAATAATGTTGTTCGTTATCCTTCATCCATGCTTATTTTTCCTCATTCTCACCATAGAAAGAGCGTGTTATACGGCTGCTGGCAGAAAACCGGGGGGGGTCACTACCGGTTCGAACCCCTCCCCCCCCCCCCACACCCCCTCCGGAAAACCGGGGGGGGTCACTACCGGTTCGAACCCCTCCCCCCCCCCCAGTTCATCATGAACAGAGGGGGGGGTCACAACCGGTTCGAACCCCTCCCCCCCCCCCCTCGAAAACCAGGGGGGGCCACTATCGGTTCGAACCTCCCCCCCCCCTCGAAAATCGAGTGGGGGTGCGGACAGTGGTGGGGACGGTGTTGGTGGGGACAGTGGTGAGGGGACAGCGGGACAGTGGTGGGGACAGTGGGACAGTGGGACAGTGGTGGGGACGGTAGTGGTGGGGACAGTGGTGGGGACAGTGGCGGGCACAGGGGGGGACAGTGGACAGTGGTGGGGACGGTGGTGGTGGGGACAGTGGTGTGGGGACAATGGGAATGAGGTGGAAAAAGTGGGACAGTGGAGGGTACAATGGTGGTGGGGACAGTGGTGAAGGCGGTGGCGAGGACAGCGGTGGGACAATGGGACAGAGGTACAGTGTGGGACAGTGGTGGGGACAGTGGGGACAGTGGTGGGAACAGTGGGACAGCTCAGTGGGACAGCGGAGGAGTCAGTGGGACAGTGGGGACAGTGGGGATAGTCGGGCAGTGGTTGGGGCCGTGGAGACAATGGGGAGAGTGGAACCGTGGTGGGAACAGTTCTGGGGACAGTGGGGACAGTGCGACAGTGGTGGGGGCACTGGTGGGGACAGTAGGGACGGTGGTGGAACCAGTGGGGACAGTGGTGGTGAGGACAGTGGTGCTGGGAACAACAGTGGGGGATGTGATGCGGACGGTGGTAGGGACCGGGAGTCGTTTGCTGGCGGTGCGTGGGGGGGGGGGGGGGGTTCGAACCGGTAGTGATCCCCCTCCGGTTTTCGAGGGGAGGGGGGGGGGTTCGAACCAGTAGTGACCCCCCCCCGGTTTTCCGGATCCGGAAAGGGTTCGAACCGGTAGTGACCCCCCCGGCTTTCGAGGGGGAGGGGGGGGGGGAGGGGGGGGGGAAGGGGGGGGTTTTGCCGAGGGAGGGGGGGGGGGGGGGGAGGGGGTTCCAGCAGGGGGGGGGGGGGGGGGATTTTCGGAAGAGGGGGGGGGGCGACCCCCGGGGTCCGGAGGAAAAGGTTGGCAATTTTCCACAGTAGAGCGGCTGTGGATCACGCTCTCTCTCTCACCATACCATGCCCATCCTCCTCAGATCTTTGCGGAGGCTCCTCCTTGGAGAGCCTCTGGGAGCCTCACCGAAGTTCTCAAGCTTTCTAAAGCCTTCTGGAGGCCTCCCGGGCGTGTTCTGGGGGCCTCTGGGGCTTCCTAAGGCCAACCTGCCTCTAACCGCGGTTTCCCTCAACGCCCTGGTCACGATTTGGAATGCTTCGGAGGGTGTCTTGGGGCCATCTTGGGCCGCTATGGGGCTCTCTCAAGGCCATTTTGGACCCCTGGTGTGCCGTTTTGGGGCTCTCTTGGGCTGCCTGGAAGCCCTTTCGGATAGCTGTGGAGCGATTTTGGAGCCTCCCAGGCGACTTCGGACGCCCAGAAGACCGCTGTCTTGGAGCGTCGGGAAACCGAAAAGAGGAGAACCCCAAATTCACCAAAAAACCTACATTAAATCAATGATTTCTCCCTCTTGGGGCCTTCTTTGGGGTGTTCTTGGAGGCCTCTTGGTACGTTTTGGAGCGATCTTTCGAGGTACGACGGTTTCTTGGAGCGCTCTTGTGCTATCTTAGAGTTCTCCGGGACGTCTCCGATGACCCCCCTGATCGCCCCAGGTGTGCTGCGAAGGCTTGGCAAAACAACGCCCTGCGAGGCCCGGGGGGCCGCTTCGAGGCCCGTCCGAAGGGTCCCAAAGCCCCAGATCCCGGGAGTCCGGTTTTGGGGGGGGGGGTCCCCCCGCCCGGGCTTGTAAAATTAGCCTGGCGAAGGACCCAACCATATGCAGTTGTGAGTACCGTCGTTGTGAGTATCGCAATCGGTGGAGATCCCTGTGGGCCGCGAAAGGCTGTCCTGGGTAGGGGAGACGCATGTGAGTGCAGCAACTGTTGCCTTCGGTGGAGCTCCCTATGGGGCCACGAAACGCTGTCCTGGGTGGGTGGAGAGGCATGCGAACTGCGGCACTGGGGTTTTCGGTTGAGCCCCCTGTGGGGCAACGAAACGCTGTCCTGGATGGGGGAGACGCATGCGTGTGCAGCTGTGGCCTTTGGTGGAGCTCCACATGGGGCGAAGCGCTGTCCTGGATTGGGGAAACGCATGCGAACTGCGCCAATGGGACTTCGGTGGAGCTCCTTATGGGGCTACGAAAGATTGGCCTGGGTGGGGGAGACGCATGCGAACTGCGCCACTGGGGCCTTCGGTGGAGCTCCCTATGGGGCCACGAAAAGCTGTCCTGGGTGGGGGAGACGCATGCGAACTGCGCCACTGGGGCCTTCGGTGGAGCTCTCTATGGGGCCACGAAACGCTGTCCTGGGTGGGGGAGACGCATGCGAACTGCGCCACTGGGGCCTTCGGTGGAGCTCCCTATGGGGCCACGAAACGTTGTCCTGGCAGGGGGAGACGCATGCGAACTGCGCCACTGGGACCCTCGGTGGAGCTTCCTATGGGGCCACGAAACGCTTTCCTGGGCGGGGGAGACGCATGCGAACTGCGCCACTGGGGCCTTCGGTGGAGCTCTCTATGGGGCCACGAAGCGCTGTCCTGGATATGGGGAGACGCATGCGAACTGCGCCACTGGGACCTCGGTGGAGCTCCCTATGGGGCCACGAAACGGTGTCCTGGATAAGGAGAGACGCATGCGAACTGCGCCACTGGGGCCCTCGGTGGAGCTCCCTATGGGGCCACGAAACGCTGTCCTGGGTAGGGGGAGACGCATGCGAACTGCGCCACTGGGGCCTTCGGTGGAGCTCCCTATGGGGCCACGAAACGTTGTCCTGGCAGGGGGAGACGCATGCGAACTGCGCCACTGGGACCCTCGGTGGAGCTCCATATGGGGCCACGAAACGCTATCCTGGGTGGGGGGACGCATGCGAACTGCGCCACTGGGGCCTTCGGTGGGGTTCCCCATGGGGCCTCGAAACGCTGTCCTGGGTGGGGGAGACGCATGCAAACTGCGCCACTGGGACCCTCGGTGGAGCTCCCTAAAGGGCCACGAAACGCTGTCCTGGGTGGGGGGGACGCATGCGAACTGCGCCACTGGGGCCCGAAACGCTGCCCGGGGCGGGGGAGACGCATGCGAACTGCGCCACTGGGGCCTTCGGTGGAGCTCCCTATGGGGCCACGAAAAGCTGTCCTGGGTGGGGGAGACGCATGCGAACTGCGCCACTGGGGCCTTCGGTGGTGCTCCCTATGGGGCCACGAAACGCTGTCCTGGGTGGGGGAGACGCCTGCGAACTGCGCCACTGGGACTTCGGTGGAGCTCCCTATGGGGCCACGAAAAACTGTCCTGGGTGGGCAAGACGCATGCGCACTGCGCCACTGGGACCCTCGGTGGAGCTCCCTATGGGGCCACGAAACGCTGTCCTGGGCGGGGGAGACGCATGCGAACTGCGCCACTGGGCCCTTAGGTGGAGCTCCCTATGGGGCTACGAAACGTGTGAGGGGTGCGCCGTGAGCAGAGGCAACGAGGGAGAGGAGGGCGGAGGGAGGAGGCAGCGGGAGGAGGAGGAAGGAGACGCGGGGCACCGTCTCTTCAAAACGAGGACCCAACACCACAGGATGGTTGCGAAATATACGAAGAGGAATAGGCTCTCTGGGGTTTTAGGGAAGGCCTCTCGGAGCCTTTTGGAAGCATGTCGGAGCCTCTTGGGGCCTCTTTCAGGCCTCTTGGGGGCCTCAGTGGGCGTCTAGGAGGTTTCTGGTTTTCTAAGGAGTCGGTCTCGAGTCCTCTTGGGGCGTGGGGCTCGAAATCTGTCAGTGGTGCCATTCTACTGGCGAAGCTTTTGACGACAAAACGCAATTCAAAAAATTAAACGCTTAATCGCAAAATGCTCGGTATAGCGTTGGACCAATCGCGGCTGACTGAACGCGAAAACGCGAGCGCCCGCGCGATGCTCCTCGCGGCAGACTGAAGCCCCGATGGGCACCACGATCACAGCGTTTGGCGCGAAAGGGCGCGGACCGAATTGCCTGCCAATCGCGACGTTGCGATGAGGAACCGCTGCGCCAAAGACAGCGGCAGCGGTGCTACATCGAACAAACACCTTGGAGCAAGTATCATTGCGACAGCGACATCAAAGGCGCCATTACGTTCAATGACACATTGGAGGTCGCGCAACCACGCGCGAACCCCACGCGGCACTACAGCGCGCAACCGCATGATGAACGCAAACTGCACAAGCCAACGCGATGCGCGTGCCTGCGCGCGCTAACCCACAACCAGTGGCTCGCACGTGCGCGCGCGCACGTTCGAGGGCGATGGCATCGCCAGAAGTCGCGGCGCGATGGCAACTGGCTGTGCAAATTTGCAGGTCGCCAGGCGCACTTCTGAAAGTTCTTGGGGTCGCAAAACCATAATGAAAACCGCGCCGCGCATCCAAAGCGACGCGATCACGCGAGTAGGGCCGCCCGCGCACGGCAAGGCGCGAACGCAAGCCCAAGCTGGAAAAAAAACAGCGAGGTATGGAATCGGATTGCAACGGGCGCTGGTTTTCAGGGCGCGCTAAAAACGCATCGCGCGTCGAAGCGCGACCGCCAACAGTCAGCTATGAGGCTGGGCACCCTCGCTGGGAACGGTCAGAACTCAAGAGCAGCGGCCAGGAATTGATGGGCGCCTCGAACGGCGGCGACAACAAAAAAACACATCCTCTCGTCGCCGCGCGGCGCAAGAAGCGGCGCAGTCGACCGCGCACGTCCGCACCGCGCAGATTAGCGCAAGACGCGACGCACAACGAAGGGATTGAAAGCCCGCTCGCGCGCGCACGCGCGCACGCCGCAAAGGCGGGAGCGCGCCTCCGCGGGCCTGCGCGCGTTCCGAAGGGCCGACAGCGCGCGCCAGCGCAGCCTGCGCACTGGGCGTCGACCCACCGCGGAGACGACGTCGACGCAGAGGGTTCTGTGGAGCCAGAATACTTGAGCCAGAATGGTCGGATCCAAAATTGCAACAGAGGGGGGGGGGCGCCGGGGGCGGCGGGGGGGGGCAGGAGCGGAGGGTTTGGCGGGGCGGGGGCCGGAGGCGCAGCGGGGGGACGCAGAGTAGAGCGCGGCGAGGGGGGGAAGGGGGTCGGAGGGGAAGGAAAGGAAGGCCGCCACCATGCTTTCGCACGCAGAGGCGCGTGAAAACGCTTCGCGCTTCCATTCGGGATTATTTCCAACGTTCTCTAAGGCGTATGACGTACTTGCAGTTCGACAGAATATGCAATCGCACCCCGTTTGGCGCGCGCAATGCGTCTGGTTAGTGTCATCGAGGCCACGGCCGTGCATAAGTGACACAACAGCCGCCCCGTCTCAACAACCATCTGTTTGATCGTTTCAACCCCCGCGCGCCCCAATCCAATGTTGGCCCTACGCTGCCCGACAAGTTCCAAAGCGGGCCCCGAGACGGCCGCGCGTGGCCCCGAGGCGGCGCAGGAAGACATCGCGACGGCCCCTTGGGGATCCCAGAAGGCGCGCCGCGACCAGCTAATCCTTTGATTCCGCACCGACAAGACCCACGAAGGACGCACGAGGCGGCGCAAACGCGCGCAAGGATATCCGAGGGCCCCCACCACAGCACCGAAAGACAAATACTATTGATCTATCCTTGATTATATTCAAGATGTGGAGGTCCGCACCTTTCGGGCTCCCTGGCGCCCCAGGGCGGCCTTCGAGGTCCCCAAAGACCACTCCGAGACGGCCAACGACCCCTCAGAAGACCGCCCGATTGTCGGAGAGGGCCCCGAGACGGCCCATAAATCATCATAGATTATCAAACGACGCCCACAGGCGGTCTCGAAAGGAGTCCGCGAATAGGAAAAGCACTCAACCCGCGGCCGCCCAGGCGGCCCAAGAGCTCCGCAAGGGCGGCCCCCGCGCTGGTCCACAGAAGCCGACGCCATGCATGTTTCATCGTTTGTGTCCACGTTTGAAAAATCTGTCGCGTTTGTTTTCCGCATTTTCGGATGGGCCGCGAGATTGCTCCGAGCGCCCCAAAAAACTTCCAACGAGGTCCTCAACGGGGCCCATATGACGGCCCCGAACGGCCTCAAAATGACGGAAAACGAACGCAGGGCCACGCGAGGACGCGCCACGATGCCCCCCTTTATCAAGCACAACACCTGGGACAATGCGGGGCCAGTGTGCAAATTAGCATGTGCACCAATGCACCCAATGACATTTCATCAAACCTCAACTGTCCGAAACCATGCGTCTACCACATGTCAGCAACAAAAAAAACTGATGTGAAAACGCAACTGTCCAAAACGAGTTTCCTGGACAATTGAATCGCGGTTCTGATGTCTCGAATGTCATGCCGCAGGTTGCCTTCATCATCCGCCACAACACTGCGGAACCTCAACTGTTCCTAACAATTGTTTCCCTGGGCTCCTTACCACCAGGCTAACCCAACAACGCGGATAAGAAACGCCCAGCCACCAAACCAAAAAAAAAAAAAAAACAATGTAGCCTGGCGAAAAACCCAACCATATACAACTGGGGGCTCCATGTGGGGCCGCGGACCGTGTGAGGGGTGCGTCCATGTGACGTGGCGCCGCCATGTGGACGATGCTACTGGGGCCTTCGGTGGACCCCCCTGTGGGTCCACGAACCGCGCGCTGGGTTTGTAGCCGCGCGATTTGTGAAGACCGCATGCGGGGCGGCGCACGATTTGTGAAGACCGTCTGCGGTGTTCTTGGCCAGAGGATTTGTTAACACCGTCTGCGGGGTTTTTGGCGGCACGATTTGTTAACACCCTGGGCGCGAAACGATGTGCGAACACCTGGGCGCCGCACGATGTGGTAACAACCTGGGCGCCGCGCAGTCCCACCAGCCCTCTGGGCGTAGGTGGTTTGGGGAGTTTCCTCTTCCAACCCCCTTTCTTCCCCTTGGGGGAGGGGTTTACCCCTCCCCCTACCCCCTCCACTGGACCTGGACGGGAGGTTTCGCTGGTAGTTGGAGCGTCCAAGATGGCCCAAGATGGCTCCAAGAGCGCCTCGGGGAGCCCAATATGAGCTCCAAGATTGCTCAAGAAGCTAGCCTCAGATGCCTCAAGACGGCTCCGAAGATGCTCCAGTAGGCCCGAAAACCGCCCCAGGACGGCTCCGAGAGGCCAGCTAGGTCCCCCAGGAGGCCTCCAAGAGGCCCAAATCCTTCAAAAACCGAAGGAACATCAATGCGTGTTGCTTTCTCACCCTTTCGCTTCCGATGGCCTTCCGAGGCCTCAAGATGGCTCCAAGAGGGCCCAAGATAGCCCCAAGAGGGGCCCAAGATGGCCTCAAGACGGCCCCAAGAGCGCCCAAGAGCGCTCCAAGAGCGCCTCGAGATGAGCCCAAGAGGCGATTTTAGAGGATCTAGAGGGGCAGGCCTAATTAACCCCACTCTCTTCTTTGATCGATCGCCTCCAAGATGGCCCTAAGAAGCGCCAAGGAGGCCCCAAAAGGCGCCAAGATGGCCCCAAGATGGCCCCAAGATGGCCCCAACATGGCCCCAAGAGGTCCCCGAGAGGCTCCCCAGGGCACCCAAGACGCCCCAAGAGGCCTCCGGGACCGCCGAGACGCTCCCAAGACGCCCTAAGAGGCCTTCAGGACGCCCCCAAGAGACCCCCGAAGAGACTCCGAGAGGCATCCAAGAGGCCTCTGGCCATTCTGCTCGCCCTTTTCCTCGTCCTCCTTTTCATTCTCGTCCTGCTCCTGCTCCTCCTCCTCCTCCTCCTCATCCGCCTATTGCTCTTCCTCCCTCTACCCTCCTCCCGCTCCCCCTTTTCCTCCTTGAGTTCCTCCTCCTCATCGTCCTCCGATTCATCCTCCATCCTCGCCGTCTTGGGTAAGACGGGTTCCCCAGCCTTTTGTTATTCTGTATGCCCCCCACTTCCCTGATCACCCCCATTCGCCTGGGCATCGTTACTGCATGGGCTGTTGGGGATACGCGAAGCGTCAAGAATTTGTTGGTCTGGAACAGACTGGGCGCTACACGATTTGTTAACACCGTCAGCGGAGCTGTTGGCCGCACGATTTGTTAACATTGTTTCCGGCGGAGGCGGGGTGGCAATGCCACCTCCGCGCGTCGCAACGCCACTTCCGCGTGTGAAGTGCACGCCCAACTGGAGCGGCGCCGCCATGTGGACCTTGCCACTGGAGTCTTCGGTGGAACTCCCTGCGGGGCCACGAACCGTGATGATGCGCGCTTAAACAAGGCGGCGCCGCCATGTGGGCCCTGCCGCTGGGCCTCCCCTCGAACTCCACGTGATGCCACGGACCGTGTCAAGTCTGCGCCCACATGGCGCGGCGCCGCCATGTGGACCGTGCCGCCGAAATCTGCGGTGGAGCTCCCTATGGGAACGACGCCCCCCCAGAAGGGCTGGACCAAGCAAGAAGAAGGCGGGGGTGCCCGCCACCGTGCCCCCTCGCCCTCTTCCTCCTCCTCATATTATTCCTCCTCCTCCTCCTGCAAATTTCCCCCCCCCTCCTCTCCCTCCCCCACCGCGCCGCCATGTCCCCCCACCCCCCCCTCGCCGCATAATGCTACTGCGAACCCGCTAGGACCGCGAATCGCCCGGCGAACGCGGCACGACCTCGTGGACGCACCAGACCGCCCCGACAAACAGCCCAACCAAACTGACCGACAAAATGCCCACCCGGACCGTCGAACAAAATTTCCGGGGGGTGCATCCTAACTGTGAATTTACACTGAATCCGCTCGGCAGCGACAGCCAGGAACGAATTTGTCGCGACACTTTCCTGGGTCGGTCCGATTTTTTTGTCGCGCCGCCTCTTTTTTTTTGTCGGCCCATTTTGTCGGGCCGATTTTTTTTTGTCGTGTGTGTTTTTTGTCGGGGAGGTTTGGTTTTTTGTCGGCCGATTCTGTCGGGGCAATCGTTTTCTTTTGTCGGCTGGGCGCCGCCCGCAATGCATAGATGCAGGGAGGCAGACGGGTCATGTGGCAGCAAGGGCGCACGCGCAAAACGCAGAAGGATAACAAGAAGGAACGCGAACCAGGGCAAGGCAAGAACAACACGGAGGGGGCGAGGGGGGCGGCAAGAGCAGATGATGACGAACGGGAAAAGACATTTGCTCGTGGAGTACGTGTCCCGACGGACCACTCACAGGGGGCGCCGAAGTGATCGCGGCACCTTTGGCCTCCAATCTGTAACCTCGATGCCAGCAGCACAGGCGTACGCAGGATGCTCTGTGGGCACAGTGCTCATGAAGTCCGCCCCGCGCGCGACGCAGGAAACAGGCGACGCAACTCAACTCCCTTGCGCCTGAAATCGGGCGGCCGCGCACGTCAAGAAACTCAAGGAGCCCCCGCGGTCGCCCCAAGGGGCCCCGCAAAGGCCTGTCAGGACCAGGACAAAAATAGGCCTGGCGAAATAACCAACCACATGCTGCTGCGGGTACCATATGGGGCCACGATTGCGCGGGGAGCGCGCCAAGATGAGGCGGCGCCGCCATGTCGACCACGCCAATGGGGCTTCCAGTGGTACTCCACGCGGGGCCACGAACCGAGTGAAGGGTGCGCCCCAATGGGGCGCAGCCGCCATGTAGACCCTGCCACTGGGGCCTTCGAGTGAGCCCCATGCGGGGCCACGAGCCGTGCGAGGGGTGCGCCCGCATGGGCGGTACCGCCATGGGGCCATGCCACTGGGGCCTTCGGTGGACCTCCATTTGAGACAACGAAACGTGTGAGGGGTACGCCCAAATGAGGCGGCGCAGCCACGTGGACCTTGATCCAGCATGGATCCTGGCACGTCGGCGGGCCTGGCGAAAGCATAAATGTATCCAAGAATTTAGGGTCTTGTCCGAGCCCATCGATATCCTCCTGCGTGAATGCATAATCTTCATCGCCACCCAGACTTATTCATGGTGAGACTCACGCACGCCCCGTTCGTGGCCGTTTTGCGGGGGTGCCTCAAGCGGTTTGCCTGTCTTCTGTCCCAACATCCTTGGCTACCAGAGCAGACTGTGAGGATGTCTCAGGCGGGACGCTGGTTTCAGCCCCCCCTGACGGAAACCACCACGTGTTATTTCACTGTCCCATTCGCGGCCGTTTTGTGGAGATGTCTCAAGCGGTTTGCCTGTTTCCTGTCCCAACATCCTTCGCTGTCGGAGCAGATTTGGAGGATGTCTCAAGCGAGGCGCTCATTCTCACCCCCCATAGGGGGAACCGCCAGGGCTTATCTCACGGTCCCGTTCGGGGCCGTGTTGTTGGGATGTCTCAAGCGGTGTCCCTGTTATCTGTTCCAACAGCCTTCGCTTTCGGAACAGATTTGGAGGATGTCTCGAGCGTGGAATGGGAAGTGCGCGCGAATGAGGGGGGGAAGGGGCAATGCGGCGAGGAGGAGGAGGATGAGGCGGAAGGCGTGGATGACACGGGGAAAGGGAGGGGAGGGATAACGAGGGCGGTTGAGGGGGGCGAGGGAGTGGGAGAACACCAGGACGACGAAGGCGAAGGAGGATGAGAAGGAGGAGGAGGATAACAGGAGAAAAGGGGGGTAACGTGAGGAGGCAGGGGATTAATATGATGGCGAAGTGGGGTGACGGGGGGTAGAAGATAACAAAGAGGAGGGGTCATGCCGCATTCAATTTCCTCTGGCCCTTTCCGGCCGTTTTGCTGCGATTTGGGCGGTTCTTCGGGTGGTGCCGAGCGCTCTAATACCCAGAAGGGCGAGAGCGTGACGTTCCTTTTCTTTTTCTTGTGTCTGATCAGTTTGATGGCGCCCGAAAAGCATCCTCGCTGACAGCGCGCGGTATTTTTTGGGAGCTCTTGGATTGTCCTCGGGTTGGTGAGAATCATTTTGGGCCGCATGGGCCGTCGCATCGTGATTGTCTCTATGAAAAATGATCACCTTCAGCGGTGTCGGCCGTCGTTGGGGGCAGTGTGCGCCGCCATGGCAGTTCGCATCAATGCAGAGGACGTTTGAATGACATAGGGCCGATGGGGGGGGGGGGACGGCATATTTGGGAGCAGTTGCGACGATTGGTATGGCCGGGCCGCCCTCATTCTAAATATGCGACGTGCTCGTTTTCTTTGTTTCTTCCAGGGCGTGCTGTCAGCAGGGGGAACGCCGCGCGCCTGGATGCCCCGATGGGAGCTCACGGATTGGATTTTACAGTGCGACGGTGGCCCCAGTCCGTTATCACCGCGTGATGTTCGCCCCGCGCGGATGGCGTTGCATGTCAGACGGGTAATCCCCATCGAGGGTTTGGTGCAGTTTGCATGTTCGCCATATCCTAAGATGGTTTTTTGTTATTACGTGGACGCCTCCTACTCCTTCTCACTCTTCTCCTGCCCTCTCCTCCTCATGCCCCGACTTACTCATATACAGACTGACTCACACTCAGACTAACTCAGACACATATTCACACACAAATACCTACTCATACTCATACCTACTCATACTCAGACCTGCTCCGACTCAGACTTACTCATGCTGAGACTCACGCGCGCCCCGTTCGCGGTCGTTTCGTGGGGATGCCTCAAGCGGTTTGCTTGTTTTCTGTCCCAGCATATTTCGCTATCGGAGCTG
The DNA here is from genome assembly GCA_963575745.1 of Prorocentrum cordatum. Taxonomy (NCBI): domain Eukaryota; class Dinophyceae; order Prorocentrales; family Prorocentraceae; genus Prorocentrum; species Prorocentrum cordatum. The sequence goes on from CAUYUJ010005781.1 coordinate 505,012, forward strand.
ATTTAGAGGATGTCTCGAGCGAGGCGCTAATTTTCACCCCCCTTAGGGGAGCAACCAATGGTTATCTCACGGTCCCCTTCGCGGCCGTTCTGTGGGGATGTCTCCAGCGGCTTGCCTGTTTTCTGTTTCAACATCCTTCGCTTTCGGAGCAGATTTGGAGGATGTCTAGAGCGAGGCGCTCATTTTCACGTCCCTAAGGAGCCGCCGAGGGGTTATCTCACGGTCCCGTTCGCGGCCGTTTTGTGGGGATGTCTCAAGCGGGTTTGCCTGTTAGTTGTGCCGACATCATTCGCTTCCGGAGCAGATTTGGAGGATGTCTCGAGCGAGGCGCTCATTGTCACCCCCCTAAGGGGATTCAAATATTCACTGCGTGGGGCTCCCCATATGCGCATTTATTCCCATGGACCTGTCCGCCGTGAGAATCTAGGCGCAAAAACTTTCGAGTATAAACGGGTTTCAGTTGTGACGGTCTGGTCATGAATCTAACTGAGAATCAATTGGAGTGTGAATGAGCCTCAGTAGTACGAGCGCGTCTCTGCGCATGTCCCTGGGTCCTCCTGGGGCCTCCTGGGGCCTCCTGGGGACCTACTGGGGCTTCTTGGGGCCTCCAGGAGCCTCTTTGGGCCCCCTGGGGCCTCCTGGGACCTCCTAGGGAGGATTCGTGCCCGAGGAGAGGCCCAATCTATAGCAACAGTCGTACATAAAACATTGCGACTTGGAGCCGCAGAAAAAAAAGGGACAATCTATAGGAACACGCGTACAACACCAAGGAGTCGTGCCCTAGGAGAGGCCCTATAGGAACATAAGTACACAGGATATGGACAATCTATAGAAACATACGTATAACATCAAGGATTCGTGCCCCAGGTGAGGCCCAATATATGAGAGCATACGTAAAACACATGGGATTGGAACCACCCCTGTTGCCTTCTGAGGCCTCCTGCTCCTGGGGCCTCTCGGGGCCTCCTGTTGCCCTCCGGAGACCTCCTGGCGCTTCCTCTGGCCTCCTGGGGCCTCCTGTGGCTTCCTGAAGCCTCCAGGAGCTTCCTGGGGCCTCCTAGAGCCTCTTGGGGCATCCTGTGGCCTCTTGGGTCTTTCTGTGGCATCCTGATTCATCCTGGGACCTCATGTGGTCTCCACGGGCCTCCTGGAACCTGTTGGAGCCTCCTGTGGCATCCCCAGGAAAACCAGCGCCCACGAGTCTGGCCACCGATCGAGACATCCTCAAAATCTGGCCCACCTGGGGGGGTGAAGTGGAGCGCCTCGCTCGAGACATCCTCCAAATCTACTCCGAGAGCGAAGGATGCTGGGACAGAAAACAAGCACACCGCTTGAGACATCCCCACAAAACGGCTGCGAACGGGACCGTGAGAGAACCATTGGCGGCTCCCCTTAAGGTGGTGAATATGAGCGCCCCCCGCCAGTCCTCCTGCCAAGGGAACCTGGCTGTGGTTTTCGGCGACGCACCAGCGCCCTTGGCTAACAGCGTTGCAACGCACGCGCTGCATTACGCGGAAGTAGTAAGATGATATGTTTCTGACCTGATGCGTGGGCGCGCACGGCGCGGGCCTACATGGCGCGTCGAAGGCGCCTGACACACGCCCGCGATACTATTCACGACCGAAATCGGAAAATTAGCTCCGGCGGCGCACATGCGGTGGGACACGCGTGCGTTCGGCATCACCCGCGCGAGGTGGCTAACAATTTCGCGGCGTTGCGCTAAAAATGCCATTGTGCCCAACATCGTTTCGAAGCGCGCTGCGGTGCGCCGCGCAAGCGCGCGTGGACTGCGGCCTGCGTGCGGCCCGCGCACTAGTACGAGCGATTGAATCTGAAAGGGCCAGGCGCGGCACGTGCGCCATGAAAACGCGGCACACGGCAAAAGCAGTTACGAGAAGGAAACTCGCGCGATTCGCGTGCCTCCGTCGACCGAAATCGCTAAATCAGGGCAAGCGATCGGCGACGACCGCGTTTGACGCCACCAATAAATACATGAAAAAATGCAAAAACAAATTTGTCGAGGCCCTCGTTTTGTTTCCTGGTGGGCGCAACACCTGAAATCTGAGTTTAAGCTCCTCATCAGGGATCCCTCGTGGGGCCTCGTTGGCCATCTGCTTGACACCTCTTGGGCCGTCTTGGGTCTCTCTTGGGCCGTCTTGCGGACTCTTTGGGAGCCTCGTTGGCAATGAAGGAAAGGAAGCGCTGCGGAAAGCCGGTCCCAGACCCCGGGGCCTTCCTCAAGACCAGCTTTCATCCCAAACCGGGCTCGAGTGGTCCAGCAAGGAAGACAGCGCGGCTGCGGCCCGGCTACCTCACCGCTCCCGCCCCACCCTGGCTGCGGCAGCGCGGGCGGGCCTTGGAGCCCTGCTCGGGCAGGCAGCGGCGGGTGCTCATCGCCTCCAGCCTCGACAGGCGAGCTCGGTACGGCAGTTTCGTGTCGTGCCGACCCCAGCGTTGGTTTTTGACACCGCAGGGATCGTTCAACCTTGAACGATCGGCCGCTGCCGCAACGTCCGATCGTTCAACATCGATCGATTCTGGGTCGCCGGCGGCGTTCAACCTTGAACGTCCGCGCTGGGGTCGCCGCTGGTCGACACGACGCAAACCTACCGTACAAGGGTAACGTCAAGGGGAGACCGGCTCAGAGGGGGCAGGCACGGAGCAGGAATCGGCGGCACGTCGCCGATGTGGATCGGCGATGGGCCCCCGATGGCGAACCCGCACGCTCCTCGGCGGGGTGGGCTACCCTGACCTTCCAGAGAGCCATTTTTTGGCACGGGAGGCCTAAAACCTTTATAAAAAAAACGAAGCGAAGCAGCCCAAAACCAAGACATATGATAGCTCTGGAATAAGTTTTTCAGTCGCGTGTTATTTTTGTTGCCCTCCTGGAAGGTCAGGGTCATCTCGGGCGTTGGCAGAACTGGGGTTTCGTGGAACCTGGGTTAGTGATCTGTACCAGCGGCGCCCCCCGCCCCACTTCCACGAACCAGAACTGCCGCCACCCGAAGAAAACTCACCAGCTATATATATATATATATATATATATATATATATATATATGGCAAACCTGGTTGAGTGCTTCTGGCCAGTTTCGGGGCTCCAGGGCGCTACCACCAACCAAGTCCCTTTACCCCGGGGTACCCTCGGGTCGGGCGAAAAGGGGGGATAGCAAAGGGGGGGGGTGAGAATCAGCTCACGTAGCTGATTTTCCCGGCGCCTCCCCGCGCCGGAGGCGGCTATGTATCGAGGAATGGCCCCCTAGGTGGGGCCGCAACCAGCTGCATGCAGCAGATTTCGTAACCCCCCTTTCCCAATCCCCCCCTTTCGCCCGGCCCGATACCCTGGCTATACCCGAAACTCCTCTCGCCGAGGGGCAAAACTCAAGGCGGACATCTGTGCCGGCGGCTCTCGGCCTCCCGGTGGCCCTCGCCGGCCGCCAGGAGGCCGTCAGAGAGCGAGGCCTGCGGGGGTCCACGCTGGGAGCTCTAGGCAGTTCGCGTCCGGAGCTCCTCCTCCTCCTCCTCCTCCTCCTCCTCCTCCTCCTCCTCCTCCTCCTCCTCAACCTCCTCCTCCTCCTCCTCCTCCTCCTCCTCCCTCCTCCTCCTCCTCCCTCCTCCTCCTCCTCCTCCTCCCCCTCCTCCTCCTCCCCCACGTGTCGAGACCCGCGGAGGTCCACGTCGGGAGACGTCGGAGGTACAGGCGGTGCCCAGGGCCTCGGCGTCGGGACGCGACGGCTGCCGCACGACGGCCCACCCGCACGGCAAGGACGCACGGTGAGGAGGCGAGGGCCTTGGAACGCCAGGTCGACACTTTGCGAGCGGGGCGAAGGGGGGGGATAGCAAAGGGGGGGGGTGAGAATCAGCTCACGTAGCTGATTTTCACGGCGCCGGAGGCGGCAACGTATCGAGGAACGGGCCCCTCGGTGGGGCCGAAACCAGCTGCATGCAGCAATTTTCGTAACCACTTCTTTCCCAAACCCCCCCTTTCGCCCGACCCGAACTTTGCGAGCGGGGCGCGGCCAGCGAAAGCGGCCAAGGATGGGCCGAAGGGAAAGGATGTGAGGGCGACCTTGGAAAGTTGCTCCTCCGCACTGTGCGGGTTGACTGCATCGGTTTCTTTCGGCTTCCGCAAACAAGACCGCGGATCCGGCTTTGAAAAAGTGATTATCTCTATTATGCAGGTTGAGTGCACTGCCACCAACTTGAATGCTCATTCTGGGGACCTTCTCGGAGCCACTCGCTGCTCTCGTGCGTAGAAGCTGCGTCGAACGCCCGTCGACTCGAGTCAAACCTGAGTCGAACCTGAGTCGAACCTGAGCCGAACCTGAGTCGAACCTGATTCGAACATGCGTCGAACTGGAGCCGAACAAATCCATCAGGTGGGCCCCAGAAGGGTCCCCCCAAACGAGCTTCGAAACCAACCGCCGCCTTTACCGCCACCGCCACCCTCCCCGGCAAGACCGGCGCCACCACCGAGCACCGCCAACGCCACTGCAGCCGCGCCTGGCCCCTGGATCGGGGAGACGGAAGACTCGGGTACGGGGGACTCGGGTTGGCCTGACGGGACCATCAAAAAAAACATGACGAGAGCCAATCTAGAATTTGGCGCGAACTCCCACTGCAACTGTCCCACGAACCCTGGACCGTCAAAATCCAGGACGCCCTCCTCAGAAGACCTCGGCTAACCCGAGTTCCGGTTTGGACGCCCGAAATGGGCACGGAAAGAATGGGCACAATGCCCCACAGCAAATGCTGTCCCAAACCAGCAGCGGCCGCTGTTGGGCAGGCGGCCTCCTGCCTCGGATGGACACAGGCCGCGGCGGCGTGGACAGCGAGTCCTATTCAAAACGAACCAGATCCGCTGCTGGGCATCTCGTTCGTGCAGAGAGTTCCGGCTCCCTCGAGCCTCACGCTGCCCGGCCGGGGGGCGGGGGCGTGCGCCGAGGGCAGCGGCGGGGGTCGCTCCGAGGCCCGCCCCCCCCCGCTGCGGCCCTCTCCCCCCGTCGGGGCACCGCCTCGTGTCGCGGGCAAACCCCGACCCGGGCCCCCTTCGCGCTGCGGAACAAAAAGGAAGGGGCCCTGGGACACGCAGATGAATACACACAAACGACAGGATCCCCCATAGCTTCCCCTATTTTCTGGGCTGTCGTTTTCCCCCCCACTTCCCATATTTTTGTTCCCCAGATGTTCCGGAGGATCGAGGATCAATTGTGTCGGTGTGTCTTTTCCCTCCTGGAAAAATCACGACGGGAGCCTTTTCGCTGCCTTCGGCCTCGGGGGGCCCCTACTGCAGGTCCGTGCCGTGTCGACCCTGGCGTTGGTTCCTGACACCGCGCTGGATCGTTCAACCTTGAACGATCGGCCGTCTCCGCAACGTCCGATCGTTCAACATCGACCGATTCTGGGCCGCTGTCGGCGTTCAACGTTGAACGTCGGCGGCGGGGTCGCCGCCAGTCGACACGACGCGAACCTACCGTACCTGGCCTCGGGAGCGTCAGCAAAAGACGACTCGGGACGAGAAGCCAGTCCCGGGGAATGGGTCGAGACCTCTGGGGGTCGACGCATGTACAGCAGTCATGACGTCGAGGGTCTGGGGAACGGGCACCCAAAACCTCCTCCTCCTCCTCCTCCTCCTCCTCCTCCTCCTCCTCCTCCTCCTCCTCCTCCTCCTCCTCCTCCTCCTCCTCCTCCTCCTCCTTCCTTCCTCCTCTTCCTCCTTCCTCCTCCTCCTCCTCCTCCTCCTCCTTCTCCTCCTCCTCCTCCTCCTCCGTCTCGCCCCTGCAGCATGGGGCGGGAGGCGGAGGAGTCGGGGGAGACCAGCTCAAGGTTAAGTCGGGCGTGTCCCCCTACAGGGGGGATCTTCGACGAAAAATAAGAAATACTGAACAAATGCTCCAAAAAGGTCGAAACACACGCAAACAAAATAGTCCCCACGTTATTGTTTACCATGTTTGAACATTCCTCCTGTAGAGGGACACGCCCGACTTAAGCTTAGGGGGGGCAGCATCGAGCTGGACTCGGCGACACGTCGCCGACGGATCGGCGATAGAGTAGAGGCCCCCGGATGGCGAATTGGCACGCTCTCCTCGGAGGGGTGGGCTGCCAGGCCCCTATCGGCGATGGAGGGGCGGCTGTGAAGGGGCCCTGGGGCACACAAAGACATAGCGAATAACAGGATTCCCCGTCTTGTCCCATCTGTTCTGGGTTCGTCGTCCGCCCCACATCCCATATTTTCTGGGGAGCCGAGGATTGGTTGTGTCTGTGTTGTTCCCCCTCCTGAGATGGGGGGATCGATGCGTAACCCCCTGGGCCGGTCCCCGCCCAACGATGACCCTGAGGGAGGGCGAAGTGGGGGCTCTGGACCAGGAGAGGGCACGGGAGAAGGAATGGCTGTACAGGGCAGTTTTTGATACACAGGATGTTTTAAAACATTGGACTTTTAATACATGATGAATCTTATACATGAATGTATGCCTGAACTCATCGCTGTTGTTAATACTAAATCCCTGCATGTTTAATACATGATCCGCGAGGGGAGCATGTATTAAAAACGGCACTGTAAGTAGCTGCCACTGTTTTCCCCACGCGTGTGCTGCCGAGAAGGGGGGGGGCGAGCAACAGGGCGCGGAAGCCGTCGCACAGCTCTCGCTGCAAACATCCACTATCACCGCTCGTCTGCCACTCGCAATCTCCTACAGTGGGGGCTCGGCCACAAGAAACCTCCGCAAAAAACCCAACCCTGAAATCCGCGATTTGTTCAGCGAGAATCCACCTTTGTCGATCGAGAATCGTCAAGATCTTGTTGGGGGCCCATCGAAATCCAAGAAACCCAGGACACCCTGGCAAAATCCAGCTGGTTTCTTGGCACGCGCCCCCACTGTAACCAACCGAGGACGAAATTCAAGAAAACGGATGACAGTGTGATTCAGTACTTCTCGCAAATGGCTGACAGAGAAGTTGGTGCCCGCGAATAACTGCGTAGCCCGCGCCAGTGGCACACCGAAAACAGAACCACGCTCACAGAAGCATTATTCTCTTGGCATCGCATCACCGCAATGAAGGTCATCCTGAGCCCCTGGAGGCCTCCCAAATGGGGTCCGAGTAGATGGGGCTGGAGGATCGCGCCGCATCGCCTATGCATCGCCGATGCATCGCCGACGTCGGCGACGCATTGGCGCCGTCGGCGTGGAGAAAGCCGGCCTCAACATCGAGCCGCATCGTCGATGCGGCGCGATCCCCATCTGCTCGGACCCCATCTGGGAAGCCCAGACCCCCTCAAAACATCCTGGGACCCCAAACTACACCCATTGGTCGGAAGAAGTAGGTAGAAACAGAAAGTAGGAAGGCGTTGGAAGTAGATTCGATCTCCGCCCGCCCTCGGAAGAGGATAGACGAGGGGAAGCCACTCGATCATTGGAGTAACTAAGGCGCTTAAACTACTTTGGAATCTGGGACTCCAGAAATACCTACTTTCAACGACCGATGGGTACCGGCCCCGTGGCTACCTACGGCCCCCCCTTCGGACGCCAAGAGTGATGTTGCTCCCACCGTACCTGAGGACCACATCCCAGAAATCATTCCGAGCACCCGGAAAAGTGTCGCAAAAGAGTGTCGAAGGAGTGTCGGACGAGCGACATTCTTCCTAAAATAGGTCAAGGCCAAAATGGGCTGAAGGCTAAAACAGGTTGGCACATCATAAGCTAAGGCACATCTAAAAGGAGCTCTGGTGGTCCAGGCCGAAAGAGGTTGGAACATCATAAGACTGCTCCCATCGTACTCGAGGACCACGTCCCAGAAATAGCCTCGAGCACCAGGAAAAGTGCCGAAAGCGTGTCGAAAGAGCGTCGGACGAGCGAAAGTCTTCCTGGCGGTCGAGGCCAAAATCTGGCCATCGCTCGGACGTCCATTTCCCGTGTTTTTTGTCGGTTCCGCGCGTGGTTTTTTTTTTTGCGAAAAATCATCAGGGATGCTCCTCGATGGCCCTCGCCGAGAAAAAAACGCACACATCCGAGCGATGCCAGGAAATGCGAAGGGGAACTGGGACACACAAATAAATACACACAAATAAATATATCCCGCATATTTTCCCATATGTTCTGGGTTGTTGTCTTCCCCCCCACTTCCCATATTTTCCCATATTTTCTGGGAGTCGCCGATGAATTGTGTCTGTGTGTGTGTTTTTTCCCTCCTGGAAAGGGGCTGGAGCACACCCCCGAAGACTGCTCGCCCGGCCGCAGCTGCGGGCCCACGCCGGCCCCCGGGGGGACTCCGCGGCGCGCCCCCGGGGGTGGCAGAGAGAGAGAGCAGGAGGAGGAGGAGGAGGAGGGAAGAGGAGGAGAGAGGAGAGAGGAGGAGGAGGAGGAGGAGGAGGAGGAGGAGGAGGAGGAGAGAGGAGGAGGAGGAGGAGGAGAGGAAAGGAGGAGAGAGGAGGAGGAGGAAGGAGGAGATGAGGAGGAGGAGGAGGAGGAGGAGGAGGAGGAGGAGGAGGAAGAGGAGGAGGAGGAGGAGGAGGAGGAGGAGGAGGAGGAGGGGGGCTCCGCGAAGCGCGCCCCCGGGGGTGGAGAGAGCGAGCAGGAGGCGCGACGGGGCGCCCGGGGCGGGCGCTGCTCGCGGGGGGCGGCCGCTGCTCGGGGAAGGAGATTTCAAAACCCCCGGCCGTCCGAGGAGCTCCGAACCAGCCTTCGCCGAAGCCCGAGGCGGCCCCCCAGAGGTCGGAGGCCTCTGAGGAGGCCCGCCGAAGGACTGCAACGAAGGATTGCAAAAAACCCCGGATTTCAATAAAACCGTTTTTTTGCAATCCTTCAATCCTGGGTTTTTTTTGCAATCCTTCGAGGAGGCCTGCCTCGGCGGTGGACAAACCTCCTTTTAGTAAACCTCCCTTCGGCGGTGGACAAACCTCCTTTTAGTAAACCTCCCTTCAGTGAAAACGGCCTGACCTTCCAGGAGGGCTACAAAATAGCACGCGACTTACAAAAACCGGTCCAAGAGGCTATTCTATGTCTTGGTTTCAGGCTGCTTCGTTTCGTTGTTTAGGTTTGTAGGCCTCCCGTGCTAAAAAATAGCTCTCTGGAAGGTCAGGGAAGGGGGGCCCTGACCCTCCAGAGAGCTATTCTTTGGCACGGGAGGCCTAAAAGCCTAACCAGACGAAACGAAATAGCCTAAAACCAAGACATAGAACAGCTCTGGGATAGGTTTTTGTAAGTCGCGTGCTATTTTTTAGCCCTCCTGGAAGGTCAGGGGGGAGGGGGGGGCCGCCCCTTCCATCTTCGGAGAGAGGAAGGGGGGATGCCGCCCCCCGGCGTCAGGCGGAGGGGGGGGCCCTGTGCTCGAGACTGCCTCCAGAATCCACGGGCCAAAGGCCGCCACAGGCCAGCCCCGACACAGCCCGAGACTGACCCTGCGCAGCCCCGCGACAGCCGAGAGGGCTGAAACACCTCCCTGGCTTCCCACGAGATTCGCCGAGCGACCCCAGGTCGTCCATCAAGTCCCTCGGAGGCTTCCACAGGGCCCCCAGAGCCCATCCAAGAGGGCCCCTGTGGCCATCCCAGGGACCATCGAAGCCATAGGCCCACTCTGGGCCCAGAGCTCCTCCTGAGGCCAGCTCCCCGAAACGGCTGCAATGCTGGGTGGGAGCGGTGGCGGAACTTGCCACAATCGGGGGCGCGCAAACATGGATCAGCGATCCATGGATTTGGCGCGCGGTCGCCAAATCCATGGATCGGGGGGGGGGCCCTCCCAAAATGATGCGGCCGGCGCCGCCTCGCTCGGCGGCGGAAATCCGCGATGTCCCATGGAAACGGGACCCGTCGCGAACGCACGCCCCCTTCATCCATCGTTGCGATCGCCTGAAATCCATCCGATTCCAGCGACGGCGAGCAGGACTGAGATAGGCATCGTGTGCGCTGGGATGCAAAAGGAGAGGAACAAATCACGATGTCTCGCTCTCAGGCGCTGCTGCGCAGGCCGTCGCCCCCTGGTGCATGTGGGAGTCTCGGGACGAGGTCCGGGAGGCTCCAGCCAGGCAGCGCTGCTCCCACGCCCCTTGCTGGCGCAAGGGCGCCGGCCTCGAGCCACGCCTGAAGCTCCGCGAAGGATCCGCAGAAGGGCCCTGGGCCGTCGGCAGCCATTCAGAAGAGCGGGCCAGGCTACGTGCACCTCGCACATCTCTTCGCCCCGGCCACGTATCCCCCCCTCCATGACCGCAGCGTCCGACCCGGAGGGCTCCGAAGGCCCCCGGCCTTTTCCGAGGAGCTCCCCCCAGCCTTCGCCGAAGCCCGAGGCGGCCCCCCCGAGGTCGGAGGCCTCTGAGGAGCCCCGCCGCCTCCCGAGGAGGCCTGCCTCGGCGGTGGACAAACCTCCTTTTCGTAGACCTCCCTTTAGTGAAAACGGCCTGGGACCGAAACCGACGGACCTGGATCCGCAAAAAATGACGGCCGCGACGCCCTCTCGCGAACCGAAAACGGCCAATTCCTCCATCGACGTGTCAGGGTAGGAGGTCTATCCACCTCCGACTGCCTTGGCAGAGCCCGGCATCGACAGGTCGGATCGGCGATCGGAACGGACCGGATCGGAGGAACTCGGCAGCCGAGCTGGGAAGAGCCGAATCGGCAGGCACCGGCTGGCTGGCATGGGCCCCCATCGAACGAGAGCTCGGATCCTGCAGCGGAGCCCAGGGCCGAAGCGCAGCGGAATCGGCACGCGTCGAAGTCGAATCGCATCGAAGCGGAGGGGTCCCCTGACCTTCCAGAGAGCTGGTTTTTAGCACGGGAGGCGAAAAAACCTAAAAAACGAAGCGAGACAGCCTGAAGCCAAGACATAGAACAGCTCTGGGATCGGTTTTCAAGTCGCGTGTTATTTTTTAGCCCTCCTGGAAGGTCAGGGTCGAGGGAGCCCGGCTGCCCCCCCGCCCGCTGTCCCCCCATCGGGGCGCGGCCGGCCCCCGCCCACGCCCGAGGGGCAGCCTCGCGGCCAGCGCCCGCACCTGGCCAGCGTCTGCTTTGCAGTCGATGGCCTCCGGGGCGGCTCCACGGAGCGCGGGCCGAGCGGCGCTCTCTCTCCCCGAGGGAGCGAAACCCAACGGCCAACCACTGAGCGACCGCGGAGGGGGGGAGCGACAAGGACCAAGGAGGAGCACCCCCCTCCCCGCACACGAAAGGGAAGGGGCGGCGGAAGGAGGTGCACCTCTCCCCCATTTTTTGGACGCCCGACATGGGTACCGAAAAAATTGGCACTATGCCCAACAACAAATGTTGTCCCAAACCAACAGCGGCCGTTGTTGGGCAGGCGGCCTCCTGTCTCGAATGGACACAGGCCGCGGCGGCGTGGACAGCGAGCCATGTTCAAAATGAACCAGATCCGCTGTTGGGCATTGTACCCATTCTTTCCGTACCCATGTCGTGCGTGCAGACATTTGCCGTGAGGGAGGGGGGGGGGGGGCACCTCCTGGCAGCCGGAGGGGGAGCCCCTCCCCCCCAAGGGCTCGGACCCTGTCCGCTGCCCTGCCGCGCGGGGAGAAGAGGCGGCCCCCCACCCCCCCGTGGCACTCCTCCAGGCTCTCTCTCTCTTCCCTCCTCGCGCGCCGGCGGGGGAGCACACGCCCCCCCCCTTCCCCCGGGACTCGGATGTTTGCCCCCCCCCCCCACCCCCACGCGCCAGGAGAGGAGGAGCACACCCCCCCTCCCCGGCACTTCAATCTCTCTCTCTCTCTCTCTCCTCTCGCGCGCCGGAGGAGAAGCACCCCCACCCCCTCCCCCAAACTGGGATGATCTGATTTCCCCTTCCCGCGCCGGGGGGGAGGGAGATCTCCGCCCCCCCCCCTGGCACTCTGACCTCTCTCTTCCCTCCTCGCGCGCCGAAGGAGCCCCTCCCCCCTGGCTCTCGGATGTGTTCCCTCCCGTGCCGCGCGGGGAGAGGGGGAGGAGGAGGGAGGGAGGAGGGAGGAGGAGGGAGGAGGAGGGAGGAGGAGGGAGGAGGAGGAGCAGGAGGAGGAGGAGGAGGAGGAGGAGGAGGATGAGGAGGAGGAGGAGGAGGAGGAGGAGAGGGGGAGCCACCAACCCCACCCATTGGCATGCCAGTCTCTCTCTCTCTCTTCCCTCGTCGCGCGCTGGAGGAGGAGGAGCACACGCCCCGACCCCCCCCCAGGACTCGCATTGGTTCCTCTTCCCCTTCCCACGCGGGCTGGCAGCACCCCCCCCCCGGGCACTCCGATACTCCAGTCTCCCTCCATCAACATTCCAGCGTTCATCAAAATCGTCTTGTCTCCCAATTGCCCAATTCGAATTAATTCATGTAATTTACGGCCGCTGAGCCTCCGGTAATTTTGCCTCTGTCTTGATTTAAAATCTCTCTTCCCCTCTCGCGCGCCGGAGGAGGAGCACCACCCCCTCCCCCAGGACTCGGATGCTGTGTCCTCTTCCCCTCCCGCGCGGGAGCGCAGCCCCCCGCTCTGGCGTTCCAGTCTCTCTCTCTCTCTCTCTTCCCCTCTCGCGCGCCGGTGGAGGACCCCCAGGGCTCGGATGTTGTCCTCCCCCCCCTCCCGCGCTGAGAACACCCCCCCCTCCCCGGCACTCCAACCTCGACTCGCCGGAGGCGAGGCCCCCCCCCCCCCCCCCAGAACTCGGATCTGTCCCTCGGGGGGGCGGATATAGCACACACCCCCCCCTTCTTGACGCTCCGGGTTCCCCTTCCCTCCTCGCGCGCCAGAGGAGGAGAGCCACACCACCGCCTCCAGCACGCGGACTCTTGCCCTCTTCCCCTTCCCCGCGGGGGAGCGGCACCCCCCCGCCCCTGGTGCTCCAGTCTCTCTCTCCTCCTCCTCCTCCTCCCTCCTCCCTCTCCTCTCCTCCTCCTCCCTCCTCCTCCCCTCCTCCTCCTCCTCCTCCTCTCTCCTCCTCCTCTCCCTCCTCCCCTCCTCCTCCTCCTCCTCCTCCTCCTCCTCCTCCTCCTCCTCCTCGTCTCTCTCTCTCTCTCTCTCTTCCCCTCCCTTCGCGCGGAGCGGCCGCGCTCCGCGCGACACGCCGCGCGGCCGCGCGCGGGGGGCGGGAGCACCGCCGCTGCTCGACGCTGCTCCTCTTCTGCTCGTCTCGTGGCAGCGCCGAGGGGCGGACAAAGAGGCCGAGCCCACTCCTGCACGCCACGCGGCACACACACCTCCCGAGGGGCGAGCAGCGAAAACACGGCACCCCGCTCTGCTCGCCACGCGGCAGCGCCTCGGAGGCGACAACACGCCCCACTCGGCCCCCAGCTCGGCAACGCCGCGGACAGAGACAGGAAGCACTCCCCTCGACTCGCTGCGCGGCAACGCCTCGTGGGGGGGGGGGGGGGGCGAAGAATGCTCCACGCGATGCCAAGATTTTTTGACATCGCCTGCGCGGATCGGCCGCAGTGACGCACTCAGACTTCTGAACTCTCGGGCAAGCCTGCGCGGACCGATGGAAAAAGCGAGGATGCGCAGCCCCCCTGCCCTCCCCCTCCTCCGTCCTCGTCCTCTGCCCCTCGGGGAGGGGGGGGAAATCCTCGCTCGTCTCCCCGACTCCAGACTTCGGGGTGTTGGAGGCTAGGTTTCGCGGCCGCCGGGACTATTCCGGGTTTCGCCTGCGAGCTCCAGGTTTCGCGGGTGCGTGCGGGCCGGGCTTCGACCCAAACGATTCCGGGTTTGGAAGCGATGCGGGCGTTCGACTCTCAACTAGGAACGGCGGCGAAGTACACCCTGTCGCCTCCCCCTGACCCACACCGGGGTAAGAACCAAGGGGGGGCGGGGGGCGGGGGGGGGGGCACCCCCTGCCGCCCCCCACCCCTCGACACGCCGCGCGGCAACGCGCGGGGGGCGAAGACAAAGTACGACTCTACTCCACTCGACACAGTCCTCTCCTACTCGCCATTTGGCAACACCTGGAGGGGGCGAACACACATGGCACTCCACTCCACTCGCCGCGTGGCAACGCCCTGGGGGCCTGCGGAGAGGGACATATAGCATTCCGCTCGACTCGAGGCGTGGCAACGCCTCGGCCTGGGGGGGAAGCAGCAAGTGCTCCACTCGATGCCCCGATCTTGGCATCGTCAGCGCGGACCCGCCGCTCCGACACGCTCAGGTCAGGCCTGCGCGGGCCGACGGGCGCGCGGAGCGGCGACGCCGCGGGGCGAAAGGAAAAGCTGCTCCGCTCGACACGCCGCGCGGCAACGGCCGTCCAGCCCCGACACAGCCCGAGACTGACCCTGCGCAGCCCCCCGACAGCCGAGAGGGCTGAAACACCTCCCTGGCCTCCCACGAGATTCGCCGAGCGACCCCAGGTCGTCCACCAAGTCCCTCGGAGGCTTCCACAGGGCCCCCCGAGCCCATCCAAGAGGGCCCCTGTGGCCATCCCAGGGACCATCGAAGCCATAGGCCCACTCTGGGCCCAGAGCTCCTCCTGAGGCCAGCTCCCCGAAACGTCTGCAATGCTGGGCGGGAGCGGCGGCGGAACTTGCCACAATCGGGGGCGCGCAAACATGGATTAGCGATCCATGGATTAGGTGCGCGGTCGCCAACTCCATGGATCGGTGGAAGCGCCCTCCCCAAAATGCGGCCGGCGCCGCCTCGTTCGGCGGCGGAAATCCGCGATTTCCCATGGCAACGGGACCAGTCGCTGATCCACGCCCCCTTAATCCATGTTTGCGATCGCCTGACACCATCGGCTGGCCACGCAAGATCGCATCGATCACGCGCCGGACTCGACGCGACTCCCTGCAGGGATCGGAAGGGGGAACGGACTGGGCGGATGGCCCATGGGGGAGGGCACGCCACGCGTCCCTCACGCGCGTCCCTCTGGAAGCCCCGTCGGTCACGTGGACGATCGGCGCCCCTGGACGCGTGCGATGCGCCCCCCCCCCCCCCCCCCCCCCCGGGGCCCGCGCGCCTCCCCCTCCTCCTCCTCCCCCTCGTGCTCCTCCTCCTCCTCCCCCTCGTGCTCCTCACCCTCCTCCTCCTCCTCCTCCTCCTCCTCCTCCTCCTCCTCCATCCTCCTCCTCCTCCTCCTCCTCCTCTCCTCCTCCTCCTCCTCCCTCCTCCTCCTCCTCCTGCCTCCTCCTCCTGCCTCTCCTCCGTCGCTCCGCCGAAAAAAGCCTGCCTCCTCCTCCTCCTCCGCCTCCTCCTCCTCCTCCTCCTCCTCCCTCCTCCTCCTCCCTCTCCTCCCCTCCTCCTCCTACTCCTCCTCCTCCTCATCCCTCCTCCCCTCAGCCCCTCTCCTCTCCTCCTCCTTCTCCTCCTCCTCCTCCCTCCTCCTCTGCTGCCGCCGCCGCCGCCGCCGCCGCCGCCGCCGCCGACGACGGAGGCAGACGGCAGGAGAGCCCGCCCAGGGGAAGCGCCGGGGGCAGGCCAGCTCTGGGGGGGGGGGGAGCGCCGAGAGCTGACCTCGGCGCTGCGTCGCCGGCGCGTCTCTGCGGGGGGGGGTCCGAGCGTTTTAGCCGTGCCACGCGGCGCTCCGCCCGCAGGGCGGGCCCCCGAAGGCGTGTGACGTGCCAGCCGACCCCTCGACTCTGAGGTTCGAGAGCGGTGCACGGCACGCGGGAGGGCATGCTGGTACTATTTACCAGCCTGGAACATACATATCCCCATCCCTATGCTGGGCACCTCCTCATCACGATGCCAATCTGAGGGCTTCCCTTATCTCTTGAGGGCGACTCCCTGAGATTGTCATCGCCTTTTGGCGTGTCAATCTTAGGGATAGGGATACGTTCGAGGCTGGTAAACTATCCCCTGCTGTTGGAGGCGCACGCCCGGCACGAGCATATGGCACACGAGTCTCACAGCACCTCGCTGCCTGGGCGGCATGGGCAGAGAGCGCCTGCCACGGGGCTTCTGCTGTTCGATCTCTCAGCGTGCCGAAGCCTACGTGGTCGAAGCCCCTGCGTTGCCCCTGCGGGGCCGAAGCCTGCATGGTAGAAGTATGTGTGGCGCCAGATGCACGGCATCAGCGGTGGCGGCGAGAAAAGCTGACTACCTACCAGACCACCCCAACCCAACCCGAAGACCCGAATTTCGGGTTGGGGGGGGTACGGGTTCCATATGCGTTTTCTCGATGTTCCCCGACCCCCCCCACTGGAAATGGAGGTCAATTTGAAGCCTTCGGGTTGGGTTGGGGTGGTTTGGTGGGTGGTGAAAAGCAGGAGAGCACACAATCGAGTCGAGCAGCTGGATCGGCGATCGAAACGCATCGGATCGGCGGGGAAACTGGCAGCCACGTCGGGAGACGTCGCATCGGCGGAGATCGGCAGGCCAATGAGGCCTTGGTTAGGAGACTGGAGTCCACATCGGAATCCGAACTCAAATCGATCATCGGAATCGGAATCGATCCGAATCGGGTCGAATCGAGTCCCTGGAATGGGGGTACAAATGACTACCTACCAGACCACCCCAACCCAACCCGACGACCCGAATTTCGGGTTTGGGGGGGTAAGGGTTTCATCTGTGTTTTATCAATGCTCCCCGACCCCCCCCACACTGGAAATGGAGGGCAAATTGAGGCCTTCGGGTTGGGTTGGGGTGGTTTGGTAGGTGGTGAACAAAAGGTACCGGTACCCCTACTCTCCGGACCTCTCCCAGGGTTCGCTCTGACCAGGATCCTCAGGGCGAATCTGGCGATGGCGACGAGCGCCTCCCAGGAGGCCCAGAGAGGGAAAGCGAGGGAAGGGTAGCGGTATGGCTACCTCTGCCTTCCTCTGAGAGAAACAATCGAAATCAAATCGAGTTGAGACGGAGGGTCGTTAAAGGCTTAACGACTTCTGCCGTCCTTCGACTCGCGCTGGAGCGGCCGCGAAGTGCTCGAACTTTCCCTGGAGATCTGTGGATTTACCTGGATTTACCCAGATTTATCTAGATTTACCTGGATTTACCTCGATTTATCTGCATTTACCTGGGTTTATCTGGCTCGATTCTCACAAGTCGATTGGCGAAAAGTCGACAAGCCCTTAGGGAGAGGAGTTGAAACGATCCCTGGAAAGGGCAGGCGCCGACATGGCGGAG
>CAUYUJ010005781.1:524509-543045 GCA_963575745.1 Prorocentrum cordatum
AGAGACACGTTTGGGAGGCCCGCCCAAACGGCAATTCTAGCTGAACGCCACCAAATCTGTCTGCGCGAACGGGCTCGTGAGAACAGCCAGGGTGGCTCCCCCTTGGGGCTCCCAAATGATGCCCTGGCAGCGTTTTGTGACCATGAGCCCCTCAAGAGATACATGTTCGGGGCGCCAAACGGCAATTCTAGCTGAGACGTCCCACCAAAATCGGCGCGAACGGGCTCGTGAGAACAGCCAGGGTGGCTCCCCCTTGGGGCTCCCAAGTGATGCCCCTGGCCAAAAGAAAATAAAAATCACAAAAATAAAAAAACAAAAAAAAAGAAAAAAAAAAACAAAAAAAACCCCTGGCAGCGTTTTTGCGACCATGAGGTCCAAGAATACATGTTTTTTGGGGCGCCAAACGGCAATTCTAGCGGAGGACGTCCACCGAAAATCGCGCGAACGGGCTCGTGATATCAGCCAGGGTGGCTCCCCCTTGGGCTCCCAAGTGATGCCCCTGGCAGCGTTTTGTGACCATGAGGCTCTCAAGAGAGACATGTTGGGGAGGCCAAACGGCAATTTTAGCTGAGACGTCCCACCAAAATCGGCGCGAACGGGCTCGTGAGATCAGCCAGGGTGGCTCCCCTTGGGGCTCCCAAATGATGCCCCTGGCAGCGTTTTGCGACCATGAGGCTCTCAAGAGAGACATGTTGGGGAGGCCAAACGGCAATTTTAGCTGAGACGTCCCACCAAAATCGGCGCGAACGGGCTCGTGAGATCAGCCAGGGTGGCTCCCCATTGGGGCTCCCAAATGATGCCCCTGGCAGCGTTTTGCGACCATGAGGCTCTCAAGAGATACATGTTGGGGGCGCCAAACGGCAATTCTAGCTGAGACGTCCCACCAAAATCGGCGCGAACGGGCTCGTGAGAACAGCCAGGGTGGCTCCCCCTTGGGGATCCCAAATGATGCCCCTGGCAGCGTTTTGTGACCATGAGGCTCTCAAGAGAGACATGTTGGGGGCGCCAAACGGCAATTCTAGCTGAGGCGTCCCACCAAAATCGCCGCGAACGGGCTCGTGAGATCAGCCAGGGTGGCTCCCCCTTGGGGTTCCCAAGTGATGCCCCTGGCAGCGTTTTGTGATCATGAGAGAGTGTGAGTGTGAGCTTAACTTATCTTATCTTATCTTGAAATCTCTTCTTACCATATCTTGTGCTATCTCATCTTATCTTGTAGTATATTATCTTGTCTTGTCTTATCTGGTGATTATCATTGGGAGGAGGGAGGCGCGAGCGGGAGGAAGAAGGAGGAGGAGGAGTGGGAGGCGTCAGAGTAATAAGTATTCACTGCGTGGAGCCCCCCATATGTGCATCTACTCGCATGGACCTGTCCGCCGTGAATGTCTAGGCGCACGAGCTTTCGAATATTAACGGGCTTCAGTTGTGACGGTCTGGACATCAATCTAACTGCGAATGAATTGGAGTGTGAATGAGCCTCAGTAGTACGAGCGCGCCTCTGTGCATGAGCCTGGGGCCTCCTGGGGCCTCCTGAAACCTACTGGGGCTTCCTGGGGTCTCCAGGAGCCTCTTGGGACCTCCTGGGACCTCCTAGGAAGGTTTCGTGCCCCAGGAGAGGCGCAATCTATAGCAACATACGCACATAAAACAGTGCGGATTAGAGCCACTGGAGAAGGGCAATATATAGGAACGCGCGTAAAACACCAAGGACTCGTGCCCCAGGAGAGGCCCAACACATAGGAACATGAGTAAAACATGTAGGATTGTGTACACAGGAGAAGGACCATCTATAGAAACAGACGTAGAACATCAAATAATCGTGCTCCAAAAACAACCAAACGGCAAAACCCAAAACGCGCAAAAGGTGAGCGGGCCGCAGTACGAAAGGAAAGGAAGCCGGGACATGGGATTGGAGCCACTCCTGTTGCCTTCTGAGGCCTCCTGCTCATGGGGCCTCTCGGGCCTCCTGTTGCCTTCCGAGGCCTCCTGGCGCTTCCTGTTGCCTCCTGGGGCCTCCTGTGGTTTCCTGAGGCCTTCTGGAGCTTCCTGGGGCCTCCTGGAGCCTCTTGGGACATCCTGTGGCCTCTTGAGTCTTTTTGTGGCCTCCTGCTGCCTCCTGGGACCTCATGTGGTCTCCTGGGGCCTCCTGGAGCCTGTTGGGGCCTCCTGTGGCATCCTGAGAAGAATCTGCGCCCACGAGCCTGGCCACCAAAACAAGCAAACCGATCGAGACATCCTCAAAATCTGGCCCACCTGGGGGGTGACAATGAGCGTCTCGCTCGAGACATCCTCCAAATCTGCTCCGAAAGCGAAGGATGTTGGGCCCAGAAACAAGCAAACCGCCTGAGACCTCCCCACAACATGGCCGCGAACGAGCCCGTGCAAACACCCCTGGCGGCTCCCCTCAGGGGTGCTGAAATGAACGCCTCGCTCGAGACATCCTCCAAATCTGCACCGAAAGCGAAGGATGTTGGGCCCAGAAACAAGCAAACCGCCTGAGACATCCCCACAAAATGGCCGCGAACAAGCCCGTGCAAACACCCCTGGCGGCTCCCCTTAGGGGTGCTGAAATGAGCGCCTCGCTCGAGACATCCTCCAAATCTGCTCCGAAAGCGAAGGATGTTGGGCCCAGAAATAAGCAAACCGCCTGAGACATCCCCACAAAATGGCCGCGAACGAGCCCGTGCAAACACCCCTGGCGGCTCCCCTTAGGGGTGCTGAAACCAGCGCCCCGCCTGAGACATCCTCACAATCTGCTCTCCAAGCGAAGGATGTTGGACCCCAAAACAAGCAAACCGCGTGAGACATCCCGACAAAATGGCCGCGAACGAGCCCGCGCAAACACCCCTGGCGGCTCCCCTTAGGGGTGCTGAAACCAGCGCCCCGCCTGAGACATCCTCACAATCTGCTCTCCAAGCGAAGGATGTTGGGCCCAGAAACAAGCAAACCGTTTGAGACATCCCCACAAAATGGCCGCGAACGAGCCCGTGAAAACACCCCTGGCGGCTCCCCTTAGGGGTGCTGAAACCAGCGCCCCGCCTGAGACATCCTCACAATCTGCTCTCCAAGCGTGAGAAAGTCTGTTTATGTGTACGTCTGGGTATGAGTAAGTCTGAATATGAGTAATACTGTGTATGTGTAAGTCTGGGTATGAGTAAGTCTGTGTATGAGCACGTCTGGGTGTGAGTAAGTCTGTGTATGAGTAAGTCTGTGTATGAATATGTCTGAGTGTGAGTAAGTCTGAGCATGAGTAGGTCTGAGTATGAGTAAGTCTGATCATGAATAAGTCTGAGTATGAGTAGGTCTGAGTATGAGGAAAGAGGAGGAGGGGAGGAGGAAGGATGAGGGAGGAGAAGGAGTAGGAGGCGTCCAAGTAATAACAAGAACCCCATCTTAGGATATGGGGAATAATAATAATAATAATAGTAATAATAGTAATACTACGACTACTACTACTAATAATATTAATAGTAATAATTATTCACTGCGTGGGGATCCCCATATGTGCATATCCTTGCTGGCGCTCCCTTGGTGGTGGGACTCGGTGAGGACGAATATGGATTTAAGTGTGACTGAGCTGCCTCTCTCTCTGCTCTCTCTGCTCTCTCTGTCTCTCTCTCTCTCTCTCTCTGCCCTCTCTCTGTCTCTGCCTCTCTTTCCCTGCCTCTCTCTCTCTCTCTGCTCTCTCTCTGCCTCTCCTCTGCCTCTCTCTGCCTCTCTCTCTGCCTCTGCCCTCTCTCTCTGCCTCTCTCTCTGCCTCTCTCTCTCTCTCTCTCTCTCTCTCTCTCTCTCTCTCTCTCCTCTCTCTCTTCTCTCTATTCTCTCTCTGCTCTCTCCTCTCTCTCTCACTCTCCCTCTCTCTCTCTCTCGCTCTCTCTCTTCTCTTCTCTTCTCTTCTCTTCTCTCTCTCTCTCTCTATATCTCTCTCTCTTTCTCTTTCTCTCTCTCTATCTCTCTCTCTCTCTCTCTCTCTTCTCTCTCTCTCTCTCTCTCTCTCTTCTCTCTCTCTCTCTCTTTCGCTCTCTCGCTCTCTCTTGCTCTCTCTCGCTCTCTGTCGCTCTCTCTCGCTCTCTCTCTCTCTCTCTCTCTCTCTCTCTCTCTCTCTCTCTCGCTCAGTCTCGGCTCGAGAGTGCTCTGCACTCAGACCGCAGCCGCGACGCGAAGCGTCCCGCCTCGGAGCCAGACTCCCAGGCCTCGCGAGACCGGAGGGGTCCCAGCAGGACCCTACTGATTCGCGTCACCTCTCCACACCAGAGTGCCCGCAGCAATGGCCCCCAAGAAGCCGGAGCGCCGTCGCTCTTCCAAGCAGCCTCCGAGCTCCCGCCCCACGCGCCCTGCTGCTGAAGGGCCCCTCCTTCAACGCAAGCAGGACTGCATCGCAGCGTTCAAGCAAGCGGGGTCTGACCGCCCCACGGCCGCCTACAACGGGCTAGCCGAACTGAACGCGGACGAGCTCCAGGAAATGTACGACATGCACAAGTCCAACACGAAGAAGCTTGGCAGCGCCCTTATCCGCATGTGCGCCGCCAACCAGATCAGCTACACGCTCGATCACCACCAGCGCAGCAAGCCTAAGCGCACTGGCGGTGACACATCGCACCCACCAGCGGGTTCCGCACGTCTTCAGGCTGCGGACACCCAATTCATCGCCTTGGACCCTGCCTTTTGGAAGGTCCCTGTCCTTGCCGAACCCACCTCGCCTGACGACGGCAAGACGTACAAGCCCAGCATCAGCCTCCACGACTACGAGAGTGGTGAACGGCTGCTGCAGCACCACCTCGAGCAGGGCAAGCGAGCCACGGGTCAGCTCGCGATTGCTGTCATGGGCCCGAAAAACGACAACTACGTCGGTACCGAGCTCGCCGTCCCCGTCCTGAAGCGCCACCCCAAGGCGCCCAAAGTGGTCCACACGCACGTCCCCGTGACCGTGTACCAGCTGGGCACCAAGGAGGTCGCCTGCACGGAAAAGGTAGCCGTCGCCACCATCGGCCCTGCCGACCACGTCTGCTGGATCCGGGCGACCATACACGAGACCGAGGCCATTGCCGCAGTCCCCTCCATGCACCAGGCCTTCGAGGACCAGTTCTCGGGAGGCGCCCCCGTGAACGGTGGTCCACGCGCCAAGGGCCCTTTTCGAGGCGACTCCGCTCCACAGGACAAGGCGCGCCAAAACACACAGGGAGTCCAAGAAAGACGCTCGCCGCCAGGAGCTCGATAGTCAGCTCCAGGACACCTTCAAGGCCCTCTTCCACGGCAACTTTAAAGCCGTCACCATCCTCGAACCCTGCAAAAGCCTAGGCAGGTTTGGATCGGGCGTCGGAAAGAGGTCACTGGCTGCCACCTTCGGCGTCAGTCTCCAAGCGGTCGACAAGGTCCTGGCGGGATCAGGGCAACTCGGTGCCACTTACGACCTCAGCAACGTAGGTGCAGACGAGCCCACCGCCGACAAGTATCAGACCGTTTGGTTCCCTGAGGACCAGCCCATCACGATGGCAGACGCGTTCCAGAAGTCGGTGGAGTTCAGGGCCCTGGGAGTCGTCAGGCACGGCAAGTCAGGCCTACTGGGGATCCGTGTTCCGCGGGGGTCCGACGTCGCCAAGGCCGCTGCTGTCAGCATCCGCGGCTGCGAGGCTACCCTCGCCAAGACGCGCTACCGCATCACTGGCATTGCGGCACGCCACGCCACGCTGACCCAGCTTGCCAAGACTCTCACGGGCCCGTCCGTTAAATGGGACTGTGAGGTCTACCACACCGCCTGGGACCCAGCCACTGCGGCCCAGTTTGCCTTAGTGCGCGCTCATCGGCCCCCACTCACCTATACGGTGCAGGTCGCGGGGTGCCCCATCCCGTGGAGCATCACCGAGGCCCCGCTGGCTGAGGTGGCGCCGAAGCGGGACAACGTTACCATTGTCACGCCTACCACCATCACAGAGCCTGTGACGCCGCCAGCCGGTGGTGGCGGCTTTAGCCCCGCCACCGGCACACTCCTCACCAAAGCAGCCCAGAGCCCCTACCTCCACGACCTCATGACTGCCAAGCCCAAAGGCAAGGGCGCCGCACCGCTCCTGACCCCCAAGGAGGAGCCTTCAGCCAAGCGCCACCGCTCCTCCAGCGGGAAACGCGACGCCACGCCGCACGCAAGGCCACCCTGCGCCCCAGGCCGCAGCTCCTCTGCGCCCCCGCACGGCACGGATGGAGCCGCTGATCCGACGGCCGCCCCAAGAACAGGTGGCCACGACCCCTGGCTTGGCACGGCGGCGGCAGAAGGTGGGGGCCACACCGAAGGCGACGCTGCCACAGCCGCCGAAGTACCAGGTGACGTCGTCGACGTCGAGATCCTCTCATCAGGTGATGAATACAGCGTGGCCTCCCACGAACTCAACACCTTCGGCGAGCGCTTCGCATCGGCCCCTAAACCGCCCGATGCTGCCACGACCCGCATCCAGCACATGGAACAGCAGCACGAGCTGCTAGCCAACACGGTGGATAACATGCAGGTGCAGCTTGCGGGCGTTCTCTCCTCCCAGGCCACACTCACGGAGCACGTCTCAGGGCTGGAACGGGGGCTTGCCACCGTCGTCACCCAGCAACAGACGGCAACCGCCGACGCCGCTGCACTGCGCGGCGACATCCAGACCCTCCTCGGGCACCTCACGGGAGGCACCATCCACCTGCCACAAGTGGCCACTCTGGAAACTAAGAAGGAGGAAGCCGCAGCGGCCGCCGAACCCGTGGCAGCCTGCAGTTGGATCGACCAGCCAGGCCAGGCCACCCCAGGGACGGGGCCCCCAGGGGCCGACAAAGGCAAGGACAAGGGTCGGGCCACCCAGGAACCCTATTGAAGGTGCCTCAGAGAGCCCGCCTCAGCCCTCCGAGGAAGCGCCTTCAGAGGCATCCCTCCCCTCTTCGCGTCGTATCTCTTTCTTGTCACCTCATGTCTGTTTTGGCAGCAGCACGCGCAAGCTATCTGGTGTAGGGACACCCGTTGTCTTGCAGGGGGCGTGATTGTAGCAATGTACATGAGCATTCAGGGGTATTTGAGAACGTGTGCTGCCACGCAGCTTTCGGCTCATCGCTCGCGCCGTCCGCCAAGCCTCGCCATCATGTGGCGCCTTGCCTGCGGCCTGGCCCTCCCCTCGCTGGCTGGAGCACACCCGTCTTCAGGCGGTGCGCCCCAGCACGGAGGAGAGGCTTTCCTGCGACATGCGGAGCGCAGGACGCTTTTCTACCTTTACGATGACAGCATCTACAAATACGATCACAGCGCCATTTTGGACCCGATCGTGAACAGCACCGCCGCCGCGGGTCCGTGCGGCACCGGGCCGCTGGGCGCCCCCGCGAGCGCCTGGCCTGAGCAGCACCAGGGGCCCCGCCCCACGCGCTGCCCCCCTGGGACTTCGACGGCTACTACGACGTCTACGACGAGTACCAGCATGTCTCCTACGAGCACGCCCTCGTCAACTACGACACATGCATCGCAGTCTGTCCTCAGCTTGTCCTCGACCGTCGTGCAGCATATCCTCGACAGGGCCGCTGGCAAGGCCCAGGCTCGCAGTGGCGGCTTCAGCCCCGCTGTCGTGCCCCGCTTCAGCCCCACGAGTCCCACTACCCCTCTGTGCGCCAGGGGTGAACCCGAGGAGGACCCCGCTTTCTGGCACCTGATGAACATCCGAGCACGGCTCATACCGTGCGCCGCGGCGTGGGCACCAGGTGAGGACCATCAGGACGTGTACTGGGCATGGCTCGAGGACTGCGTCCCGCACGTCCTGGCGACGCTCCATCTGCCACAGTACGACCACTTTTTCCAGAGGATTCCGCGGAGAAAAACGACGCCCTGCGCCACCGCACCGCGTTCGACATGTGCGAGGATATCTGGCACAGAGCGGGCCCCGACAGACAGCGCACCAACCGCAACCTCACTCGTATCCAGGGCAGCCACGAGTACCCCACCCGCTACTTTGGCCTCCTTCTGGAATACCAGGGCGCTCGTGCCCAGCTCGTCGGCCCTGAGGCTTTCGCGGCACCACTGCCGCCATACCTCTCACGGGCCCACGCCTTGCTGCCAAGAGGCCTCCCTCCCGCCCGACCAAGACGCCCTGGCGTATCTCGCGGATGCGATCCTGCACCACCCGCCAGACCTGCAGCTGCTTGTCGAGGCGGAGCTCGCCGCGGCACCGATGGAACCGCTAAACCTACCACCGCCAGCTGGCCCCCTCGCCCAGAACGCCACGTGTGACCAGCCCGCGGCCGACGCCGAACCGCTTCTGCTCCAGCACACCGCTGCCAGCGATATCAGCAACATATCCCTGGACTCGTTCCACGTGTCGGACGATAGCCAGAACGACTCCATCCACGACACGGAAACCCAGGACCTCGACGGCACGACACCGCCAGGTGACACGGCCCAGCGCGACCGTGACAGCGAACCCTACACAGGGCGCCCCCTGTCGCACAGCAGTGCGCCCATCAACTCGGCCCAGGCCGACCCCAGCGCACAGCTCAGCGACGCCGAAGGCGCCACCGCCGCCGACGAGACAAGCCATTCCACTGCACTGCCAGTTCTCACCAGCCCGCGCAGTGGCGGCTTCAGCCCCGCTGCAGCATTGGCTGGATCTGGGCGTCTTCAGACCTCAGGTGGCAGGACCCCGCCCCGCACCCTTGTCTGCCGAGCTAACGCGACTGACTCCAACTCCAGCGCCGTCGACCACTGGCAGGCTGGCATCGACAACGACCTCATCGAGGACGCGAGCCCTGACGCCAGCGGCTCCTACGAGGCCCCGCACAGCGCAGCGGCCTCCCGACGCTGCGGCTGTCTCATCTGCCTCTTCGTGGCCACGTATGCCATCGTGGTAGCCATGCCGTACAAGGACCAGGTCGACGGGTACCTGCCGACACCGAGCCGAGACCCCAGCTACCGGCAGCGACGACGCCGTGAAGCTGCGGCACCAGGCCCATCCGTGTCCACTACGCCCCGACGCACAACGGCATACGACGCCGCGCCCGCCTTGTGGGGTACCCTCAAGTGGACCAGTGCCAAACTCAGAGACATCGTCTCGGGCGGAGCCAGCGCAGTCGGGTCTGGCCTCTGGGGCGCCCTGAAATGGGCCAGCGGCAAACTCGGAGCTATTGCCACAGGCGGAGTGGTTTGCGGTCTTCTCCTGGTCGGCGCCAAACTCCTCGCTCAAGGAGCCGTCGGACACGTAGGAGCCCGCATCTGTGCGCGCGCCCTGGACTCACCCTCGGCCCAGTGGTGCCTCCGCTGTTGCCAACCGACCAGGAGGCCGCGCGATGAGGCCACACACACAATGCCGCGCACGCATCACGACGACCCCGAGAGCCAGCACGTGCACTCACTTCGACACCCGCTGCTACAGGAACACTATGCTGCTGCAGTTGCCGCCGCAGTCGCCGATGTCACCACCGCCACCACCGCCGCCATTGTTGAAGTCACTGCCGCGGTATCGCGAGCCTCGTCTGTCACACCACGGTCGACCAGCCCGTCCCCGCGAGACGGCCCCACAAGCGGCGCGGCCTATGGCAAACCGCCGACTCACGAAGACGCCACAGCTCAGGCCACCGACGCCGAGGCAGGTGAAACACGTGAGCGCACCCTCGACAGCCCGTGGTCCATCTTCCGACATGCAGATGCTCGTGGTTCCTCTTCCGACATGGACACCCAACCACCACGACGGCGAGCACGCTTCGCATCACCCGCCAGGCCCCAGGCGCCTCCAGGCCAGGCCACCGACGCGCAACTTACGCAGCACCATCCAGCGCGACCCAGCGGTCCCCGTGCCGCCGACGAGCATCCTCACCTCCCTGTACCAGAACGGCTTTGCGCTTGGTAACAGTGGCGTGACTACAGAGGACATCAAAGACGCCCTGCGACTCTACGACCATCCTCGATTCACCCATGACCCAACGCTCCAAGCGTTGGCGCCGTGGACTGACATCATGCAGAGGCCCCCGAACCGACTCACTTGGGTGCTGGAAGACTCGGGTGGGAACTCAGGCGAGACGATCTTCCCCTACCTCACGTGGGACCTCCGTGAACCCACCACTGACACGCCCACGGTCTTCTGGCACGGGACCCGCGGCGACCTTGCGGCTCGTCTCGCTTTCAACGGAGGTCACCTCCTGCCGGGCCCCCGCCGTGAAGCGAAGGGCCGAACCGCCACAAATGTCGGCCGCGCGTACGTGAGTGTGCACCCGTCGCTGGCCGCGTGGTACGCGGTGCCGCCTCACCCGCCCTGTAGCCTCGAAGACGACACCCTCGCCTGGGGACCCATCGCGCTCTGGATGTGCGAGGCTACCAAACCGCCGCGCGGTGAGAACTGGCACAACTTCGTGAAAGGGGAGGCTCACGGAGCGCGCCTCATCTACCCACGGGTCCTGGGCCTCCTCATCCGCATGGACTGGTGTGCACCCACCGAAGCTGCCTCCAGGTGCCGTGCCCTCCCACACACCTATGGCATGGGCGACTGTGCGCACGCCCTCCACATTGCCGGCTTCGATCACCCAGACCTCCGCGAGGCGGCTGAAGCCCGCGACCAGGAAGCTAACACCTGGCGCCGGCTGGACACCGCGGCAGCGTGGCCACCGCCGCAGGCACTATACTCGCCAGAGGCAGCGCGAGCATGGGCTACACAGCACTACGACACCGAAGCAGCCACCAGGGCCGACCCCAACCAGCCCCGTCCGCGCGCCTCGCTTCGCAAGCTCCAGCTGGACCCGCAGCCACTGATCGACCTGGTGTACACTGGCTTGCAGGCCGCCCCCGTGCGGGGACAGTCCGACGTACGAGCGTCGCGCCCCAGCGGCTCCAGCCCTGGGGCCGCGTCTGGCCCATCGCACACCTATCAGCCAGGTGCCGCCCTGGGACACAGTCCAGACCGCTCATCGACGACATCGGGAGCCGACGACCGCCGTACGCCGTCCCTCATCAGCGCGGCCGCCGCCCTCGCCCGAGGCCATGCCCGCCCACGGCGATCCGCCTCGCGTTCGTCACGGCAGAGCGGCGGAAACTCCACCTCGGACAACAGCGACATCGAGACGTGGGAGCACATCGAGACGGAAGAGGAGCCGACCGCCTACCACGTCCTCGCCTTCCACGTACGCGATGTGCGGGCCCGCGTGAACGCCCCTGGCGTCGAGGTCTGGCTTGACCCAGGCGAGCATCACGATGGCGCCTACTTACCGTGGGGGGCGACCGTCGTGGGCCACCGCGTTATTGACCCTGCGGTTGCGGGTCGCGACGGCTGGGTCATCCTTCACCACGACCATGGCGACACCACTACCAGGCTCTGGGCACCGACCCAAGTCCACGTCAAGGCGGACGACACTTGGCGCACGGTCATGATCCCAGCGGACCTGGGGCCCCAGTGGATCGAGCGCCATGCCGACGACGCTCGCCTCCCCGCGGAGGTGGTCCGCACTACAGGCCAGTCCTGGTTCGCCGACGTCTGGCCCTTGTGGGATCGACCCCGACCCCACCCAGACGACGCAGTCACCGACGAGCAAGCGTTCCCGCCCCTACCAGGACGCTGGACTTGCCTACAGTGCCGATTCCAATGCTGTCAGTATTGTGCTGCGCGCCGCAACACGCAGCTCGGCACCTCGGGCCAACCAACGTGCCCGGACTGCTCCCCCAGCGGACTACGTGCGCTTATGGACTGGTCCACGGACTACTCTTGCAACAGCTGGACGTGTGCGTACAGCACCGACAACAGGGACTCCGACACATGCTGCCTCTCCAGCAGATGCCCTCATCCGCCTCGTCCGCACAGCCTGTTCGACGTCCGTGCCACAGGGATGCCTCCGCACATCCTCGCCTGCCAATACGGCAACGCGCCAGCCCAGCACGACCTCAAGGAACCCCCCCGAGCGCCTTCAGGCCCCGGGGGGGAGCCTCCGCAACCAGGCCAAGCAGGATACCAGGGTCAAGGGTATCTACCACCGAGGCCGCGGCGCGTCCTCAAGCAGGGATTGCCCGACGGCACGAGGCAGCCACCAGGGTTCACAGGAACGGGGATGCCTGAAGACCCGTCTCCCGACCAACCGCTGTGGAGGGAAGGCTGCGTCCTCTTCGGCCCTCACCAGGCCCTCAAGGAGGACTTCATCTTCAACAAAGCGGTCCGCCGACCTTACTCCCTAGCCATCACCAACATGCACAGGGATCGTGACACAGTCAGGACCGTCTGCGAGTCTATCGCCGAGCGCATCCACACTACCCGCACCCGCTGGCGAGATGTGGTACTGTACTGGGATGCCGAGGGCGGCCCTGGGCCTCAAGCTCTCGACTACGACATGCGCCTCTGTGACGCCATGGTGAGCCGTGCCACGACCGAAGCCGAGTTGAACCACGACCGCAGCAACCGTGGTAGTTTCTGTCTCTATGGACCAGCGCACCAGCGGGCTGTGAACATCACGGTGCTCCCCGAGCCGCAGAACATTGACTACGTGGAGCATGTACGGCGCTACTCACCCGTCGGGGAGACTTACCCAGTCCATGCCTTCGAGCACGTCTATCAGGGCTGGCGGCGGCCCGACGTGCCGCCCATCCTCCCCGACACCCGCCCGCTCTCGAGAGCCGACCAGCAGCGCTACCAACAGCACCAGCAGCGCACCCAGCAGCCCGACCAACGCGACGCAGGTCAACCGAGCACGCCACGCAACCGCTCTCCCGCGCGCGTCCCAACAGGCGACAGCGCGGTGTACGGCGGGGGCGCCGCCTATCACCGTGGCCCCATTGGCGCCAGGCCCGTGGCGGCAGGAGCAGCCGCCTCCAGCTACGGCCACGCCCCCCACGCCAGGGTGCACCCAGCGGTCGTCGGCTACCCGCGTGCACTCGGGCAGGCTCCCCCACGGGCCACCTCGCCCGTGCCAGGGTCCACGCGTGCCTGGGGCCATTACCCAGGCCGCCGCGACAGCATCGCCAGCAACCAGCCCGCAGTGGTAACCCCTGCGGCTTCAGCCCAGGGGGCTGCACCAAGCCGTGGCAGGACAGGGCGCCCCGAAGGATGGCGCGAGGCGAACGTGCGTGCCTGGCAACCGCGCCAACACACGCCCCCGCCAAACGTGGCCGCAGCGCTGCGCCCTGCCCAGGCAAAACCTGCCCCCCCTGTGCGCGAGCGGCAGCCGCTCGTCCCGCTCGTCCTCACGCTCACCCAGGCGCACCACAGCGCCTCCCCGCGGCACAGCGAGGGTAGTGCCCACCACGTCAGCCCCCGGCCCGACGCCGTCGACCCTGACCAGGCTGCAGCCTCGGCGGCGGGCGGCACAGGCGGCTCCCGCCCGCCCAGCCCAACACCCTGCGCAGCGCCGATCCGCTCCCCGAGCAGGGCGGGCTCTGCGCGCGCTAACGCCCAGGTGGCCTCGCCACGTGACCGCCACACGGGCGGGCGCGTCCCGCGCAGCCGGTCCTGCAGCCGCCACAGCTCGCGCAAGCCCCCTGGGAGCTCCACGAGCTCGCCGCCCCGCGAGACTCTGGCTGATGGCCAAGCCTCCGAGGTAGTGACTGTGCCACGTTTCGGTGCCAGCGCCATCGAACCTGGCCAGGTCGACCTCGAGCCGACGCCGTCCACGGACTAGGAGCTGCCACCGCCCACCCGCGTTGTCGTCCCCTTCGACGAGGCGCCGACCTTCGACCCCTTCAAGCACAAGTACTCCGTCAAGGGCCTCGCGGCGGGTTTCGGCGGCGGCTCACCGCTGCCCCCTCTGAGCCACGGCGGCGGCCCCGCCACCTCAGCCGCTGCCGCGGCAGCGGCGGCCCCGCGTGGAGTCCGCCCTGTCCGCAACGCGTGCCTCACGGCAGCGGGCATGGACGAGGCTCAGCGCCAGGCCACCGACCGCGCCGCTCGCCACGCCCAGCTGGTGGCTGACGCGCTGGCAGGGCGTCCTCCGCCGCAGCCACAGGGCCCACCGCCCGAGGCGAGCGCAGAGGGCGCACACGAACAAGCTGTTCCAGCTGATGCTGCTCATCGCGGCACTGACGGGGCGGGCGCGCCGCCGCAGGACGGACCAGCGGTGTCGCGTGCGCAGTATTTGCGCGCGCGCTGCGCCGCTGCCGCGCCGAGCTGCCGCCGCTGGTTTGCTTTTGTTCTTGAACTCGGCAGGACGGATCGAGGAGTCGCCTCCCTCTCCCCCTGCTGCCGTCTCACCTCTCCTCCCTCCGTCCCCCACGGTACAGGAGTGAGGAGGATTTTTCGAGGCAGTTTTGCCGACGTTTATGAACCCCCCCGGCGCAGCGTCGACCATGCCTTGCCTATACCTTTGGCCCGACGGCGGCTTCAGCCCCGTCCAAGCCAATCTGCCGCGACGCCATGAGCTCCTACTGTGGCCAAGCCTTCTACCTGGGTGACGGCCAGGCTGCCCTCCACCGCGCGGGGCGTGCTAACCCCAGCTCCACCGACGGAGATGGGCCAGGTCGCTCCATCCACCTCGTCAGCCTCAACATCACGAGTCTCCCAGCGAACTGGCCAGCCATCGCCGCTCTAGGTGTCGACCACAACGCCGCAGTCATAGCACTGCAGGAGACCCGACATGCCAAGCCTACCAGGCAAGCCATCGCTACCAACGCCGCCAATCCACACCACGGAGGATACCAGGCCAGTCTGGGACCTGACCTGGATCTGGCGCGAGCCCAGCGCAAAGCTGCTCACGGTGGCACGGACCACACGGTCGAGGGCAACACCGGCGCCTCGGGTGGGTCGCCATCCTCTCTAAGGACGCCATCGTCGACTCCACCGTCGACGACACTGCGACCTGTATCGCCACCCTCCAAGATCAAAAAAAAAAGCAAAGACATACAAAAAAAGAAAAAAAAAAAAAAAAAAAAAAAAATAAAAAGAAAAAAAAAAGAAAAAGAAAAAAAAAACAAAAAAAAAAAAAAAAAAAAAAATAAAAGAAAAAAAGATGAATAAAAAAAAAAACAAAAAGATAACAAGAAACAAAAAAGAAAAAAAAAAAAAAATCAAAACAAGGAAAAAAAAACCAAAAAAAAAGAAAAAAAAAACAAAAGAAACAGAAAAAGAAGGCAGGCCAAGAAACGCTGGCACGAGGCCTTCCTCCCGCTCTGCACCCAGCACCGCCGCAGGCGGCGACGAAACAACTACGGTCCCGCTGGGATCTACATTGCGAGCCTCTACGGGGTCGCTGGAGGGGACAGCACCGATTTGTTTCGGCTTGCTGATTGCGCCGCCGCGAGGGTCGGCTCAGCCCCGTATTTCATTTGCATGGACGCCAACACGAACATCGACGACAATCCACATCTGCTGCACATGATGCAGCACGGATGGTTTAACGTCGCTGAAGGCACACCAGACCACACCATGCACACATATGGCAATATTCCTGACTGGGACCGCGTCACCAAGTGCCCCCGCACTTCGCGCATCGATTACATCATCGCCAACCAAGCTGCGCGATCCCTTGTCACCGACTTCTGCTATCTGCGTGACTTGCCAGCGAAGTCCCATGTTGGCCTGCAGGTCACACTCGACCTTAGCCGCATCGATCACACGGCCCCACGCCTTCTGGCCCCCACGCCTTACCCTCCTAACGACGGAGCTCATGAGGACCACGAACTTCAGGCACTAGGGACCCTCATCGCAGGGCGATACCATGACCGCATGGAGCAGGCTGACTCACGCGACGATGTGGAACGCATGTTCGCCCTGGCAAACGAGGCCAGCCATGAGTACCATCTCACCCGGCTGCGGGACCTGCCGCCCCCACCGCCAGACCACCCAAAAAAGTAGGCCCCTACCATGCACGGGCTCACACCCACGTTCGAGGAGCGACCCGCCGTCCCCCGCGCCTTTCCCACCTACGGAGCTTCCACGATTCACATGAACCGCCTTCGCAAGCTCCATCGGCAACTTTGCGAGCTTCGCTTCATCGGACAGCACCATCATATGGACTGCCGTGCTATCCCGCCGCACCCGGCGCAACGCATCGACTGCACGTGGACCGCGGCCCGCCTTCTCTGCCACAAGCTGCGCCCCACGGCCCTCCTGGCCTTTCCCGATGCCTGGACCCCCGACGTGCCAGCACCACGCGGAGAGCACCTTGACCGTCTGATCCAAAACCTAGACTCGGAGCTGGCGCGACGTGCAAACCGAGCCAAAGCTGAACGCATCAAGATCTGGGCTGAGGGTGTCCGCGAGCCAAGCGGGCGAAAGGCGGCCATATACGCACGGGCTGCCGATTGCTCGCCCACGGCGTATCTCCGCACACCTACCACTCCCGACGATGCACAGCTCCACTGCGACACCACCGCCTTCAACCCTGACCAAGCCAGCACGGACGATAGTGATGCCGACACCGACGCCGGCGGCTTCAGCCCCAGCGACGGTAGTTCGCTCGACACGGACAACGACGACGGCCACACTCGTGACCCACCACCTGCCCAGGTTCCCGACGCCCTCCCCGCCAACGCTATTGTTGCCAACACTAAAGACATGCTTAAGCTCATGGTCGACACCTGGGAGCCCATCTTGGGCAGGTACCGCGCTCGCGCGGGCCATGATGCCGAAGCTATGCCGACGTGGGCGGACTTCTACGACGAATACCGACAAGAGCTGCCTACGCCATCACCAGCGGCCCCTTTCCACCTCACCGACGACCAACTCATCCACTTCATTCGCACCCGTTCACCGCGCCGCGCGGGGGGACTCGACGGCTGGACAACTAAGGAGGCTAAGGAGTTACCCGACGACATCCTTAGCCTCTTCGCCAGCGTCTTACGTGCTATGCAACGCACTGGCACCATCCCCGAGCCCCTCCTGCACGTGCCAAACCCGTGCCTCCGAAAAGGCCGAGGGGAACTCCCGACGGACCAACGACTTCTCTCGGTTCTTTCCGTATGGATGTACGCGTGGGAAGCGCCAGCCTACCGTGGCCTCACGACCTGGCGGCAAGGATGGGCCCATGCCACGAGCTTCGGCGCTGTTCCCAAAGCCACCATTGGGGATGTCAGCACCTCTCTCGCCCTGCGCATCGAACACGCCAGGACTTTACTCCTCCCCTTAGCTGGAGCTGCCCTTGACCGACAGAAGTGCTTCGACTACCTCATCACGGACATCTGTCTAAACCTTGCGCTGCACGCGGGGTGTCCACAAGACATCGTTACTGTCCGCCGAAATTTTTACAGACACCACAAACGCTACATCCGCATGAACGGAGCGTACTCCAGGGACCTGGCCAGGACAAACGGTCACCTCCAGGGCAGCTCGTGGTCCCTGGATGACATCAAGCTGCTCATGTGCGTGTGGACAAAGAGGCAGCACCGATACTTTCCTCGATCACTCAGCACTACCTTCGTTGACGACAGCAACTCCACTACCCACACCGCTTCTGAGCTGCAGAAATCTCTCGACGAAACCGCCAAGTTTGACCGAGTCTCAGGTCAACGCATTCACCCTGGTAAAGTGGCAGGGTGGGCGCTCACCGACGAGCTTCACGCCGCCGTTACCCAGCTCACACTGGCGGATCGCCCCCTACGTGTGGTCGATTCCTTCAAGCTCGTCGGGTGTTACATCAACGCAGAGGCAGCGCCGGCTCCAGCCGCGCTTAACCTCACGGCCACCGCAGACGCCCGTGTACGGAGGGCGACTATTCGCCTGCCGCGCATTGGCAAGCTCCCGTCGCCGATGCTTATCAAGGCGCGGCACGCACGATCCCTGGCTGCCTGCGTCTGCACCACGGGCACCGACATTCAAGCACCATCAGGCCCAGCCAAGACTGCCTACAACCACGCCCTCAAGGCGGCTATCCGCCCCAAGGGGAACAAGTGGGTCGAGTTCTGGACTCTCATGGCCGTGTGCGTGCCGGGACACGCCCTTGAGATCGACGCCATCACGCAGCGTGAAGCATTCCTGTGCCTGCGGCGACAGGTTAACCGCGACGCTACACTCTGCGGGTTCGCCAGAGACCTCCAACACCACGTCCAGACCCTGTTTGGTGGAGGACCCGTCGGGCGACTCGTCCAGTCGCTACAGCAGCTCCGATGGACCTGGCCCACATTTGGCATCATGCACGACGACTGGGGCTGCCCGATCAGCTGGCTGAATTTACCCCAAAACGCCTTCCTGCACATGCTGCGGGCCTCACAACGCAGGGCTTTTCTGCGGAGGATCAAGCCACGGCGACACGACCTTGGCTATCTAGCCTCTGTCAGACAGGGCCTTGACCTCTTCGCCAGCACGTGGCTCGCCCGAACTAAAGGAGCAGCCAAATGCACTGCCTGGCAGCTGGCGCTCCTCCTGAACTACCTGTCGGGCGGGGAGCACACCCAACAGCGACGATCCCGATCAAACACGTCGGCAGACCCCAGCCCCATGTGCCGCTACTGCGACGAGGAAGAGGAAACTCAGGAGCACACTGTCCGCGACTGTAAGTGCTTGGCCCGAGAAAGAGTTCCTCTCACCACCCTCATCAGTGACGACCAGTGGGCCCGTCTTCCGCCGCACACAAGACACTGCGGGCTCTTCGACGAAGACCCAGCACTCCTCGACCTGCAGGCCGACCTCGCGAGGGAC
>CAUYUJ010005782.1:0-58578 GCA_963575745.1 Prorocentrum cordatum
GAGGAGGAGGAGGAGCGCTCTGTGCAGACCCAGGGTACGACTGGCCCAAGGTGTCAACGGCCGAGACCTGGCGGTGGGATAAAGTGCCAGAAGCAGGTTTCCTAGGCAGCAGGATATGCATCGACGGCTCAGGTTTCGACACGACTTCCCTGTATGCTGCGCGTGCAGGGTGGGCAGTGGTTGTCATGGATCAGAGCAGTCGTTGCAAGGGCAGTGCGTTTGGACCCCTTCCTCATCCCGTCCAGGAATCAGGAGCAGGAGAACTGTATGCGCTGCTGATGGCCCTCAAGCTCATTGGGCCCTCGCAGTGCACCCAGATCTACACTGATTGCCAGGCTGTCTTGGACGTGTGGGCCCGCGGGCCCGAGTCGGACATGTCGGAGGTTGCTTTCTCGGAGGTCTGGGAGCTCGTATGGGGTCGCGTTCTAGATATAGGTCTAGGAATGATCTGCCTGCACAAAATTAAGAGTCACATTTCATGGAGCAGGTGTCTAGAGACCTCTGAGGCCCCTCACTGGGCCTGGGTCGGCAACGGCATTGCTGACGGCCTGGCGAAGCGCGGAGCCCTGGAGCACCCTTGCAATCCTCGCCTCCGCGCCCTCCAGAGACAGAGAAGTTCGGAGGTAGCAGACTTCAGTAAGTTCATTGCGTGCTTTGGGGAGATGCTCAGCAAGCAGAATTTCCCCGATGTCCAGAAATGTAAGGCCCCCCCCCCGCCCCAAGCAAGACCATTTAATTTTGGTCTGTGATTTCAAGGGGCATGCCGTCCACAGGACGGGCACAAAGGGGAAGGGGGCCTATCTCTGTGTCAACTGTGGTGCCGCGGGGTTTTCTGAGGTGTCAGTGTGCGCACTGCCGTGCTCGGGCCTCCCCAGGCTTGCCAGGCTCGCCCACTCCAGCCATAAGCTCTGGATTAGCGGCGGGCGTGTTGTTTGGTGTAATTCGTGCGCTGCTTTTGGGTCTGTCAAGCTGTGCCTATTGGGAGGTCCGTGCCCTGGCGCGCCTCCCAACAAGCCAGCGGAGAAGACCCTCAAGCAGCTAAAGGAGGGGAAGGATCCGTCCTCCAAATCCTTCGTGGGTCGGCCTTTCCCCCTCCACCGGTCGGGGCCCTAGCGGTGCGGTCGCGCGCCTGCTGGCCCTGGCCTCGTTTTTCGCGTCGCTCGCCGTTCGCCCGCCGCCCAGTTGTCTCGCCTGGAGGAGCTTGGCTGCGCAAGGATCGACAGGATCGACAGGAGGAGGAGGAGGAGGAGGAGGAGGAGAAGGGAGGAGGAGGAGGAGGAGGAGGAGGAGGAGGAGGAGGAGGAGGAGCGAGGAGGAGGAGAGAGGAGGAGGAGGAGGAGGACGGAGGAGGAGGAGGAGGGGGAGGAGGAGGAGGAGGGAGGAGGAGGAGGAGGAGGAGAGGAGGAGGAGGAGGGAGGAGGAGGAGGGGAGGGGAGGAGGGGAGAGTTGTAGGAGGAGCGGGTGGAGAGGAGGGGGAGGAGGAGGAGGATGAGGAGGAGGAGGAGAGGAGGAGGAGGAGGAGGAGGAGGGGAGGAGGAGGAGGAGGAGGAGGAGGAGGAGGAGGAGGAGGCGGAGGAGGAGGCGGAGGAGGAGGAGGAGGAGGAGGAGGGGGGGGGAGGATTTTTAGACATCAACACCAATGAAAATACTATGCCACAACAATCAAAGTTGTCCGGGTCGGCAGCACTGATCCCCTCCTCAAAAGACCTGGCGACCTCTGCTCGACGGCGTGAGCGCACACCCTCAGGCACAGCAGCGCTAGAGCCAGATGGGGAGGGGGCAGAGGTGGAGGCCTTCGGGTGCGCAAAACGCAAAGACCCTCGGGCGGAGGCGAGTCCTCGAGAGGCAGAGTCCCGCAGGGGAGCTCTCGAGGGGGCCGCATCCTGGGGGCTCCCAGGCGCGAAACGGCCCTGCAGAGGGGCAGAGGCGCTTCCTCCCCCAACTGACTGAAACACAACATCCTCCTCCACATCGGCCCTGAGGGCACCGCTGCAAGACGCGGCGCCTTCACCAGGGCAAGCTAGAGGCAGGCTGGCAAGGACAGCTGGCACTGAGCAGCCACCCAGAAAAAAAGGGGGGTGGAGCTCCCCGAAGAGACTTGTCCCCTAGGTGGGGTAGCGTGCATCCCTCCTCCCCCGCCTAAAGACGACGACTCAACGGCGGCCTCCTCCTCCACAAGGGCACCTAGGAATTCGCAAGCACTCGCGTCTTCCGCTTCAAGGCCGACGGGTAAAGGGTGAGGTACGGATTCTGCGGCCGCACCTCGCTCTTGAGACTGAGCAGGTGCTTCCGCAGCAGAAGAGTCCTCCAACGTAAAATCGGACCAGGGTCCGCGCTCCACGGTCACATTCTGACGGTTGGGATGCCTGCCCTTGCTAACAGGACCCCAGTTGCCATACTTGGTAGCCCTAGTTGGGCCTTTTGCGCACGCTGCCTAGGCACCTGATGCGCCCATGGAATGAATAGCAGAAACAGCAGCGCATGCAACTAACAAGAGAAACATTGTCGGAACACGCTAGCGTCACACACCGGTGTCCCCTAGCCGACAGCACACTGGGAGACAACCCATCAATGGGGTGGCAGACAGGGGCAGGCGGAGGAGGACCGTGGGTGGACCCCCTGCTGACCTTGCCACATGTAGAGCACTTCCAAACACCTGGACGCGACCCGAACTGACTAGACTGGACCGCTTGCCACGAACAGCGTGTCCTAGACGGAGACACGGCAGCCTGGTCAACAGGCTTAGTCCAAACACCTCCATCTAGGTCTAGCTTGGGCCATTCGGGAAGAAGCTTAGCAGCGAGCTTAGCCGCGGCACTCGAAAACTTGACATCGGCTTCAATCCTAGTGGGGGCTTCCTCTGAAGGCTTGGGGTGCCCGAGGTGGCCTTCACCTGCAGAAGCCAGACGAGCCCCAATATCAGCCCAGTGATTCCCGAAGCGGCACATCTTATCAAACTGGCTGGTCCACTCATCGAGGGACTGGTGGGCCTTCACCTTGTGGAGGGCACGAATCTTCCACCAATCGTGAAAAAGAACCAGAGAGAAACCACTGTAGCAGCGCTTGGGCGACAGCTGATCGACTCTCGGCAAAGCAGAATGATATTTCACCAGCTGGGCGTCGGTGTAAAAAAATCCGAGGCTTCGCTCGCAAAAAGAACAGCCCGGCAGAAAACGGCAAACTCTCCAGGTGGGGCTGTCCGGGGGTGCCAGGGAGGAACAGGGCCATGCATCATGGCCTGGAATTCACCTAGATCGTCAACGTCGGCGAAGCACCAGCCAGCCCTGCCACGCCCACGAACCACATGTCTGGAAGCACTTCCGTCGGTGCAGATCCTATTACTAAAGTTAAAGTGGGTGAAATCCTGGGAGAGGCCTTCTCTGGCCTTAAACGTTCCTGAGGGCTCCGAAGACGGCAAGGGAAACTAGTCCCCTGGATGCGCACGCGCTCCCAAACAAGAAAAGACGTGGTCAGGTTCATGCTTCCCTCCCTCGCTCTAAAATGTCGGGGCCCAGGGGAGGAGGAGGAGGAGGAGGAGGAGGAGGAGGAGGAGGAGGAGGAGGAGGAGGAGGAGGAGGAGGAGGAGGAGGAGGAGGAGGAGGGTGGCAGGAGGAGGAGGAGGAGGAGGAGGAGGAGGAGGAGGAAAAGGAGGAGGAGGAGGAGGGGGGGAAGGAGGAGGGAGAGGAGGAGGAGGAGGAGGAGGAGGAGAGGAGGGAGGAGGAGGAGGAGGAGGAGGAGAGGGAGGAGGAGGGGGAGGAGGAGGAGGAGGGGAGGAGGGAGGAGGAGGAGGAGGAGGAGGAGGAGGAGGAGGAGAGAGGAGGAGGAGGAGGAGGAGGAGGAGGAGGAGAGGGGAGGGGGGGGGGGAGGCGGAGAAGGACGAGGAGGAGCGCAACGCCTCAGGAAGGTCTCCCGTCGCGCACGCGGGCGCGCGACGGACTAACCGCTGGCGCCGCCTACTCACGGCGCGGTGCCGTAAGAGCAGGAGGCAATGTAGAAGGAGAGCAGCTGAGAGAAGTCGCCCTCAAGGCCGTGGACGCAAGCCAACTTGCCGCCGACGAAGATGGCGTCGCCACCGAAGAAGACGCCGTGCCACCAACCGAACACGGAAAGGCCGCGAATCACGCATGGTCGATCATCGCGCTGCGTGGTGTAAGAGGAGCCACCCTGCGGGAGCGGCGCTCGGGTACGAGGCGCCAGGCCCTGTTCGACGCGCCTGATCGCATCTGGCTGGTTGCGGCGCGTGGACTCGTTGGGCGAGAGCCCATCGCACCTCAAGCCAAGCCTCCGCACTGTACGGACATCTCCCGCAGCACAGTGAGACCCGCAGCGTCTGCCACAGTAAACATTGTTGCCCTTGGACACGTCGTGCCCAAGCGCGGCGAAGGCGTCCCCGACCTCCTCGGCCAGGGCAGGTGGCAACAAGGCTGCTGGGGTCGAGGGCTGTGACCTCCCTTCGAACGCCAAGGCCGCGCCCAGGGCCATGCCAGGAGGAGGAGGGGGAGGAAAAGGAGAAGGAGGAGGAGGAGGAGGAGGAGTTGGAGACGGAGGTGTAGGAGGAGAAGAAGGATGAGGATGAGGATGAGGATGGGGATGAAGAGGAGGAGGAGGAGGGAGGAGGAGGAGGAGGAGGAGGAGGGGGGAGGAGGGGAGGAGGAGGAGGAGGAGGAGGAGGAGGAGGAGGAGGAGGAGGAGGAGGAGGAGGAGAGGAGGAGGAGAATAGAAGATGATGTGGCATAGGAGGAGGAGGGGGAGGAGGGAGGAGGAGGAGGAGGAGGAGGAGGAGGAGGAGGAGAAGGAGGATGATACATATGAAATAGGAGGAGGAGGGGGACGAGGAGGAGGAGGAGGACGATGAGGAAGAAGAGGAGGATGCTGCTGATGATGATGCTGAGGATGATGATGATGATGAGGAGGAGGAGGAAGAGGAGGAGGTGGAGGAGGCGGAGGAGGCGGAGGAGGCGGTGGCGGCCGGAGGAGGAGGAGGAGGAGTAGGAGGAGGAGTAGGAGGAGGAGGCGGATGAAGACGAAGACGAAAACGACGACGATGATGATGATTGCTGATGGCTGCTGATGATGATGAGGAGGAGGAGGAGAGAAGGAAGAGAAGGAGGAGGAGAAGGAGGAGGAGGAGGAGGAGGAGGAGGAGGAGGAATTGGAGGAGGAATTGGAGGAGGAATGAGAGAGAGGAGGAGGCGGATGAGTAGGAGGAGGAGGAGGAGGAGGGAGGAGGCGGAGGAGGCGGAGGAGGAGGAGGAGGAGGAGGGGAGGAGGAGGAGGAGGAGGAGGAGGAGGAGGAGGAGGAGGAGGAGGAGGAAGATGAGGAGGAATGGGCAGCGTGGCTGCCGAACGCTGGCAGCCACACGCGCCGACCGATGCCTTGAGAGACAGCAACATCCCAAGACAAGAACACTGGCGACAACGACGCGTGTAGGTCTAAGAAGCTCCGCGAGCCACCGCCGCGTGGTCACGAGAGCTCTCGCCAGAGGCTGCCTGGAGGACCTCGTCTCGTCGGCCTCGGTGCGCGGCGGAGAGGACCGTGCTGTTCCAGATGCGGCCAGGGCGGGGCGTCCAGGGGGGGGGAAGTCGCGGGGTGGGAGAGGCGGGCGGGAGATGTGGCCGCGGAGGAGCAGAGGCGCGGGCGGGGAGGATGGGAAGAGGGGAGGAGGGGTAGGAGGGGAGGAGGGGGAGGAGGGGAGGAGGGGGAAGGGAGAGGAGAGCGGGAGGATAGGGAGGGATCCCCCCCCTCCGCCCCCCCCCCTCGCAGAGCTCCTGCCGAGGCCCCAAGAGGTCCCGCGGACGGCGCGGGAGACAGGCGAAGCACGAGGGGCCGACAGCAGACAGGCAGTGAGGGGGGGGGGGGGGGGGACGCACACGGGGGGACGAACTGAGGGTAGAGGGGATGGGAAGAGAGGATGGGGATGGAGGGGAAGAGGGAGGGAGGGAGGGGAAGGGAGGATGGGGATGGAGAGGAAGAGGGAGGGAGGGAGTGATGGGGGGGCAACGAGGTAAACGATAGGGATCGAAGCAGGGAATAACGCCATACACATGAACTTCTGGAGCTCCGCGCGGATCTCGTGGGGATGGGCACTGGGCTCCCCCCCGCGGCGCCTCCGGCGCTGCACCTGGCGCGCTCCGCGCGCCATAGAGGTGGGGCCAGCGCGGATCCAAGAAACCCGCGCGGAGCTCCGAAACTTTGATGCTTGTGCAGTGCTTCTTCTTCTAACGAGGGAGGGGCCCATCCAAGATGTCAGGAAGTCCTGTCCCTTCGGCGCGGCAGGGAGCTGGAACGCGGAGCGGAGCCGCGGAAGGGACAGTGGCGAAGCCCGGAGAGGGGAACCGCGTGAGCGCGGGCAGGAGATCTCGACGTCGACGTCGCGCTGCTCGCAGAAGCCAGGGCTGGGAACACCCGAGGCCGCGCCAGTAGCGGCGTTGGTGAACGGTGGCGTTGGGGATCTGATTCTCGCTTGCGGCGGCGAGCCCGGGAAGAACACATACTGCAGGGAGCCACGAGCCAGACTTTTCTTCCTGCATTCCACAGGTGCCCGAGCGTGGGGAAGGAGAGCGGCACGGCGAGCTGCGTGACAGCTCGAAGCGCGCTTTCCTGCAACCAGCTTGGCCACGAACCAGCCCCACCTACAACTTGGCGGGCGCACAAGGGGGGTAGAGGGAGGGGGGAAGGCTTCTTAGAAAGAGGCTGCCTCTTGGAAGGCGCTGGCCTTATATCTACAGACAAGGTCCGCGCCTTCTAAGAAGCAGGGGCACTTCTAAGAAGCCTTCCCCCC
This sequence comes from Prorocentrum cordatum, assembly GCA_963575745.1. NCBI lineage: Eukaryota > Dinophyceae > Prorocentrales > Prorocentraceae > Prorocentrum > Prorocentrum cordatum. Next base: position 6,783 of record CAUYUJ010005782.1, read on the forward strand.
ACTCCCTACCCCCCTCTGCGCGCCGCCAAACAACACCGAAGACTACGTTGCCGTTGCCTACCTCGCCGTTGGTGCGCCTACGGAGAACACGAGGGCTTGGTGCTCATCCAAGGGGCCCTGGATCTGGCGCCGAAGCTGGCGCGCGCCTCCCTAGAAGCGTCGACCACGGCCTCCCGAAAGTGGTCCGAGTCAGCGGGACTTTCCGCCTGCACGCACACGCTGCAGCAACCTCGGCGAGGAGTGGCACGAATCGCGAGGCGGGGCGGGGACTGCAGGGTTAGGGGAACGTGCAATGACACAAACATAAAAAATCTGAGATCTGCGCGGATTTCTCGGATCTGCGCTGGACCCCCCTCCCTGGCGCGCGGAGCGCGCCAAAGGCGGCGCCAAAGGCGGCGCTGAAGGCGCCGCTGGGGGGTCCCAGCGCCGATCCGAGGAATCCGCGCGGACCTCCGACTTTTTTGTTTATGTCATTGTTTGTTCCACTAGGGGTTCGAGCCTCGCCGAAGCGCCGGAAGTGCCGGTGCAGTGCGTCCTGGTCGCCGAGGCCGAGTAAGACAGATGATGCACAGGCATGCGCATGGACGAAGTTCCACAGACATGCAGCCAAGCAGGTCTTCAGCGAATGGAGGAGCGGTGGAGCAGCGCGAACAAAAGCGCACGTGAACAGACGCATCATATCACAATCACATGTGCTCCCACCCACTTTCACTCATGTTTGATGGTCGTTGCACAGAGCATCTCGTACACAACTGTACATTCACACCACCACGTGCAGACGCGTGTTCGATTTTGCAACGCGAGCTTTTGTCTGCTGCTGAACTTGTTCAGCTGCAAACTCACCTCAACTTCAACCAGCGTGTTTCCCGCACGTGTATTTGCGCCAGCTCCTATCACGGCACCACGAACATCTTGTCTTTTGTTCTTTTGCCAGCATGGGCACCTAACAGTGGGTTTGTACAGTATGGATTTGCAGGACACGCGATGGAAGGTGTGCAGTGCAATATACGTGGTGCTAGCTATGTTGCGGAAACTATTTGGTGTCAAATATGTGGTGAGTGCCGTGTTGTGCAAGTCATGTGGTGCAAGCTGCGTGGCGCAAGCTGTGGTGCAATGCCTGTGGTGCACGTTGTGGTGGAAACTGTGTGTGCGTGCGATTTCGGCAACGCTGAAACCAGCACCGTTTCCATCTCTCGGGGGCGCATCTTTTACTTCCGCCGCCGTCCGCCGCCCTTCCGCCGCGGCAGCGATGACAACTCCGCCTGTCCTCGAAGGCAGGGGCCCTTCCTGGAACGCCCCGTGCGTGCAACCTGCGCAGTGCAGCTGGCGCGCGAGCGCCCACGAGGCGCCCACGGGGCCAGCCACCGCACGGGGCGCCCGCGAGGCGGACACCCAGAAACGGCAACCAACCACTTAGAGCATGCATGGTAGTCCCTCAGTGCAGAAGCTGTTGCGGGAAAACGTTCGAGCATGCAGGCCCTCGGTGTACCTGACGTGGGCGCCGCTGAAAGTCCAACTTGCAGAAGGGCATGAATCACTGACTGGCTCGCCACAACTACGACTCGAATGCATGCGCATCTCGTGCAGTGCTGATTTTTTCCAGGCCCCAGCAAATGGGACCAGACACCGCTCTGTATCTGCACTCGGCTCCGCGGCTCCTCAGGAACAAGCAATTCGGACGGGCGTCAGCCCGTGGATCTACCCAAGAGGAGGTCGGGAGGATAGGAGGTCGGGATGGGAGGATAAGCCGCTTCATGTCTGCAACGGGGCCCAACTCCCCGCGCCGTCGTTGGTCAGAGGAAGAAACAGCGCCACAAACGTAAACCTCTGGCGCTCCGCGCGGATTTCTTGGATCTGCGCTGGACCCCCCCTCCCTGGGGCGCGGAGGGGGGGCCCAGGGCGGATGCGAGAAATCCGCGCGGAGCGCCAGAGGTTTACGTCTGTGGCGTTTTTCCTCCTTCGATTGGTCTCCCACGCTCTGCTCTTCCTCGCGGCGAGGCTTGCACCACGCCTTGCCCTCTCGGGGCCCGCGCGCATGGCGAAGGACTGCCAGCACAACACAGGGTATCGGTTGGAGGCGGCCGGAGGGCAGTCTGAGCTGGCTGGGCCCCGAGAGAATCTGTGAAGAGGGGGGAGATTGAAGGCAAGCCCGCTCAAAATCGCCCCCAGACCCCTCCAAGGGTCTATCCGGTGTAATTTTTCACCCCCGATTCGTTTCTGAGGAGATTGAAGGCAAACCCGCTCAAAATTAGTGCCCAGACCCCTCCAAGGGTCTATCTGGTGCAATTGTTCACCCCCGATTCGTTTTGGACAATCCAAGGGCCCGAAAAAAAAGGGGCCCCCAGAGACCGAAAAGGGAAACCAAGCCTCACCGAACCCAGCACCTCGCACCTGCTCCCCCTTCCTGCTGGCCGGAACCAATGCTGGGCCACCTCGGACCTCCAGCCGGCTCCAAATTTTTGGGGAGAGACGGAGGATGAGCATGGGGGGAAGGGAAGATGAGGGAAGAACTCGGAACTCGGAAATCCGCGAAGAGACGCCAGAGGGCATCGTTGGCGGGGGTGTGGGTGTGCACTACGTTGAAGACGCCATGCAGACCAGATGAGGGAGGAGAGAGGGGGGGTACACGAGGCGTCCTGCCCTCAGCGCATGTCCGCCGCAACCCAAGACGGCCTCGGCCCTCCGTGGCGCGGGAGACAACACTCGCCGACCAAGACCGCGCAACCGCGCAGCCTCCTGCGCTGCTCGCAGCCATTGGAACGCAGACCACCGCTCCGCTCACTGGTTGTACGGTGTGCACAACGGCTTGCTGGGGTCGATGCTCGCGTTCGCCACCACCAGTCCCACGATCAGGCCGTACAGGCCGAGGGCCTCGGCGAAGATGAGGATGAGGATCATGCCAACGAACAAGCGCTGCTGCTGGGCGTTGGCGCGCACCCCGGCGTCGCCCACGATGCCGATGGCCAGGCCCGCTGCGAGGGAGCTCATGCCGACCGTGAGCCCCGCCGCGAGGTGCGCGTACCCGAGGTAGGCGGAGTACCCGGCTGCAGGTGCCATCTTGCCATTGATGATGATGGCGGTGATGAGGCCGTAAATGCCCAAGACGCCAGCCATGACCACTGGAATGATCGAACGCACCACCAAGTCGGGCCGCATGATGCCCATGGAAGAGATGCCCACGCCCGACTTCGCAGTGCCGTATGCCGCCCCGAAGTTCGCAAAGACGATCGCGGAGGTCACCCCCATGAAACCGAAGAAGGCGGACGACGGATCGCAAGGTTGCACCATTGCGCCTGAAATTGTGTCTGACCTGTCAGCGAACAGGAAAATGCCAACTTCGCGAGCTCTATCAAAATTGCTTGAGCCAAAATGTCAACGTACGGACATCTTGAACTGTGCTTCTGAGCAGGCGCAACGATTATGCACAAAGAAAACGCTCCACGCGGCGTCTGGGTAGGATGCTGCACCTACGCCTACAAGGCTGAACCCAAATTGATTGCGTGCTCGGCGCCAAATAAGATCGTTCCGTGTAAGATATGTGCAATGTTAGCGCGAGGTGGCCTAAGAGCAGAATGCGCGGCGCGTGTGCACGCAAAGAACTTGTCGCCGCTTAGTGCGGTCTCTCGCCTGCCCCTGCGCACGATTACCTGCATGCCGCCACCCCGCCAGTCTGCCCGCGAAACATCTCCGCTTACATGGTCGTCCGCGAAATTGCGACCGCCTTCGATAATCCAAAAATGTGCGCGCGCACTCTCGTAACGTCACGACACTTCAGTAGATACCCGCTATATTATGCTAGAATTCCGCTTGCTTTCTTCTGTTGCTTGTCAACGCCGCGTAGATTCGCCAAACAACGGGGTCTGGTCCAAATCCGGCTTGCTCACGCGCGCCTGAGACAAATTATCTTCAATACTCCTCCTGGCAAGAGTCTGCGCCATAACCAGTCCTGGCCCTCTTCCCTGAGGGAGAGCCTCAAGGGGGACCAACTCAGGGGGGGAAACGTCCAGCCTGAATCGGCGACACAACGCCGGCAGAGCGGCCTGAATGGCGCGGACCTGGGCCAGAAGAACATCCTTCAAGAACGCGAGACCCTCCGCTGGCCAACACACACACACAGAACGTCCGAGGGTGCTCTCCCCATAAGGCGCACAATAACATCCAACAGCCACGAAGAGCACTCAGGGAACCCTCCCCGAGCCGACCTCGATCTTATACACCTCGACCCGGCGGTACTGCAGGGGGAGCGAGCACAGACTGCGACTGCTGCTGGAAATCTCCGCAGGCGAGCGGGCGCCACGACCAGGAAAGGATTCTCTCAGAGGAGGAGTGGTGGCGCACGGAGAGGGATTCTGCAGGGGAATGGTGTCCAAACTGGCTGGGCGGGCGGAAATCGCCCGAAGCTGGGCGGCGGAGGGGCGGAGAACGAACGCGACGAAGATCCAGAGGGAATAGGGGAATAGAGGTGCAACCGCCGGGGGGCCAGCACGCGGCTCCAAACCGAGGGGGCGGCCAGAGAGGCAGGCAGAAGGGTCCAAGCTGTTCAACTCTGCTGGCAAATTGGTGATGTGAATACCGTCGGAGATAACGTTGCCGTCGTCCCACTTGCCCTTGCCCTTGCCGCGCCCCTGGCGTCGCAACGGGTCACCGCTGCGCGATGGTTCCCGTGGACCGTCATTCAAACCTACATCCATCCGCTGTGCAAGAGGTGCCAGTGTAGCGTCTGTGTGTCCTCTTCCGAAGCCTTATTTCCTTCGTGGAGGGGTACCCTCCTCCTTCCCTTCCTGAGGTTTCCTGGGGGGTGCCGCGATGTGTCAGGTCTTTTTTCGCCCAAGGTGGCTTCAAGGGGGCCTCGGATACTCCACGATGGCCTCAAAGGCGGAAACAGATAACCGAAAATGGATCACTATAGCTTCTGGCATATCTCCAAGAAGCCCGACGGGGGCCACAAGACGGTGTCACATGCTCTTGGAGCCCCCTCGCCCCCCCCCCCAAAGAAGCCAACACCCTTCAACCGCCGGAGGAAAGCCAGTTATCCGTGTGACGTACCCAACCCATTTGCACCAAGTGACAAGAGGAGTTGGCCCAAACTTGTCAGGACAATGACAGTGCAGGCGCCGCTAATCGTTGTGCAGGCTGCGTGGGATGCCCTCGCGTGGTACAATTCACAGGACAACAGCAGGAGGGCGAGGAGCGAAAGTCCAGGATTGCGGAGGACACGGGGGCGGGGACGAAGGGCAAGAGAAGGACGCGTGCGGGGCCGACCCGTCAGCGCGTCAGCAGCAGAGGGACGGTGGCGGGGGGCAGAGGACGACTACGAACGCGATGGGAGGAGACCGAATAATGCTGCTTTTGTCGGTGGTACGCTAAAGGTGCAGCGCTGCCTGCGCCATGTCGCCGCGGCGCTCGACCACATGATTTCACTTGCTGATAGTTTGGACAAGAAGCGGGCGATGCCTAGCTCGCCCTCCAGCTTCCCTGCTTCTTTCCTGCATTTTTCCATGCGGGAGCTAAACGCTCGAAAGCGCGCCGCCAAGTCTGCGGGCTGCGCGCGACAGCACTCCGCTGGACCCCCCAGCAGCCCTCGAAAGTGGCGACGGTTTCGCAGATCGCAGCCCCACAAGGATGGCGAAAGTTACTATGAATGTGCGTAGCACGCCACTTCGCTTGATTCCCGTCAGAAGCCTTCGACATTAACGGCAGTTTCGCAGATCGCAGCCCCGCAGAGACGGCCACATCTAGTCTGAGTCTGCGTAGCACGTCGCTCCACTGGACCCTCAGCAACCCTCCAACGTGGCGACAGTTTCGCAGATCGCAGCCCCACAGGGATCGCGAGGTCTAGTCTGAGTCTGCGTAGCACGTCACACCGCTGGACGCCCCATCAGCCCTCGAAAGTGGCTGCAATTTCGCAGATCGCAGCCCCACAATGATGGCGAGGTCTAGTCTGAATCTGCGTAGCGCGTCATGCCGTGGACCCCACCCCCAGGCGCCCTCGAACTTGGCGGCAGTTTCGCAGATCGCAGCCCCACAGGGATGGCGAGGTCTAATCTGGGTCAGCGTAGCACGTCACTCCGCTGGGCCCCCCAGCAGCCCTCAAACGTGGCGACAGTTTCGCAGATCGCAGACCCACAGGGATCGCGAGGTCTAATCTGAATCTGCGTAGCGCGTCACTCCGCTGGACCCTCCCAGAAGCCCTCGAACGAGGCTGCAGTTTCGCAGATCGCAGCCCCACAAGGATGGCGAGGTATAGTCTGAATCTGCGTAGCATGTCACACCGCTGGGCCCCTCAACAGCCCCCGGAAGTGGCGGCAGTTTCGCAGATCGCAGCCCCACAGGGATGGCGAGGTCTAATTTGAGTCTGCGTAGCACGTCACACCGCTGGACCCCCCAAGAGCCCTCGAACGTGGCGACAGTTTCGCAGATCGCAGCCCCACAGGGATGACCAGGCAGGAGGCAAGCTGGCACGCAGGAGGGAGCGAGGTACGAGGCAGGTGCGGAAATATGAGAGGAGGAAGGAGGCGGGAGGAGGCGGAGTACGCAATGCTCTCTTCAAAACGAGTGCCCAACGCAGGAGGGTTGGGAATCATTTGTTCCTTCTCGCCTCTTCGCTTCCGATGCGGTTTCGAAGCCTTAAGATGGCCCCAGTGTGGCCCAAGAGAGCCCCAAGAGGGGCCCAAGAGGCGCCCCAGACGGCCCCAAGAGCGCCCAACAGCGGCCCACTAGCGCACCCAGAAACGATTTAGATGGCCCCAAGGGGGGAGGGGGGGGGGACGGAAATGTGGGCCCCCCCTCCTTTGATCGATGGCCTCCAAGCTGGCCTCAAAAGGGCCCCACGATGGTCCCACTAGCGCCCAAGGGCACCACAAGAGCGCCCCACGAGGGCCTCACGAGGCGGTTTGCCTCCTCCGCCTCCTCCTACTCCCCCTCGTCCTCCCTTCCTCCACCGTCTCCTGCTTCTCCTCCTCCTCCTCCTCGTCCTCCTCCCCGTCCTCCTCCTCCTCCTCCTCCTCCTCCTCCTCCTCCTCCTCCTCCTCCTCCTCCTCCTCCTCCTCCTCCCCTCGCGCCCCCTCGCGCCCCCCGCGGGCCCCAAAGATGGCCCGAAAAAGCCCTCAAATGCCACTCCCTTGCTCCCAGAGATCTCTCGGTTCATCCTGGTTGCCCGCACTGTTTCACTACACACATGTATATAGGTGTATACATTTGTTCATATATATATATATATATATATGTATATGCACGTATGTCCCTTCGTTCTTTTTCCCATCGACTCTCACGGGCAAGCTTTCTGAACGGGCTGATGGGGATACGCGAATCGTGAAGATTTGAAGTCGTGCTGTGGCAGCAAGTGCAAACACAATCTGTGCGGGGCAAGACCCGAACGGCGATTTTCGAAACTGTGCAAGCATTCGTATTACCAGATCAGCACAAAATCCACATTCGACTTGGTACGCCAATCCTCGTCACGGCATATGTGTACTCACGAAGGGAAGCGTTGTCCAAGCGATGATTCCTACATGTCTGGCCACATGCCAGAGGAAGGCTGAACGCAATCTTTACGTGGTAGTGTGGAAGTGCCCGTTATGCCAGGAACCCGAATGTGTATCCTCACACCCCTCTGCTGCTGCTAATGGCGTCCTCCTGCTCTGCTGCTCTAACCCCCCTTCCATCTCCAATTTATAGTGGCGGACTTTCTGGCAACGAGAGCGTCTCAACGCCATGAATGGGAAGGCGAATGTCCTGCTGCATTGTCTGCACCTTCCCACCACGCACGCCCTTGGGAATAATTACCCGATGCAAACACCATCGAATCAATTTCGAATACACATTGACAAGACAAGCGCTTTCACAAGTGCCTTCTGGCCGTCAACAAATAGACAATGAAGGAACACCATGTTAAGACTGGGGAGCGCGGGGTGATTCCCGCACTTGTGGTGGATATGCTTTTGCTGGTACAGAACTAGAGCCGCAATTCTTTACACTTTGTCTGTGTCCCTGATCTTTGAACGGGACGCGCAGGTAAACTTTCTCCGCAACCGAATGGGTAACGTCAGGGCCGTATGTATATGTATTCTCCATGTATTCTCTCCTCCGCGGGCAAGTGGGACCTTCACGAGCGCCGCCATATTGCAACATGCATGGTCACAACAAGGAAGAAACGTAGCGTGCAGGCAACTTGCTTTGCCCAACCTCCTGCACCCACGTGCACTTGTATCAATGAAGTGGGCATGCAGTGGGGAGCAACTTTAAACAATATCTTTACAGCGCGTGCTCGCAATACAAGCCTTCTGCATACCCAGGTTGCTCTCTCTCTCTCTCTCTGTAGGGCAGCCATCGCCAGGGTGGAATGCCTGCTCGAACGGTAACACCGACACGTGCTTACCTGCTACACTATCGCGAACTGTTGTATTTCTCTTCTCGTGGCCGGGCAGCGCGGCCAGAGCAAGTGCCGAGGGAAGCGCCGAGGCCCGCATCCCACGTCATCCGGTCGCGCGCAGCAGGCAGGAGGCAGCGACAACTCCTGGAAACCCTGTTGTGCGCAACAGGCAGGCGTGCTTAGCATCGTAGCCACGTTGGGCATCGAGCTTGCACTCAAGGCGAGGCTCCAGCCACACGCGTTGGCAACATATCCCTGGCTCCCGAACGAGACGCACCTGGAAGGGCTCCGCCAGGGCCCATGGGCAACGCAGCGTCCCGCTCCCTGCCTCCGCCTATCCCCTGAGCGAGGCCTTTCTGTGCACCCTCTCTCCCTCCCCTTCTCCCTTTCCGCTCTCCGCCGAGCCTGGCCCTGTCCTTCCACTGGCTCCGATTTCGCAACGTGGACCTCCAGATATCTGGATTCCTAAGACGAAGCCAGGATGAGGATACAATCGGATGAGGATAAATCGAGACTCTCTGAGATCTGGCGGCTCTAGAATTCTAGAAGATGTCTCGGGCGCCGCTGCCTTCTCAGAGCGTTCCGGAACGCTCTGAGAGCGTTCTGAGAGCGTTCTGGAACGCTGTGGAACGGATTTACCCTCATCCTAGCCCCGTCCGAATTCCTTCCCTGTGGCCCAGCGAAGGCCCCTGGAGGCCGAAGGTCAACTTTTTCGGGCCATGACTCGGATCCCCAGCGGCCGTTCGCGGACGCCCTCGGCGAGGCGCGGCCAGGCAGGAAGACCGCCGGGAACCAACGAGGGCGCCCGAAAACTTCGCGACTCGAGGAGGCGAGGGCTTCCCCCGCCCGCCCCCCCTGGCGCGGCGCTCGCTCTCCCAGGAGCCCCGCCTTGCCGAAGCTGGCGTCGAGGCTGGCCGGCGGGGGCACGGCGGAGAACGAGGCGCGCGGCTCCTGTAGCGGGCGCTTCAGGAGGCCAGGATTTTGCTTTGTCCCAGCCCTCCTTTTGGAGGGACAGCGCCCCGCGTGTCCTCGTCGTCGTCGTCGTCGTCGTCGTCGTCATCGTCATGATCGTCACATGATCCTGATCATAAAGCATCACCACCATCATCATGCCCATCACCACCATCATGATTGTGGTCACCAGTACCATCATCATCAACAACATCATCACCATCATCACCATAACCAGCACCATGACCATCCCCATCATCCCCATCATCCCACATCATCCTCATGATCCTCATGATTCTCCTCAACCTCATCCTCATCATCTTCATCATCATCCTCCTAATCCTTCTAATCCTCCTCATCCTGCGCGTCCTCCTTATCCTCATCATCTTCATCATCGTCATCATCGTCATCATCCTCATCATCATCATACTCATCATCGTCATCGTCGTCGTCGTCGTCGTCATCGTCACCCATCGTCACCATCACCATCATCACCAGTATCGTCGTCGTCATCATCATCATCGTCATCATCATCATAGGCATCGTCGTCGTCGCTGTCGTCGTCGTCGTCGTCATGATCATCATGACCATCACCATCACCATCACCATCATCATCGGCAGCATCAGCATCAGCATCAGCATCAGTACGAGCGTGAGCACTATCACCATCAACATCATCACCATCGCCATCGCCATCGTCATCGTCATCATCGTTGTCGTCGTCATCACCATCATCATCATCATCATCATCATCATCATCATCATCACCTTCATCATCCTCATCTTCATCACCACCATGACCATGATCAGGATCATGATGATGACCATCATCATCACCATCATCATCAGCATCATCACCGTTCTCATCATCCTCATCATCAGCATCACCATCAGCATCAACATCATCATCACCATTACCATCTTCATCATCACCATCACCATCACCATCACCATCACCATCACCATCACCATCACCATCACCATCACCATCACCATCACCATCACCATCATCATCATCATCATCATCATCATCATCATCATCATCATCATCATCATCATCATCATCATCATCATCATCATCATCTCCTCGCCCATTTCGGCATGTCTCTCACACTGTTCGTGACCCAGCAGGGGTCTTCACCGGAGGCTCTAGTGGCAGGGTTCGCATGTGGCTCCCAGTCCATATCGGCACATCCCTCCCACGTCTCGTGGCCCAACAGAGAGCTCCACCGACTGCTCTTGTGGCTGCGTTCGCACTCGTCCCCGCCTCTCATGTCGGCACACCCCTTGCGCGTTTCGTGGCCCCACAGGGAGCTTCCATCCTGCGTCCCACCTGCTTTGCGGTACTCACACCTGCATCTGGTTGAGTCTTTCGCCAAGATAATTTCTGCTGTTCGCAAAACAATGCTTGCACTTCGGGGCTCTTACTTGTCTTGCAAGGAACTGTGCATTTCCGCCTATTGCCGCTAGAGTGGGCGCGTCGACCATTCGCCAATTCCCGGCCCGTTGCCGATTGTGTGAGTGCGTCGAGGATTCGCCACATTTCCGCCCGTTGCCGCTTGGGTTGGTGTGTCGAAGATTTGCCACGTTCCCGCCCGTTGCTGCTCGTTGCCGCCTCGTGCGCTCCCGCATCGATCGGGGAGGCGCAAAGCGTCAAACATACGAATAACTCGGTCCCGTTGAGTTGGGCCCAGCTTCCTGTCATCATTTCAGTTGACGCGAAGCGTTGCCACACAGTTTCCACCACATCAATTCTCGTTTCCCCAAAAATAGATAAATCAAAAAAATCGCCCTCCCCCCCGGAGTTAACGGTACCCTCTCGTATTGCAATTTGCAAATGATTCTGCCCCACCGTCCACCATCCTAATTTGACATTCCTAGGATCCCAACAAAACTGGTCTTGCCCTTCCTCATCCTCTTGCAAAAGCACTATTCGCGCGCACGCGTTTATCAAAAACCAGCAGTCTTCAAACACCTTTTGCAAACCATGGGGCGGAGTGCACACGCGCGCGTCGTCGCGCGCGCATGTCGAGATGTTCCAAAAACGCTTAGGTCTTCATTTCGGAATTGAGTGGCGTGGATACATAAAACACATATGCTTTCGCAACGAAAATGTACAACACAACCTGCAGTCGTGCTCTTGCATATTCTTAAGAAACAATCAGCTTTCTAACATGTTCATCACATGCTACCGAGCGTGCTCCTGGCGGGCGCATGCCAAAATCGCTCAAACGCCCTTGAGCGCGCGCTGTCGCAAACCCTTACTACAAATTGGACGAAGTGCGCACTCGCGCGTCGTCGCCCACGCATGCTGGCATCCTTCACACACCCCAGGTTTCGCAAGGATTTCAGAAATGACTGTCCCGAAAACATCTGAAGCATACTTTTCCGACACAGAATTTCAAAAAACCGACGCTCGCGCTTTCATATTTTAGTGAACAACCGTAGTGTTCAACATTTTCATCACATGCTGCCAAACGTACCTTTCGTGCGTATGTCGACATCGGTCGAGCGCCCTTGCGAGCGTGCTGTCGCAAACCATGGCGACACATGGAACGAAGTGCACGCGCGCGTCGTCGCGCGCGCATGCGGTAATCCTTCAAGCACACCAGGACCCGTAAGGATTTAAACATCGAATGCCCCGAAAGCGTTCAAACCATATGGTTGCGCAGCACCAGTTTTCAAAATGCCTGCGCCCACGCTCCTGCGAACTGTTGAGAAAACCATCGTTTTTTAGTTATTCTTCTTTTTTTTCTTCCTCTCTCTCTCATAATTTACTTTTTCATAAAACACATCGGCCAAACGGGCCTCTCGCGCTGCATGTCGAAATCATTCGAACGCCCTTGTGCGCGTGCTGGGGGGGCACGATCCGTGTCAAATAATACAATGCGGGCCGCTCTCGCGCGTCGGCCGCGCGCGTATGTCGAACTCCTTCCAAAACCTTCATCACCAACGCGAGCGCGCCGTCATCGTCGTCGGCGTGATCAGCATCGGCACCATCAGTGCCCGTGCCGTCGTCGTTGTCATCATCGTCACCAGCACCGCTACTACCATCATCGGGTCTACTACCGTTGTCAACGTTGCCATGATACTGCGCCCGCCCAAGTCGCCGATTCGCACTGGAGTGCCCGCTGGGGAGTACCCGGCGATCAACGCCACAGCGGCCGCGTCGGTCGCGCTAAACAAGCTGGCCGCTTCGCGCGCGAGCATGCGCGGGCTAGCACGGCCGCGGAGATGCTCCAGCCAACGCCAAACAGTCATCGCAATTGCCGCCACACGGATTTTGCAAACCAAATTGTCGATGAGTGGGTGGGGTGCTTGCGTGAACAGTGTAGTTGGCAACTCGTTGCGGACAACAATTATTTTCACTACGCAGTCTTCACCACGGATCTTCTGCTATAGAGCTTCCAACATCAGAGTGCGACAATTCATTATTGTGTGTCCACGCCGGCAAGCAGAGGTCTTTACGTTGATTTCTCATTCTCTATTTCCCTCACCGTTCCTGCGCCCCAGCGCCCTGACCTTTACGCCATAAGCCTATCACCGCAAACCTACCTCTGAGCAGCCTAATGATGACACCCTACCGTTCGCATCCTAACACTGTCACTTGCCCACAACCCTTTGCCCGTAACCCCCTAACCCTGACACCATAACACATTAACTTAACCCTGGCCCCCTCGCACTAAGACCTTGGTGCCGTGATACCCTGACACCCATATCCGAATCCTCCAACCCCAACGGCCAAACACATTAGCATTTTGATGCCCTAACACCATCACGCCCTAACCCAACACCGCAACCTTAAGCACCCGAATTCCATCATCCAATAATGATATAGCTTTGACACCCGCTTCCGGCTGGCCCATGGCCAGCTCCAAACCGACCCTTGGCCGCGATCACTCCCGAGATCCCTTACAGGAAAAAAGAGGACGCGGTGCGCATCGGCAGACCGTAGGATCGTCTCATTTTGAGCTTCATTTTTTGGTACAAATTTTATTAGGTGCGCATTTGCTGATTCCACACCAGCCCAAATCCCTTACGATCTCCAGCGCACGTGCAATTGTGGACATCGAATGAATTTCGCATCGGCTGGCTACTCACCATCCCTTGCAACAAAAAACAATCGGTGCACATTTGCTGATCGTCGCAACCGTCCAACCCTCACGATCCCTTGCAACAGATACCATGTCGTGGACATCGGCTTACATTTACCGCGACCCACCACTCACCACCTTATTCAACACATCAGATTCGGTGCACATCTGCTCATGCGCGCGCCCATCCAGCCTTCGCGATCCCTGTCATAATTACGATTTGTCGGATTTCGGCTGATTGTCACATCGGCCGACTACCCACCATCCTTTGCAACAAACAAAAATCGGTGCACATCTGCTGATCTTCACAACCAGCCAACTCTCACGATCCCCTGCAACAAACACAATTTCGTGGACATTGGCTGACCTTCGCAGCGACCCACCACTCAAGACCCGATGGAGACCCGATGCAACACATAATATTCGGTGCACATATGCTCATCTGCGCGCCCATCCAGCACTCACGATCCCAGTATCAAATACGATTTGGTGGACATCTGCAGATCTTCAAAGCGCGTTCCCAAGTCTCCAACACGTTCCCAACCGCTCTTAGACGCCCCCCGAACGCCCCCGAGCTCGCCGTCACCAGCAGCAACAACATCCACATCCGTATCTTCACCGTTTCACCGTCCTCGTTTCTGCAAGAAGTGTCAAGGAACATATACATCAGATCGCACTGACGCGTTCAGGTTGTTGGGGAAGTCGATCTTGCGGGAAGGGATATACGCAAGATCCCCCAAAACGCCCCAAGATCGCCCCGAGACGGCCCAAATGTGCTCGGAAGGTGCAGAGGATGCAAAACCGTGGAAACACGATACGAGGATAGGTCGAACTTATGGGAATTGCTTAGGGCGGGGGGGATTGATCCGCGCAAAACCCCACCGCTGACACTGAAACGCGCACACACTAACGCCCAAATCCTAACACCCTAACCTAGTTCGTAAGCGCGCCAACACCGACACCCGGGCCCTAACAATTTAGACCTAGCACCCTGACCCTAGCCCTGACGCCCTAACCCTGGCACTCCCTCCCATGCGCCAGAGCGCGCCCCGTCCCGCGCCCCGTCCCACCCCGTCTGCCGCCAAACAGGCGATGGAATGGAGGTTGACCCCCGCCCTCTTCAAAGCCAGGGGGGGAAACAGACCCCCTTGAAGGGGGGCCCACCCCTTCTCTTACAGTCGTCGTGCTACTGTGCGGAACGATGGATAAGGAACGAATGGGGCTCTCCGGGCCACGGCTCGGCCCGGCCACGCACAGGCTCCCACGACCTAGATCAGGGAAGCGGCTGGAGAACCAGGGCCCCTCCTGAACCTCAAGTGGTCTGTATCTCACCGTTCTGACCGTAGCGCGTCGTCCACTGGCGCTCCCTCCAAGACAAGACGTACGCTGAGGGCGGGCTCGGGGCATTCTCCTTGGCTTAGGGCACCCCTGCCGCGGAGGGACAACATCATCGAACATTGCACACGTCTGCAGGGCATTCTTCGCCATCGTCGCCAAGGTTGGCCATAATGGAGCTCGAGCTCGTCGGGCCTCGCCGAACAACGTCGGGGCTGAGCCACACGAAGAGCCCGAGCCTCGTCACGACCCAGAACTCCGACGTCGTGATGTTTCAAAACGTGGACCCCCAGAGATCCAAACCCCTTCCCCTGGACCCGCTTGGCATCCCGAGCAGTCTTTTGCCGAGCCGTCTTTTGACGCCGAAACATCGGCGATGCATCGCCGATGCATCGGCGATGCGCTGGCGGCGTCGGCGATGCATCGGCGACGTCGGCGTGGGGAAACACGGGCCCCACATCGAGCCGTATCGTCGATGCATCGGCGATGCGGCGCGATCCTCGGACCCTATTTTACTCCGACCACATCCAGCAGGCCTGGACCAACGCTCCCACCCCGATGTGCTACTGTCGAGGACGCGGAACCGGGCGGCTGGCCGCCCCGTCACGGTGGGCCGGGCTTCCCGTGCGCGAGCCGCCGGGGCTCTGCGCCTGCTGCCTCCAGAATGACGGCCGGCTGCCCCGGGGGGTCTGTGAGCGAGGCGAAGTCATCCCCACCTCTCCCAGACATCCAGCGTCTCGAAAAAATCGAGACGTGGTTTTTTTCATCGTTCTCGGCCTCTCGGGGCCCTTACTGGGCCTCTGGGCCGTCAGAAAGCGACTCGGGATGATAAATCGGTGTGGTCGAAAGGTCGGGGGCCCGGGACGCCCGATGTTTGGGAGGAGTCCACTTAGCCGCCCCGGTGCACAACACGCAGCCCGTAGCGTGTTGGCACGGAGCCCAACACGGACATCGAGAACCCACGCTTGGTGCGATGCATGCGCCAACACGTAGGTCAACACGTTGAGCCATCACGCAACGTGCTAACACGGACGTTTTGCACTCGATTTCCAAAGCGGGCGTATCAGGGCAGCTAAGATTGGATAAGGAGTCCAGAGTCTGAAAGCCGTTGGGACACCAACTGGGGCTTGGCCATGGATATCAAGGCCGCCCTCATCAGATCAGGAATCCTCCATTGTCTGAGTCTCCTGGGTACACTCCTTAACGAACGCCCCCGCGTATGAATACTAATCTCTCCTCTCCCCAAGAACGTGCTGAGCCCCCCCCCCCCCCCTCCGGGACATGACTCTTGTACGCGCAGGATTATCAGCATGTGTTTCTTTTTATGTACCTTTCCCAATCCGAGCGTTCTTGATCCTTCCGACATGGTGCTCCCGCTGCAGCGTGGGCCTCATTTTAGGATCGACGCTTTGCTCCCGTCATTCAGAATGGCGCTTGCGTTGCCGCGCGGGCCACTTTTGTGGATCCGAATCTTTCCTCATCTTCTTTTCGCGTAGATGGTAACGACGCACCTCTGGACGGGCTGGTCCAGCCAGAGCGCAAGGGGAAGAGCACGTACTCCAAGGTGGAAAGCCCTCAGGCGAAGAACCCACCCGAGCTGGGGCTGTTCTCAACACTAGTGCCAGCTGCAGGAGAGGTTCGAGGAGGAGGAACTTGTCTCGTCTTTGCCTCCCCGCTCTTTCCTCCTCGCCCTCCTCCTCCTCCTTCTCCCCCCCCCTCCTCCCCGCTCCTCCCCCATCCTCCTTCTCCTCCTCGTCCTCCTCCTCCTTTACCCTCCCATGCCTTCCACTTTGTCCTCTCGCCCCCCCCCTCCTCCCGCGCCCGCTCCTGTTTCTACTTGTCCTCCTCCTTCCTCCTCCTCCTCCTCCTCCTCCTCCCTCTTCCTTCTCCTCCTCCTACCTCTTCCTTCTTCTTCTCCTCCTCCTCCTCCTACCTCTTCCGTCTCCTCCTTCTCCTCCTCCTTTCCCTCTTCCTCCGCTCCCGCGGTGGTAAATCCACGGGGCTTTGCTAACGGTTTGACCAGCTCTAATCCAGCTCTAAGCCTCCTCCTCCTCCCCCTATTCCTCCTCCGCCTCCTCCTCTACCTCCTACTAATCCTCCAGCTGATCCGCCACCTCCTCCTCCTCGAATGTAAGCGGCTCTCTGTTTCTGCTTGCGCATGACATGATGGGATCCTTTCAAAAGGGGTTCCAGGTTCGCTGTGACACCCGTCGGCATGGAGAGAACGTCAGTGAAGTGATGGGTGGGATGGGCAGGATGTCAGATGTGGCGCGAGCGCGCCTACAGTAAGTTTGTGCGGCGTCGACGCGCGCACAGTTGCCGACACCGTGACACCGCATCGATCGTTCAACCTAGAACAGATCGCTGCCCCGATCGTTCAAGGTTGCATCCCGTCGGGTCCTGTGGCTATCGTGCGGCGATCAACCTTGAACGCCGTCGCCGCGTGAACCTACCATAGTTTCTCCTCGCCCCCTTGCCTTAGGTCGGGCATGTCCTCCTACAGGCGGCTGTTGGATAGCCAGAACGTATGGACAAATTGTCAAACTAGTCGAACTATCGTCCCCAGACTTTTTTCCGATTCTTGAATATTCCTCCTGTAGAGGGGCATGCCCGACCTAACCTTTGCAGTTGCACGATCTGAATACTACTCTCCTGTCTCCCCTGATGACGTCCCGAAGATGTTCGCCCCCCTTCGGTCCTTCTTTTTTTGCACACGGGATTATAGGGAGTTATTGTGTGTGTGTGTGCGTGTGTGTGTGTGTGTGTTGTGTGTGTGTGTGTGTGTGTGTGTGTGTGTATGTGTGTGTGTGTGTGTGTGTGTGTGTGTGTGTGTGTGTGTGTGTGTGTGTGTGTGTGTGTGTGTGTGTGTGTGGGGGGGTGGGGTTCTCCGAAATGTTGCTCCCGCTGAAGCGCTGGCCTAATGTTCGGGCGTCCGCTCGCTCCGAATGCGAATTGTGTTCCCGCTGCAGCGCTGGCCTCATTTCCGCGCTTCCGCTCGTTCCGAATCGTGCTCCCGCTGCGGCGCTGGCCTCATTACTTCCAATGCCATGCCACGGCATGCCATGCAATGCTATGTGGTGTTCCGCTGTGCGATGCCATGCCTTCAGTTACAATGCTAGGATATGCAATGCTTGACTACGCAGTGCAACGCCATGCTGCGATATGTTCTTCAACGCCAAGCAATGCCATGTTCTGTTCTGTGCCACTGTGCGATGCCATTCTTTGCGTTGCAGTGTTTTGCGATGCAATTCTTCACTACGCGACGCCACGCCATGCTATGACATACTACGCTCTGCCGTGCTCTTCTACGCCCTGCTATGCCGTGCTCTACGATGTATCGCGTACCCTTTCGGGATCATTGCCCTGCTCGACATCCGACTGTGCGAATAGAGAGGAGATCTACGCCATGGTAGGGTACGGGAGGGAGGGGTAGGACGTCAAGTATGACGTGAGCGCACCCAGCTCGCCTTCCCCTCCCGCACCTCCCTTGGGGTGGGGTCGGCTCTCATGACCTTCGTCGGGACATCGCTCGGAGCGGCGGCTCCTCGCGCTCAGTTCCAGGAGTCGGCTATACCGGCTCGTCGTTGGGACTCTCTCGCTGCGGCTTCCCCCCCCGCGAAGCGACCCCCCCTTTCCTCCGAGGGGGGGAGGGGGAGGGGCGGGGAGGGCCCTTTTCGACCTCCGCTCCAACCGGGGGAGACGAGGAGGGGGGCCCCTCCCCCCGCTGCGAAGCAGCCTCGACGGACGGTCGGTGGCCATCTTCGGCGTTTCCTTGGGGGCCCCCGCCTGCCCCTTCTTTCTGGGACGGTCAAGAACGAGCTCGGGACGAGGCGCCGGCGCCCGGGGAGGCGGTCTGGACTCCTGCTGTTCCCATCGTACTTGTAGGTCGGGCCCGTCCTCCCACGGGCGGGTCTAATCAAAAAGCATCTAAGAGAAAGCTCACACATAGTCAAAACATCGTCCCCAGGCTTTCTTTATGCCAAAAACACAAACACATTTTTTTTCGTGTAAAGGGACAGGCCCGATTCAATCGTACTTCAGGGCCACATCCCAAAAGTAATTTCGAGCACACAGACAGGTATCGAAACAGTGCCTGTCCGACACGCTGGCGAAATGTCGAACGACACTCGGCTCCCAGGGCCCGACACGTGCAAAAACCCTCCAACCTCGGCACTTCCCTGGTGCTCGAAATTCTTCCTGGTGGTCAAGGCCAGAATAGGTCGGGACATCATGAGTCTGGACCCTCTGGCGTCCATATCTCGTGAACGAAACGACGTCGCCGAGGTTCTGGAGGCAGCGTGAGGCCAGAGATCCGACGCTCCAGCTTGCGGTCTTTGGCCATTTTTGGCCTCCCTGAGGCCCTCGCCGGGCCTCGGGACCGTCAACGAAACGACTTGGGACGACAAACCAGCCCGAGGGACATGGTCCAGACCTCTGGGGCCCACGCATCGACGAAAATTGGAGCAGCCAGATGTCTGGGGGGGCGAGGGCTAAGACGAAGCCAGGACGACGATAACAACAGGGCAGGAGAAATCGAGAACCTCTGATATCCGGCGACTCTGGAGGATGTCTCGGGCGCCGCGCCTTCTCAGAGCATTCTGCAACGCCCAGAGAGCGTTCTGGAACGCTCTGCAACGGACTTCAGCCGACCCGTGTCAGAAGGACGGGCGGTAAGGATGCAAGGGCCTTGGAGGGCAAGGTTGACGCTTTTCGAACGAGGCTGGGCATTGAAAGTCGCTAAGGATGTGCCGAAGGGACAAGGATACAAGGGTAGGCTTGAGAAGGCCGCCCATCCTTACTATGCGGGTAGACTGTAGATAAGGTCGGAGGATCGCGCCGCATCGCCGATACATCGCCGTTACATCGCAGCCGGTGCATCGGCGACGCCAGCGTGGACAAAATCGGGCTCCACGTCGAGCCGCGTCGGCAATGCATTGGCCATGCGGCGTGGTCCCTTGGAGGCCTAGAGCTTCGCCTGGGGCACGGGCGAGGGTACCCTTGGGAAGGCTGCCCGTCCTTCCTATGCGGGTCGACTCAGCCAACGGAAGCACGACGAAAAACAAAACGAAGAACAAGGCAAGGGCCAACAACTAACTACACAGCGTTGTGGTCGGTCTTTGGTTGACTGTTCTCCTCGCCAGGGCCTCGCCTCTCCCGCGGCGCCCCTGGGATAGGAGGGCGCGAGGAGGTCCGCCCAGACACCCAGCGCATCGACTTCTTGTTCGAGGCCCAGGCCCCCGACCTCGCGGCCGCTTCCCCACTGGGATTGGCGCGGGGGTTGCTAAGGGGATAGAAAGGGGTTTATGGGTGGACGCCTAAGGGGACATACCTGACCCAACCCAGCTCAGAAGGTGGTTACGCATGGCCCAAGTGGCTCAAGGGGATTGGACAACTTCGCCAAGTGGGCGTGGATCGCTATCCCCCCACGCCACTTGGGGCATTGGCAACCCACTAATGAGCTAGGTTAAGCCAGATAATCACCCACCTCGGCATCTACTGATAACCCCCCTATCCCCTCAACAATCCCCGCGCCCATCCCAGCAGGACCGGTTATTCATCCCGAGTCGTTTTTTGGATGGTCCCGAGGCCCGGCAAGGGCCCCGAGGGGCTAAGAATTGTGACAAGCCTCCGTCTCGATTTTTTTCGAGGCGCTGGATGTCTGGGCGGGCAGCCACCGTTAGGTCCAGCATGTCCTCCTACAGGCGGAATTTGGACGAAAAGGTAAAAATAGTAAAAAACATAGAAAATAGTCAAACAACGTTTCCCAGACTATTTGTGGACTATTTTTCAATATTCCCTCGTAGAAAGACATGCCAGACTTAAAGCAACCGCGACGGTGCATCACGTCGAAGACGTGGCGGCGGCGGCGGCGGCGGCGAGCGCGGGAGCGGCTGCTCCTCCACGGCGGCCTCGTACCTCACCTGCCGAGGCACAGGGCGTCCGCAGGGCGTAACCCAGACATCCCGCAGCTCGAAACAATCGAGACGTTTTTTTCATTGTTTTTGGCCTCTCGGGGCCCTTCCTGGGCCTCGGGACCATTAGAAAACTACTCGGGGTGAAAAACCAGTCCCAAGGAAATGGTCGAGAGGTCGGGGGCCCGGGTTTCACGCCCGACGTCTGGGAACAGCGCTCGCCCTGGCTTGCAACGCCGTGAACAGACCAGGCTCCGCAGAAGGCATCCGCACACGCCACCGCATTCCCTGGCCTAGGCGATCCTGGGCCCTGGCATGGTGCATAATTACGCGCTCTCGTTGTCGTCGTCGTTGTCGTCGTCGTCGTCGTCGTCGTCGTCGTCGTCGTCGTAGCTGCGTCGTCGTTGTAGCTGCGTCGTCGTCGTCGTCGTCGTCGTCGTCGTCGTCGTCGTCGTCGTTGTAGCTGCGTCGTCGTTGTAGCTGCGTCGTCGTCGTAGTTGCGTCGTCGTCGTCGTCGCCACCTGCTCGGACCCCATCTGTCTGGTCGACCCCAAAGGAGGTCCAGCGACAAGGTGGTGGTGCAATAGATTTGGTGCAATAGATTTGTGGGGTTGCAAAAGATATGGGGCGTGCAATCAATTCCGGTGCGCAGATGTATTGCTGGTTTTCGCGCGCAATACATTAGTTGCAATACGATGCAATACAATTCTCTGGCGCAATGCATTTGCAATACAATTGCCCCAAACCTATTGCACCACCCCCTTTCAGCTGGACCCGGCCTGGAGATCCGGCCTCCGCGGCCGCCGGCCGGTCGCCTCCGGGTGCCCGCCGTAGCCGGGCGGGGGCTGGCCGTGCCTGCCCGGGGGCGCGGGGGGCGGAGAGCTCCTCCTCCTCCTCCTCCTCCTCCTCTTCTCCTCCTCTTCTCCTCCCAATCCTCCTCCTCCTCCTCCTCCTCCTCCTCCTCCTCTTCCTCCTCCTCCTCCTCCTCGTCCTCGTCCTCCTCCTTCCTCCTCCTCCTCCTCCCCTCCTCCTTCCTCTCCTCCTCCTCCTCCTCCTCCTCCTCCTCCTCTCCTCCTCCTCCTCCTCCTCCTCCTTCTCCTCCTCCTCCTCCTCCTCCTCTCCTCCTCCTCCCTTCTCCTCCTCCTCCTCCCTCCTCCTCCTCACTCCCCTCCTCCTCCTCCTCCTTTCCTCCTTTTCCTCCTCCCCCTTCTCCTCCTCCCCATCTTTTTCCTCCTCCTCCTCCTCCTTCTCGGCGTCCTCCTCCTCCTCCTCCTGCACTTGTCCCTGTTTCTCTCTCCTTCGAGCTTCGGAGGCCCCCGCGGCGGGGTGCCCTCGAGGCCCCTCCGCGGAAGGGGGACGAGAGGGGGGTACCGGCCCAAGGGGGGGAAACATCGAGCTGGCATCGCCGAAAGGTCGGCAATGGGTTCCCCATGGGGAGAATCCTGGGTGGGGTGGGCTATCAAGCCCCTCTCGGTGACGAATGGACGATCGGGGGCCAATGCCCCTCCCCCCCGGAGATATGGGAGCAAGCCGGAGGCTCGAGACAACTGGTGATGGGAATGGCCCGCCAGAGGCCTGGACCCCTTTCCAGGGTCCGTGTTTTCAACCCGCATCGTGTTTTGACGGCCTTGGGGCTGGCGATGGCCCCTGGAAGCCGAACGTTGCCGAACACCTTCCGCCGTGCTTGTTTCTGGCGGCGCGCACAGGGGGAGATGGGGGAGGGGGGAAGGGTTCTTATAAGGAGGCTGCTTCTTAGAAGGCGCCAGCCCTTTCTCTGTAGACCAGGCCCGCGCCTTCTAAGAAGCAACCTCCTTCGAAGAAGCCTTCCCCCTCCCCCTACCCCCCTGTGTGCGCCGCCAATATTTCAAGATTTCACGACGCGAGGATGTCAAGGCTTGTCGCGTTGGGCCCCCCGTCGCCCACCCGCCATCGCAAGCTTTCTCAGGCCCTCCACCGCGTCCCTGCCACATCACCCAGAGCCCCGACGTCATGACTCTTGTGAGGTCGTCGACCCCCAGAGGTCTCGACCCCTTCTGCGGGACCATTTTTTCATATCCTGAGTCGTTTTTTGACGGTCCCGAAGCCTGGTAAGGGCCCACGGAGGCAGAAAAGAGAGAAAAACCTCCCGTCGTGATATTTTCATGACCCGACGGGGTCTGGGCCAGCCGCACTCCCCATCCCTCTCCAACTCCTCATCCCTCCTGCTCCATGCCGCTCTTCCTGCGCCTCTCCCCTCCGCCCGATCCTTCTCTCTTCCTCCCCTCTTGCTCCACCGTGCCTTCTGTTCCTCCCCGACGTGCTTGCTAGCGCTTCAGACTAGGATGGGCGCGGGGTTGCTACGGGGATACGGGTGTTATCAGCGGATGCCACATGCATGCATGTATGTATGCGTGTACATATGCATGTTTGTTTGTTTGCATGCACGTATGCATGTATGCATGCATGTATGTATAAATGCATGCATGCATGTATGCATACATGCATGTACGTACGTATGCCTGTATATATGTATATATGTATTGATGTACGTATGCATGCATACTGTATGCATGTATGCATGTATGTATGTATTCACGTATGGATGTATGCATGCATGTATGCAATGTATGTATGTGTGTGTGTGTGTGTGTGTGTGTGTGTGTGTGTGTGTGTGTGTGTGTGTGTGTGTGTGTATGTCTGCATGTATGTGTGTATGGCCAAACATGGCCTATAATTTGTTTCGAATGCCCCACATGGCCTACTGTGGGGTTAGCGATCCGGGCCAAGTGGACTATTCCCACCTAGCGAAGCTGTCTAAGCCCCTAAGAACCACCCAAGGCAGTCGTAACCCACTCGAAAGCCAGGCCAGGCCAGATAAACCCGCCTTGGCATCCACTGATAAGCCCCCTACAATGCGGGCGCGGCCGCAAGACCCCCCCGCAAGAAACCCAACCCTGAAAACCCGTGCGCGAGTTGCACCCGAGGGGAAGCCTGGAGCACCCCGAACGCAGCAGCTTCTTCAAAGGCTGCGTGAAGTCACCGCGCAGCGCGCCGAGCGAAGAAACCCAGGATACGCTGACGAACAGCATCTGGTTTCTTGATGCGCGCCCCCACTCTATCCCCTTCAGCACCTCCCGAGCCCATCCCATCAGATCGTGGCATTCCTTCCGCCGGCCAGACGCCCCTCCGACTTCCCAGACCCCTTCTGGACGTCCTCCTGACAAGCCAGCTTCGGGCTGCGCCCGGCGAGGGGTAGCGAAGGCTCCCTGGAAGAGGGCCGCCCAAGTCCCAGAGCTCCGACGTCGCATTTTTATTATTAGTGCTATTGGTGTTGTTGTTGCTGCTGCTGCTGTTGTTGTTGTTGTTGTTGTTGTTGTTGTTGTTGTTGTTGTTGTTGTTGTTGTTGTTGAACTCTCATTCTTGAAGAATAATTATTGTTGATCCCCCCCACCGGTGCACATTGTTTTTTTCGATTGAAGTGCCACCCCCGGGGCTCGCACCTTGTTTTTTCTCAAGGAAAGTCTTCCTGCTCAAACTGTGCCCCTGCCCCCCGGGCTACAACAACAACGGCTCCCGCCTGAGACTTCCTCGATTTTTATTCAGGACCCCCGCTCCCGCCTGAGACTTCCGCGCAATTTACTCAGGAAAGGCGCTCCCGTCTGAGACTTCCTCGCAATGTAATCAAGACCCTTGCTCCCGCCTGAGACTTCCGTGCAATTTACGTGGGAACGGCGCTCCCGCCTGAGACTTCTTCGAATTTTACTCAGGACCCCCGCTCCTGCTTTACATTTCCGCGCAATTGACTCAAAAACGGCGCTCCCGCCTGAGACTTCCTTGCAATTTAGTGAGGACCCCCGCTCCCGCCTGAGACTTCCGTGCAATTTGCTCAGGAACGGCGCTCCCGCTTGAGACTTCCTCGCAACTTAGTCAGGGCCCCCGCTTCCGCCTGAGATTTCCTCACAATGTACTCAGGACTGCGCTCTCGCGTGCGACGTCCTCACAAATTATTCTGGAATTGCGTTTCGGCGCTCAGGAACCACGCACGCGCCAAGGACGCCTTCACAACGTGGTATCTTCCCTCTTCCTTCGTCCTTCCCCCTCCCCTTCCTCCCACTCTCCCTCGTTCTTCCCCTCCTCCTCTTGCAGGGCCCGCGCCAATTCCAATGGCGGGCAGAGAGATGTACGCCCCCGAAGGATTGTCCGCCCGTTCCGGTTTGCCCGTACGTCTAAGCCCGCCGGCCCCAGCAAAGAGAAATAATCCCCCCGAAAAGGGTGTGATCGAAGACGAAGAGGGCGGGTATCGAGGGTGTAGGGTATACGTGTTGAATGACTCGCGGGCAAGTAAGAGCGTACAGCCTTAAAATGGTTGTTGTTGTTGTTGTTGTTGTTTTTGTCGTTGTCGTTGTCGTTGTCGTCGTTGTTGTTGCTGCTGTGGTTGTTGTTGTTGTTGTTGCTGTTGCTGCTGATGTTGCTGTTGCTGTTGCTGTTGCGTCTGCTGTTGTTGTTGTTGTTGTTGTTGTTATCGTCGTCGTCGTCGTTGTTGTTGTTGTCGTTGTCGTTGTCGTTGTCGTTGTCGTTGTCGTTGTTGTCGTCGTCGTCGTCGTCGTCGTCGTCGTTGTTGTTGTTGAAGTTGTTGTTGTTGTTGTTGTTGTTGTTGTTGTTGTTGTTGTTGTTGTTGTTGTTGTTGTTGTTGAACTCTCATTTCTGAAGAGTGACTATTGTTGATCCCCCACCAGTGCATATTGTTTTTCTCAATCAAAGTGTGCCCCTCGACGCTCGCACCCTGTTTTTTGACAAAGAAAATCTGATTGCCCTACATGGCCCAGTTGCTACCCTCAGTGGCCCCATCGTTGCCTTCTGTGGTCCCGTATTATCGTGGCCCCCGTTCGTTCGCGCTCTTCGTGGCCCCATACGCATTCCCTTCGTGTCCCCGCTGTCGCCGTTCGTGGCCTACTTCGTGTCCTTCGTGGCCCTACTGTCGTTCTCTCTCGCTCTCGCTTTCGCTCGTCGTCGCCGTCGTCGTGTCGTCGTCGTCGCCGTCGCCGTCGCCGTCGCCGTCGCCGTCGTCCTCGTCGTCGTCGTCGTCGTCGTCGTGGTCGGTCCCCTGTCCGTCCCTCTTGGGGTCGGGTCGACGGTCCGCGGCCGCCCCGCCGATCAGCGCTGCCGCTGGCCAGGCCGACGGTCTGCGGCCGCCCCGCCGCTTGCCGGGGCCCGGCCTGCAGGGAAGAAAAGTATAATCCCCCAAAAGGTTTCGATCGAAGACGAAGAGGGCGGGTATCGAGGGTTTGGGAAATACGCGTGATTGGACACTCGAGCAGATCAAGGCGCTCAATCTTAGAATGATTGTTGTTGTTGAACTCTGATTTCTGAAAAATAATAATTGTTGATCCCCCCCGTCCGGTGCACATTGGTTTTTTTCGATTGAAGTGCCCTTCCCGGGGCTCGCACCCTGTTTTTTCATGAGGGAAAATCTTGAAAGTCGAACTGTGTCGTTGGCCCCTGGTTTACAACAGCAACGGCTCCCGCCTAATATTTCCTCACAATTTATTGAAGAATCGCGCTCTCCCCTTGGACTTCCTTACAATTTACCACCGGATCGCGGCTCCCGCCTGATACTTCCTCACAATGTATTAAAGAATCGCGCTCTCGCTTGGGACTTCCTCGCAACTTACCACCGAATCGCGGCTCCCGCCTGATACTTACTTACAATTTATTCAGATGCCGTTCCTCGACACTCAGGAATCGCGCTCCCGCTACATATTGCCTGGCGGTTCAAGCAAAACTTACGCTTCGACGACCCGCCCGTCTGGGCCCGCCCGCCCGACCAGCCCGTTAGGGACTGCAGTCGCCGCTCGCTGCCCTTCGCCCGCCTTCGATTCCCCTCGCTGCCCGTACTGGTTCCGCGGTCGCCTTCGCTCGCTGCCCTTCGTGGCCCCGTTGCTGCCCTCAGTGGCCCCGTCGCTGCCCATTGTGGCCCTGCATTATATGCCCTTCGTGGCCCCCGCTCGCAGTCGCCCGTCGTGGCCCCATATGCATGCCCTTCGTGGCCCCGCTGTCGCCCTTCGTGGCCCCCTCTCTGCCCTTCGTGGCCCCTTTGCTGCCCTCAGTGGCCCCGCTGTCGCCCTTGGTGGCCCCATATACGAATGCCCTTCGTGGCCCCCGTTCGTTCGCGCCCGTCGTGGCCCCATATGCGTGCCCTTCGTGGCCCCGCTGTCGAACTTCGTGGCCCCCTCTCTGCCCTTCGTGGCCCCGTTTCTGCCCTCAGCGGCCCCGTCGCTGCCCTCTGTGGCCTCGGATAAATTGCCCCTCGTGGCCCCCGCTCGGTCGCGCCCTTCGTGGTCCAATACGCATGCGCTTCGTCGCCCCGCTGTCGCCATTCGTGGCCCCCTCGCTGCCCTTCGTGACCCACTTTGTGCGCTCAGTGGCCCCGCTGTCGCCCTCTCTGGCCCCATATATGCATGCCATTCGTGGCCTCCGCTCGTTCGCGCCCGTAGTGGCCCCATATGCATGCCCTTCGTGGCCCCGCTGTCGCTCTTCGTGGCCCCCTCTCTGCCCTTCGTGGCCCCGTTTCTGCCCGCAGCGGCTCCGTGGCTGCCCTCTGCGGCCCCATGTGCGTATGCCCTTCGGGGCCCCCGCTGGTTCGCGCCCGCCGTGGCCCGCGACAACAACGGCTCCCGCCTGCGTTCCCGCAGGTTTTCGGAGCCTCTGGAACTGCTCGGTGGTCATCGGGGCCATTCCGAGGCTCCAGAGGTCATGGGAGGCTTTCGGGTGCCTTCCAACCCCTCCGTGGTTTGTTTCCGCACCAGTCTCCGCTCGTATCCACCGGCCCCCACTTTTCAACCTTCTTTCCCAATCTTCTCTACTCTTTCCCTTTATCTTCATTTTCATGTCGTTGTGCACTTCCTCAATCCTTCGCATTCCGCCCACTCCTCCCCGGGCCACCCCGTCCCACGCCAACAATCTCCACCCCTTCCCGCTCGCATTCCGTATTTATTCTAAATTATTCCCAGTTCCTCCTCCAGAATCCTCCGTGCGCCCCCCGCTCCTCCGCACTCCTCCCGGTTCCTCTTCACTCCTTGCCGCTCCTCCTGAGACCCTACTCCTGTCCACCCCATCCCAATCCACTCTACATCCCCACGCTCCTCTCGACATGGTTGCAATACTCACTATCCTTCCGCCCCACTCTCCCAACATCCCGCTTCTTTTCAGGGTTCCACGAAGTTTGTTTCTGACACCAGTTCGCTGCTGTGCGTCCCCCCCGTGGGGGTATCCACGATCTGTTCTTTCAAAGGGGTGGTTCGTGGCGTTGTTTATGGCGCGACCCATGGCGAAACTTATTGTTAACCTGTGTTCGAGTTGCTGGCGCAAACCATGGCGCAAGCTGAATCGCCACTCACAGCGCAAATCGTCGTCCTCCCCCCTTTTTGCCCCTCCCCTCCCTTTCTCCAATCCCTTCGTCCTCATTCTCCCCCGTTATCTGTTACCCTTCGTTTTCAAGGGCCTCACCAACCACACGTGGCAGGGAATGAATATACCCCCCCCCCAAAAGAGTACGGTCGAAGACGAAGAGGGCGGGTATCCAGGGTTCGGGATATGCATATTGAGTGACACGCGAGCAGATAAGAGTGAACCGTCTTAAAATGATTGTTGTTGTTGTTGCTGCTGTTGTTGTTGTTGTTGGTGTTGTTGTTGTTATTGTTGTTGTTGCTGCTGGTGTTGTTGTTGTTGCTGCTGTTGTTGTTGTTGTTGTTGTTGTTGTTCTTGTTGTTCTTGTTGTTGTTGTTGTTGTTGTTGTTGTTGTTGTTATTGTTGTTGCTGCTGTTGAACATTAATTCTAAAGAATAATTATTGTTGGGACCCCTGGTGCACGGCCCCCCTGCGCCGCCTAGGCCGCAGCTACATTTTCATCATTTTCGTGAGGAAGCCTCAGGTAATACGATGTCATCAAGATCCGGTTGTTTTGTTGTAATCCGTTTTCCCTTGCAAAAAACACTATAAAATGACATTTCTTGTTCTAATATAATCAAATTTCAAGAATCCCTTGCAAAAAATAAGGTAAAGTGGACATTCGCGCGCGCAAGACGAAATCCTTCCAAAAGCTTAGTGTTCGGAGCGATTTTAACATAAAAACATCAAAAAACCAATGGTTTTTCAACAAAAAAATGTCAAAATCTCATCCCGCGCGCTCTTGCGGATTCGTAGGAAACCAACACTTTTTAAACATTTCTGTCAAACGGGCTTTTGCGAGCAACTTTTTCGAACTTCTGCGACAACGGTTGCGCACCTGCCAGGGCCATCATCCCTGTCAAATAATACCATGCGGGACACATTCGTTTTTTCTTCGCGCGCGCACGCCGAAATCTCCAAAAACCATTGGGTTTTTAAGAATTTTAGCACCGCGCATCATAAAATCACACGAATCGCACCGTAGGTCCTCGAAAAACACCTGCACGACTTTTCAAAATTTCCACCCGCGCGCGCTGTCCGAATCCTAAAAAAACCAATGGTTTTCCAACATTTATGTTACATGAGCTCGCGCGAGCTACTTTCGCACGCTCTTGTACGTGAGTGCGTATCATGTGTATCATGTGTATCATGTACCATATGCATCATATGCAACAGATGTTCTGTGGAAGGCTTAACAACTTCTGTGGGTTAACAAGGCTTAACAACTTCTGTGGGTGTACGAACGTAGGCTTAACAACTTCTGTGGGTGTGTACTCCACGCCAGTGTAGTAGCCACGGTCGTCCGCAGGCCACGAAGTGAAGTGTCCGAACGTCATAGGGCGGGAAGCTGGGTGTGGGTGGTGGCGAAGAGTCGTGTGGATATTTGGTAGAGCTTGCACTGCCCCCCCACAAAGTGGGGGTATTGGCTGGCGTCGCATGAAAACCCTGGCACTGGTGAGAACACTGAGCGTTCGGGTAAAGTGATTGTTGTTGTTGTTGTTGTTGTTGAACTCTCACTTCTGAAAAAATGATTGTTGGTCCCCCCTCCGGTGCATACTGTTTTTTCGCAATCACCCCTCGACGCTCCCACCCTGTTCTTTGACAAAACAAGTCTTGATGCTCAAACTGGGCCCGTGGCCCCCGGGTTACAACAACAACGGCTCCCGCCTGAGACTTCCTCACAATGTAGCCAGGACCCCCGCTCCCGCCCGAGACTTCGTCGCATTTCATTCAGGAATCGCGCTCTCGCATGGGACTTCTTTAACATTTGTTAAAGAATCGCTCTCCTGGCGCTCTGGAGTCGCGCTCTCGCTGGAGACTTGCTTGCAATTTACGGAAAAATAGCGCCATCGCGTTGGAATTTCCTGCAATCTACTCAAGCGCAGCGCTCTCGACACCCAGGCACCCAGGAGTCGCGCTCACGCGTAGGACTCCTTCACAACTTACCTAGGAATCGGGATCTCGCTGCCCTTCGTGGCCCCGTTGCAGCCCTTCGTGGCCCTCTCGCTTTGTTTCGTGGCCCCGTTGCAGCCCTTCGTGGCCCCCTCGCTTTGTTTCGTGGCCCCGTTGCAGCCCCTCGTGGCCAACTCGCTGCCCTTCGTGGCCCCGTTGCAACCTTTCGTGGCCCCCTCGTTTTGTTTCGTGGCCCCGTTGCAGCCCTTCGTGGCCCCCTCGCTGCCCTTCGTGGCCCCCTCGCTGCCCTTCGTGGCCCCGTTGCAGCCCTTCGTGGCCCCATATATGTATGCCCTTCGTGGCCCCCGCTCGATCGCGCCCGTGGTGGCCCCATATGCATGCCCTTCGTGGCCCCGCTGTCGCCCTTCGTGGCCCCCTCGGTGCCCTTCGTGGCCCCCTCGCTGCCCTTCGTGGCCCCGTCCTTGCCCTCCGCGGCCCAACATGCGTATGCCCTTCGTGGCCCCCGCTCGTTCGCGCCCGTTGTGGCCCCATGTGCGTGCCCTTCGTGGCCCCGCTGTCGACGTTTGTGGCCCGCTCATTGTCCTACGTGGCCCAGTTGCTACCTTCAGTGGCCCCATAGTTGCCTTCTGTGGCCCCGCAATATCTGCCCTTCGTGGCCCCCGCTCGTTCGCGCTCGTCGTGGCCCCATACGCATTCCCTTCGTGTCCCCGCTGTCGCCCTTCGTGTCCTACGTGGCCTACTTCGTGTCCTTCGTGGCCCTGCTGTCGTTCTCTCTCGCTCTCGCTTTCGCTCGTCGTCGTCGTCGCCGTCGTCGTCGTCGTCGCCGTCGTCGTCGACGTCGTCTTCGTCGTCGTCGTCGTCGTTGTCGTCGTCGTCGTGGTCGGCCCCCTGTCCGTCCCTCTTGGGGTCGGGTCGACGGTCCGCGGCCGCCCCGCCGATCAGCGCTGCCGCTGGCCAGGCCGATGGTCCGCGGCCGCCCCGCCGCTTGCCTGGGCCCGGCCTGCAGGGAAGAAAAGTATATCCCTCGAAAGGGTTTCGATCGAAGACGAAGAAGGAGGGTATCGAGGGTTTGGGAAACACGTGTTATTGGACATTCGAGCAGATAAGGGCGACCAGCCTTGAAATTATTGTTGTTGATGTTGCTGTTGTTGTTGCTGTTGTTGTTGTTGTTGTTATTGTTATTGTTATTGTTATTGTTGTTGTTGTTGTTGTTGTTGTTGTTGTTGTTGTTGTTGTTGTTGTTGTTGTTGTTGTTGTTTTTGTTGTTGTTGTTGTTGTTGTTGTTGTTGTTGTTGTTGTTGTTGTTGTTGTTGTTGTTGTTGAATTCTCATTTCTGAAGAATAATTATTGTTGATCCCCCCACCGGTGCATACTGTTTTTTCGAAATCAAAGTGTGCCCCTCGACGCTCGTACTCTGTTTTTGAAAAAGAAAGTCTTCCTGCTCAAACTGGCCCCCTGGCCCCCGGGTTACAACAACAACGGCTCCCGCCTGAGACTTCCTTACAATTTAGCCAGGACCCCCGCTCCCGCCCGAGACTTCCTCGCATTTTATGCAGAAATCGCGCTCTCGCTTGGGACTTCCTTACAATTTATTCAAGAGTCGCTCGTCTGGAGCTCTGGAGTCGCGCTCTCGCTGGAGACTTGCTTGCAATTTGCGGAAAAATAGCGCCATCGCGTTGGAATTTCCTGCAATTTGCCCAAGCGCCGCGCTCCCGACACCCAGGCACCCAGGAGTCGCGCGCGTTGTGGCCCCATGTGCATGCCCTTCGTGGCCCCACTGTCGCCATTTGTGTCCCCCTCATTGTCCTATGTGGCCCAGTTGCTACCATCAGTGGCCCCATAGTTGCCTTCTGTGGCCCCGCATTATCTGCACTTCGTGGCCCCCGCTCGTTCGCACTCTTCGTGGCCCCATACGCATTCCCTTCGTGTCCCCGCTGTCGCCCTTCGTGGCCTACTTCGTGCCCTTCGTGGCCCTGCTGTCGTTCTCTCTCGCTCTCGCTTTCGCTCGTCGTCGCGTCGTCGCCGTCGTCTTCGTCGTCGTCGTCGTCGTCGTGGTCGGTCCCCTGTCCGTCCCTCTTGGGGTCGGGTCGACGGTCCGCGGCCGCCCCGCCGATCAGCGCTGCCGCTGGCCAGGCCGACGGTCCGCGGCCGCCCCGCCGCTTGCCGGGGCCAGGCCTGCAGGGAAGAAAGGTACACCCCCCAAAAAGGGGTTCGATCGAAGACGAAGAAGACGGGTATCGAGGGTTTGGAAAATACGCGTTATAGGACACTCGGGCATATAAGGGCGAACGGTCTTAAACTGATTGTTGTTGTTGTTGTTGTTGTTGTTGTTGTTGTTGTTGTTGTTGTTGAATTCTCACTTCCGAAAAAATCATTATTGTTGATGCCCCCACCGGTGCATACTGTTTTTTCTTAATCAAAGTGTGCCCCTCGACGCTCGCACCCTGTTTTTGACAGGGAAAATCTTAATGCTCAAACTGGGCCCCTGACCCCCGGGTTACAACAACAACGGCTCCCGCCTGAGACTTCCTTACAATTTAGCCAGGACCCCCGCTCCCGCCCGAGACTTCCTCGCAATTATTTAGGAATCGCGCTCTCGCTCGGGACTTCCTTATAACAGTGTATGAAGGAATCACTCTCCCGGCGCTCTGGAGTCGCGCTCTCGCTGGAGACTTGCTTGCAACTTACTGAAGAATAGCCTTGCGTTGGAATTTCCTGCAATTTGCCCAAGCGCCGCGCTCCCGACACCCAGGCACCCAGGCGTCGCGCCCGTTGTGGCCCCATCTGCATGCCCTTCGTGGCCCCGCTGTCGACTTTTGTGGCCCGCTCATTGTCCTACGTGGCCCAGTTGCTACCCTCAGTGGCCCCATAGTTGCTCTCTGTGGCCCCGCATTATCTGCACTTCGTGGCCCCCGCTCGTTCGCGCTCTTCGTGGCCCCGTACGCATTCCCTTCGTGTCCCCGCTGTCGCCCTTCGTGGCCTACTTCGTGCCCTTCGTGGCCCTGCTGTCGTTCTCTCTCGCTCTCGCTTTCGCTCGTCGTCGCCGTCGTCGTCGTCGTCGTCGTCGTCTTCGACGTCGTCGTCGTCGTCGTCGTCGTCGTCGTCGTCCCCCCTGTCCGTCCCTGTTGGGGTCGGGTCGACGGTCCGCGGCCGCCCCGCCGATCAGCGCTGCCGCTGGCCAGGCCGACGGTCCGCGGCCGCCCCGCCGCTTGCCGGGGCCCGGCCTGCAGGGAAGAAAGGTCTACCCCCCAAAAAGGATTCGATCGAAGACGAAGAAGGCGGGTATCGAGGGTTTGGAAAATACGCGTTATTGGACACTCGAGCATATAAGGGCGAACGGTCTTAAACTTGAACATTATTAATTCTAAAGAATAATTATTGTTGGGACCCCTGGTGCACGGCCCCCCTGCGCCGCCTAGGCCGCAGCTACATTTTCATCATTTTCGTGAGGAAGCCTCAGGTAATACGATGTCATCAAGATCCGGTTGTTTTGTTGTAATCCGTTTCCCTTGCAAAAAACACTATAAAATGACATTTCTTGTTCTAATATAATCAAATTTCAAGAATCCCTTGCAAAAAATAAGGTAAAGTGGACATTCGCGCGCGCAAGACGAAATCCTTCCAAAAGCTTAGTGTTCGGAGCGATTTTAACATAAAAACATCAAAAAACCAATGGTTTTTCAACAAAAAATGTCAAAATCTCATCCCGCGCGCTCTTGCGGATTCGTAGGAAACCCAACACTTTTTAAACATTTCTGTCAAACGGGCTTTTGCGAGCAACTTTTTCGAACTTCTGCGACAACGGTTGCGCACCTGCCAGGGCCATCATCCCTGTCAAATAATACCATGCGGGACACATTCGTTTTTTCTTCGCGCGCGCACGCCGTCGTCGTCGGCCGCGGGGCCCTGAATAGTAGCCACGGTCGTCCGCATGCCACGAAGTGAAGTGTCCGAACGTCATAGGGCGGGAAGCTGGGTGTGGGTGGTGGCGAAGAGTCGTTTGGAAATTTGGTAGAGCTTGAACCGGCCCCCCCACAAAGTGGGGGTATTGCCCGCCTCATATGAAAACCCTGGCACTGGTGAGAACGGAGTGTCCCCACGTGCTAGTAATTGTTGCTGTTGTTGTTGTTGTTGTTGCTGCTGCTGCTGTTGTTGTTGTTGTTGTTGTTGTTGTTGTTGTTGTTGTTGTTCTTGTATATATGCATATGTATACATATGCTAGAGAGAAACATAATACTATAACAAAACACATCATGGGCTCCTTGAGATCTGGAGGCCTACCCCAGCACCCGTTTTACACCCGGGTCGTCTTTAAGGGCGCAGGGGTCTGGCGGGGGCCCCCCGAGGCGGGAAAGGGACCGAACCCTCCCGTCGTGAGATGTCGAGATGTCTCCCCCGCGAGAGGAGGTGGGGGAAGGACCAGTCAGGCCTGAGCTGGATCGAATCGCGAAGTCGCATCGGATCGGAACTGGGTCGGATCGCCAACGGATCGTCCCGAATCGAATCGAGCTCGGATCACCGCGCTGGGCTCTGGCTGGCTCTGGCCCCTGCCACCAGTTAGAACGAGCGCGAATCGAAGCAGAATCGCGGCCCCAGCTGGCGAATCCAATGCCATCGAATCGGATCGTGGGCGTGGGCCTTCCTCCCGTCCTGGCACGCCCTGCAGAGAGAGGACCCCCCCGCAGGAGGGGCCCCGCTGGCGGCGGCCGGTACTGCATCGGGCCACCTCATCAGGGAAGCTGGCAGGGGGCGGGGGGGGGGCGGGCGGGAAGGGCAAGGACGCGTGGTTGGGAGCGTCCGTGCACGGACCGTGCGCGGACGGGGCGGGAGCCAGGTGGACGCATCTGCGGAGGGGTCCGGGAGGGAACGGGTGGATTGGGCAAGTTGGACGAGACATCGGGGAGGAAACTGGGGGGGGTGTCGGGCGGCAAGGGCGAGGACGCATAATCCCATCAGCCTTCTGGGCGTAAATGGTTTAGCGAATTGTTTTCTTCCTTTTCGAAAATCTCTCCTTCTGCTGTTCGTGGAATGGGCTTACACTTGCACAATCTGAATACAACTCTCCTCTCTACCCTGATTCTGTGCGGAAAATGGCCGGCACCCCTCCGCGTACGGTTATTTACACAAGATTGCCGGGAATTGGGCTTTCATATGTGTTGTTGACAATCCGATTCTTTCGATCCCTCAACATGTTGCTCCCGCTGCAACGCTGGCCTCATTTTCGGGCTTCCGCTCGTTCCGAATCGTGATCCCGCTGCAGAGCTGACCTCGTTTCTGCGCTTCCGCTCGTTCCGAACCGTGCTTCCGCTGCAGCGCTGACCTCTTTTCCGCGCTTCCACTCGTTCCGAATCGTGCTCCCGCTGCAGCACTTGCCTCATTTCCAGTGCCGTGCCATGGAATGCAATGCTATGGTGTGTTACGCTGTGCGATGCCATCCTTTCAGCTGCAATGCTCTGATATGCAGTGCTTGCCTGCACAGAGCCACGCCATGCTACGCCATGCTTCGCGTTGACCTTCAACACCATGTTATGCCATGTACTGATATGCCATGATCCGACATCCGACTGCGCGAATAAAGATGATATCTACGCCATGGTCAGGGATGGGGGGGAGCGGTAGGAAGACGCTTGCGCACCTAGCTTGACCCCTTCCCCTCCCCCCTCCTCTGGGCTCGGTCAGAGCGTCCGATGACCAAAGATAGCTCCAAGAGGGCCTCAGAGAACACAAGGTTGACCCTCCAAGATGGCCCAATATACCTCGAGATGTCTTAGGATAGCCTCCGGCATACCTCCAGAAGGCTCCAAGGCCGCTCCAAGAGGGTACCATGTGCTCTCGGAGCCACTCAAAACCGTCCCAAGATGCCCAAGTCATTCAAACACCGAAAGGAAAATCAATGTGTTGTGCCTTCTCGCCTTTTCCGCGAGGCCTCAAAATGATCCCAAGATGGCCCAAGAGAGTCCCAAAGGGTGCCCAAGACGGCCCTAAGGCAGCCCCAAGAGCGTCCAAGAAGGCGCCCAAGAGCGCCACGACGGCCCCCAAACGCAACTTTTCAGCCCCCAAAGTGGGAACCTGAACTGATTCCCCCCCTCTTTGAGCCATGGGGCCCACAATGGCCCCAAGAGGCCTCCCCCCCCCACCCCCAAAGAGTCCCAAGGGGGCTCCATGAACGCCCCAGTAGGCCCAACACGGCTTTCAACATGACTCCGAAATGGCTGCGAGGTGCCTCTTCCAAGAAGCTCGCAGATCGAAAGCTCCGCAAAGGATTCATGGCTGATTCGTCGTGGTCGTCGCCGCCTTCATCGTCCTCTCCTTCTTCCACCCACCCCCATCCATCTACTGATTCGTCTGCTTCTTCCTCTCCTCCTCCTCCTGTTTTCTTTTCCTCCTCCCGTTTTCTTTTCCTCCTTTCTCCTCCTGTTGCCAAACATCGCCTCCCCGCCCCGAGAGGGACCCAACACAACTCCAAGAGGGCCCCCAGAAGACCCCAAACGTGTGCGGCATGGGAGCATGTGTAAGTTCATTCAACACGTGTTCCTGCCGTTTCAGCGCTCCCGAAACGCTTCCAAGGCGGTTGTTCCACTGCATGCTTCTACACTTCCATGGTCAAGGAAACCCGCCCGGCGATCGTTTCTGAACGGGCTGGTAATTCGTTGCACGCTGCACATCATGTCGCAATTCGTCACACCATGATGTTTTATTTGTAGTTTGTGGTGCACTACTGCGTTGCAATAGGAAACCATGCTGTTATGTTTGATGTGGTGTGGTATT
Organism: Prorocentrum cordatum; assembly: GCA_963575745.1. Classification (NCBI taxonomy): domain Eukaryota; class Dinophyceae; order Prorocentrales; family Prorocentraceae; genus Prorocentrum; species Prorocentrum cordatum. The sequence goes on from CAUYUJ010005782.1 coordinate 43,553, forward strand.
TTCATGCTATGCGTATGCGTTAGATTTGTTCCCAACCCTCCTATGGTTGGATGCTCGTTTTGAATAGAGCAATGTGGTCGCCCCGGCCTCCTTCCTCTCCTTCCCCCCTCCTCCCCTCCTCCTCTCCTGTTTCCTGTGTTCCCCTCTCCTCTTCTCTCGTGCCGTCTGCGATCTGCGCAACTGTCCCCACTTTCGTGGGCTCCTGGGAGGCCCAGCGGAGGTGGGTCCCACGCGGATCACCTCGGGACCTCGTCTCCCCCTGGGGGCTTGCGATCTGCACAACTGTCGCCACTTTCGTGGGCTCCGGCCCAGCGGAGGTGGGTCCCACGCGGATCACCTCAGGACCTCGCCGCCCCCTGGAGGGCTTGCGATCTGCGCAACTGTCGCCACTTTCGTGGGTTCCTGGGAGGCCCAGCGGAGGTAGGTCCTACGCGGATCACCTCGGGACCTCGCCGCCCCTGGGGAGCTTGCGATTTGCGCAATTGTAATCATTTTCGTGGGCTCCTGGGAGGCCCAGCGGAGGTGGGTCCCACGCGGATCACCTCGGGACCTCGCCGCCCCCTGGGGGGCTTGAGATCTGCGCAACTGTCGCCATTTTCGAGGGCTCCTGGGAGGCCCAGCGGAGGTGGGTCCCACGCGGATCACCTCGAGACCTCGCCGCCCCCTGGGGGCTTGCGATCTGCGCATCTGTCGCCACTTTCGTGGGCTCCTGGGAGGCCCAGCGGAGGTGGGTCCCACGCGGATCACCTCGGGACCTCGTCGCCCCCTGGGGGGCTTGCGATCTGCGCAACTGTCGCCACTTTCGTGGGCTCCTGGCCCAGCGGGGGTGGGTCCCACGCGGATCACCTCTGGGACCTCGCCGCCCCCTGGGGGGCTTGCGATCTGCGCAACTGTCGCCACTTTCGTGGGCTCCTGGGAGGCCCCGCGAGGTGGGTCCCCGCGGATCACCAGGACCTCGCGCCCCCTGGGGGCTTGCGATCACACTTTGGGCTCCTGGGAGTCCCGGCGGAGGTGGGGTCCCACGCGGATCACCTCGGACCTCGGCCGGCCCGCCCTTGCGATCTGCGCACTGTCGCCACTTTGTGGGCTCCTGGGAGGCCCAGCGGAGGATTCGAATCGCGGCCTCGACTTCACCTCAGGACCTCGCGCCCCTGGGGGGCTTGCGATCTGCGCAACGCCACTTTCGTGGGCTCCTGGGAGGCCCAGCGGAGGTGGGTCCCACGCGGATCACCTCGCCTCGCCGCCCCCTGGGGGGCTTGCGATCTGCGCATCTGTCGCCACTTTCGTGGGCTCCTGGGAGGCCCAACGGAGGTGGGTCCCACGCGGATCACCTCTGGACCTCGCCGCCCCCTGGGGGGCTTGCGAGTCGCCACTTTCGTGGGCTCCTGGGAGGCCCAGCGGAGGTGGGTCCCACGCGGATCACCTCGGGACCTCGCCGCCCCCTGGGGGGCTTGCGATCTGCGCAACTGTCGCCATTTTCGTGGGCTCCTGGGAGGCCCAGCGGGGGTGGATCACCTCGAGACCTCGCCGCCCCCTGGGGGGGCTTGCGACCTGCGCAACTGTCGCCACGTTCGTGGGCTCCTGGGAGGCCCAGCGGGGGTGGGTCCAACGCGGATCACCTCGGGACCTCACCGCCCCCTGGGGGGCTTGCGAGTCGCCACTTTCGTGGGCTCCTGGGAGGCCCAGCGCAGGTGAGTCCCACGCGGATCACCTCGGGACCTCGCCGCCCCCTGGGGGGCTTGCGATCTGCGCAACTGTCGCCATTTTCGTGGGCTCCTGGGAGGCCCAGCGGGGGTGGGTCCCACGCGGATCACCTCGAGACCTCGCCGCCCCCTGGGGGGCTTGCGATCTGCGCAACTGTCGCCACGTTCGTGGGCCCCTGGGAGGCCCAGCGGGGGTGGGTCCCACGCGGATCACCTCGAGACCTCGCCGCCCCCTGGGGGGCTTGCGATCTGCGCAACTGTCGCCACGTTCGTGGGCTCCTGGGAGGCCCAGCGGAGGTGGGTCCCACGCGGATCACCTCGGGACCTCGCCGCCCCCTCGAGGGTCCTGGAAGGGATAGGGTGGGCAGGGCGAGGTGGAGCATCTATCGGGAAGGGAGGGACATTGGTCAAGGGTTGTGAGAAAAGGGAAAGAGAGGAGAGGAGAGCCACTCGGAGGGCGAGGGTGGGCAGGTTCAGGGGGTAGGAGGCGTAAGGGATGTTCGACAGGAATGATGACTGTGGTGGGGGTCGGGGGGAACGGGAAAGGCGATGACGCGAGGGGAAGGAGGGGATGAGGGGAAGAAATAAGACGAACGAAAGGGGGGAGGGGAAGGGAGTGAACGGACGCAAAACATAAGGCGTAGTGGCGCAAGATAACCGCCCACCAACGCTCCAAAACACGGATTCCTTGCACGGCCTCCCAAAGCCCGCTTCTCAGACCCCCCTTAGACCAATCACAAAACGGGGCATCTCTCGTTGGGGGGGTTGATCAGGTCCGAAGCCTCTCTGTGGCCCTTGGCGAGGACCTCTCTGCACTGGCCCTCTGCGAACGCTTGGGCCTGGCATCTGTGAACATGTGACCCCTCGGGTCCTGGTGGGGGCGCGAAGGCCGAGAACGCATCGCCCTGTCCCGAGCAGGACGCCTCCTCGAAGGTGCCCCCGCGGCCCCCGTCCGAACCGGCCAGCGCCGCGCAAACCGCCGCCAGCGTCGCCGCGATCGAACCCGCGCGGGCAACAAGAGTGGCCGCCGCGAGCTTGCCGCCCGCTTTGAACGCCATCCTGGCCCTGCTGGCGTGAACCTCCGATGGTTTGCATCTTGGACCACCGCAGCATGGGGTGCACTTCGAAGACCTGATAGCCATGGCCCAAAAAGAAAACCCGTGCTCTCAGAGGCCGCCAAACCGGACAGGCTCAACGGGGGGCGACGGAGGCGGAGGAGAAGGAGGACAAGGAGGATGAAAAGGAGGAGAAGGAGGATGAGGATGAGGATGAGGATGAGGATGAGGATGAGGATGAGGATGATGATGATGATGATGATGATGATGATGATGATGATGATGATGATGATGAGGATGATGATGATGATGATGAGGATGAGGAGGAGGAGGATGATGGTAGGAGTGAGGAGGAGGTAGGAGGAGGGAGGAGGAGGGAGGAGGATTAGTCGAGGAGGAGGAGGAGAGGAGGCAAGAGGAGGAGAGGGGGGGGAAGAGGGAGGAGAGGCGGATTAGACGGAGGAGGAGGAAGAGGAAGAGAGGAAAGGGATGAGAGGACGGAAGCAAAAAAGGAGGAGGCTGAGGAGTAAGGAGGAGGAGGGGAGGGTCAGGAGGGAGGAGGTAGGAGGGGGAGGAGGAGGAGGAGGCGAGGAAGGAGATGAGAGGAGGAGAAGCAAGAGGAGGATGAGGAGTGAGGAGGAGGAGGAGGAGGAGGAGGAGAGGAGGGAGGAGGGGAGGAGGCTAGAGGAGGAGGAGAGGAGAGAGGAGGAGAGAGGGAGCAGAGAGAGGAATAGGAGGAGGAGGAGAAGGAGGAGGCGAGGAAGGAGGAGTGAGAAGGAGAAGGAAGGACGAGTGGAGGAGGAGGAGGATAGGAGGATGAGGAGAGTGGGGTGATGAACGTAGGGAGTATGAGGAGGAGAAGGTGAGAGGGGTGGGAGGGAGATGTGCTGAGCTGTCGAGAGAGGAGAAGAGCAGGAGAGGAGAAGCAATGAGGAGGGAGAAGGACAGGAGGAGGAGAGGAGGAGAGAGGGGAGGAGGAGGAGGAGGAGGAGGAGGAGGAGGAGGAGGAGGATAACGAGGAGGACGAGGAGGAGAAGGAGGTGGAGGAGGAGGAGGTGGAGGAGGAGCAGGAGGAGGAGGAGGAGGAGGAGGGAGGAGGAAGAGAGAGGAAAAGGAGGCGGAGGGGTGTTCCGATGCTCAAGAAGTGCGCTTCTGCAGCTGGACGTCCGAAGCTTCCCTCGCGGCAGCAAACAGCAACAACTGAGCCGCCGTCCGCGAGGAAACCGCTGTCCTGGCGCTTGCGCTGCGTCCAACCATCGGCGCTCTCCTGGACCGCGCTCTCCTGGACCATGTGCTCCACCGGAAGCACCTCCAGCTCTGCGACGAGCCTGCTCTGGCACATCCCGAAGGAATTCACGCCCTGAGGGCCCCCTGGCCGCGCCTGGTTGTCTCCTCCTTTTCCTCTTGCACCCCTTTACCCAGGTGCCACAATTCGCTCCGTCCGTGTCCCAGCGTAGCTCGCCCGCAACTCGGATCCGAGACGCCGACGACCAAACAAGTAGCAAAGAAAAAAACCAGCGAACTTCCCACCTGCCGTAGCGGCGACTTGTCTGGGAGGGCCTTCGTCAGTTCATGCAGCTCGAAAGGAGCGGCGGGCCAGTCGAACCAAACCACGGAGCCTCACGATACAAGCTCTCTTAGACATTTTTTGGGGTCTAGGTCTATATATGCACAAATACCAAATCATCTTAAATTACCAACGACCATCTCTCTCTACATACGAGGCGCATGTGTATGCTAACATACGTGTACATCGAAATCTACAAAGTGTACATGTAATCACCGGCGAGAGCGTTAACATGAAACATCACACACATGCATGCATGTCTGTATGCCTGGATGATGCATGCATGCATGCATGCATGCATGCATGTATGTGTATGCATGTATGCATGCCAATGCTTGTAGCCTCATACATTTACACACGGACATCTGGGATACACCTCTGTACACATATATACAAATGGCAGAGGGAGGCACAGAGATATATATGGATAGAAAGAGAGAGAGAAAGAGAGAGAGAGAGAGAGAGAGAGAGCGAGCGAGCGAGAGAGAGGGAGAGAGAGAGTCGGGGGGGGGATAGAGAGAGAGAGAGAGGGAGCGAGAAATAATAATCTTGAGAGCAAGAGAGAGAGAGAGAGAAAGAGAGAGAGAGAGAGAGAGAGAGAGAGAAAGAGAGAGAGACAGAGAGAGAGAGAGAGCGAGAGAGAGAGAGAGATAACGATACATACATACACATATATATAATGAGCGAGCGAGAGAAAGATATACTGAGCGAAAGCGGGAGAGAGAGACATAGAGATACATACCTATAACTAAGCACATCTACTTATATATATACATGTATACAAACATGCATGTGTATATGTGTATGTCTATACATAATTATAGATATATGTACGTGTATAGGTGTAATCATATATATATATGTATGTAGGTAGAACGGCGACGAGAGAGAGAGAGAGAAATATCTATCTATATAGAGAGAGAAAGAGAGAAACAGAGCAAGAGAGAAACGGAGAGGGAGAGAGAGAGAGAGAGAGAAACAACAAACAACAAAGCCGAAGGGTCTGGCGGAGCGCGGAGGAACTCTGGGCGCCCCCCCGCTGTGCCGAGAGAGGAGTCGGGTGGCGCCGCTGTGGGCGGGGCCATACGGCGGCTGCGCGGGGTAGCCTCCCGGGCCGTGCCGCGCGCTCCGCTCCAGAGCTGTGCCCGCTGCTCCCCACCCCGCAGGAGGACGACACGCATGCTGTCGGCCCGTATCCTAAGGATGCGCGACAATGATGCATGGGGCCCGGGACGCCCATGCCGAAACTCTTCGAGCGGGGCGCGGCCGACGGAAGTGGCGAAGGATGGACCGAGGAGGCAAGGATGCAAGGGCACCCTTGGGGAAAGTTGCCCATCCTTACAATGCGGGTTGACTGTGCCCCCACCCACCTCCACTCGCTGTGGAAAACCTCAACGGGAAATGTTTGATAATGTTCGGCCTCGGGGAGCCCTCGCCGGGCCCTGGGGACCGTCAAACAACGACTCGGGATGGCAGAACGGTCCCAGGGGAGGGATCTACACCTCTGGGGGTCGACGTTGTCAAGCAAACTGACAACGTCGGGGATCTGGGGAGGGCGACAGGTACACACCTGCAACGATCCTGGCCAGGCCCGTCCTGGGCCCAGAATCGGTCTGGCCAAGATCGGTGTAGGCGTAGAGTTCTCGTGGCCCGCGCCCTGGTGCATTGCTGCCCATCCTCGCGCCTGCCCTTTGCCCCACTGGCCCAGATTGAACGCGCACTCGCGACAACGCTGCTGACACGGCTGCTTCTGCTGCTGGACCGCTTCCTCTTGGTCCCAATACGTTATCCCATCCGTTTGCTGCGTGCGCATCGCGGCATATGGATCCCACGACAATGGATCCAATAAGCTCGACCTGGCGGCGAAGTGCTCCCTCGACGAACGGTGAGTGCCGCGCGTCGTGGGCACAATATCGTGCCAATCCGTTGCGCCTTTTTACGTCGAAGTGCTAAGGCGCTTCTCCGATGTCCTCGATCATTCTCTTCGACTCTTGGACCCATTATTCACATCGGTTTGCCGCAAAACCTTCCTCCCAACGTGTTCTTGTCCCTCTGATGTGTACCCCCCCACCTGCGTACCTGGCCCACCCAAATACCTCCCCAAACATTCCGGCCCTCACACACCTTTCCAATATGCCCGGACATGTCATCACTCCCAGCCAGACCTTCTTACGTCTCCCTGGTTTCAACGCTGATGCAATGTCGAAACATGCTTGCAAGCTTGGACCCCGAACGGTGAGACTCTGCACTGCCTATTTGCAACATACAGGTGGTGTATTCTGACGGGTCTAGGAGCTGCAGTCTATGTGGTGCAACCTGTGTGGTGCAACCTATGTGGTGTAGTCTATGTGGTGCAAGCTAGGCGCTGCAACTGTGGTTCGATCTATCGAGCGCCGTCTATGGTCCAGAGCTTTTGCTTGAGGTGCCAGGGCGGCGGCCCCTGCCACGCGCTGCGCCTTGCAAGCTGCCATTGTGTCGGTCTGCTTCATGGGACGGGAGGTTGGAAACGCTCAGGACGCGGTGTTGACGCGCCGAACCTTGGTGGGTCAGAACAGGCGGCTGGCACGCTAAGCACAATCTCTAGACTGTATCTGGTGCAATCTTTGGGATGCGTTTTACCTTGCTGATGTTGATGTCGTCAACGCCACCCCTCGTGCAAATATCCCACCCACCCACCCGCAACTTGGTTGCAAACCCAGCTGGTCGGCAACAGCGACGACGATCACGCTGGTGATGTTGATGACGACGGTGGTGACGATGTCGACGACGGCGATGGTGACGAAACTGATGGCGGTGATAACGACGAAGCAGCGATGACGCTGGCGATGATGATCACCATGGTGCTGGTGAGGAGGATGGTGACAACATGCCCGCGGATTGGTGAGGGCGACGACATCGACGATGACAGCGATGATGACGGCGGTGATGATCCCGACGATGGTGATGATGCTGCTGCTGATGATGATGCTGTTAATGATGAGGATGGGGATGAGGATACTGTTGATGCTGATGCTGATGCTGATATTGATGATGATCATGAAGATGATGAGGATGGTTATGACGACGATGGTAATGATGTTTCTGATGATTATCACTGATGCTAGAACCACGCGCGCGCTTCGCGCGCGCTTAAGTTCGAGTCGACTCCGAACACGGTGTCTATTTCCATGAGACCTTTTCCATGTGGTCTTCCGGGTTCCTCCCTTTCACCCATGCGTGATTTTCGGGCGGATACGGCGAAGTTCAAGGAAGGGTTTGGCCTGTAGCGTACCAGCGACGACCGACGACGACGACGACGGACCATCGACGATCAGCATCATTGTCACCCGGTCTACGTGTGCGGGAGAGGTGTTTCTGGAGCGTCTTGCAAGCGTCATGGGGGCGTCCTCGGGCCTCGACATTGGGTGGGCGGGTCGGGGGGTGCAGCCAGGGCCGCGTGTTCCGAAGGGCTGTTCCGGAGCATTTTTTTTTTGTTCTCTCTTTTTTTTCCGGAGCATGGAGGACGAAGGGCTTCTGGCGGGCTTCTGGGGGTCTGTGTAGGAGGCCTCCTGCGAGCTCGGTGGGGGTTTCTCGGGAGCTTCTCGGGGCTTTCTGGAGCCATTTTGGGGGCTTCTTGGGCCGTCGAGGAGGCCTCCTGGGATTCTCTTGGGGCCTCCTGGGGGCCTCTTGGGGCAGAAGGCGCCTCTGTTCGGGCATTTGGGGGGCTCTCTGCAGCCTCGTGGGAATATCTTGGGCCAGCCTGGGAGCCTCTGGGGGGGTCCAGGGCCCCTTCTGAACCCTCTTGGAGCCCTCAAGGTCCCCCCGGCCCCCCATGCGAACCAGAGGTCGCAGTTCTGGGTCCATCCCGCCACCGTGTCTGGGTTGTGGGTTAGAGGCTTCTCGGATGTTCGCTGGGAACATATCGCGGGATGCCTCTTGGGGGGCCTTTTGGAAGCAGGTTTGAAGCCTCCACGGGAGCGTTGTGGAGCTTGTCGGACCTCTCTTAGGCATCTTTGGGGCCTCTTTGGAGCCTCTTGGAGCCACTTGCGGGCCTCTTGGGGCCTCCTGGGGACGCTCGAAAAGTTGGTTCGCGTTCCCTCTCTTGGGCCCATCTTCGAGTCGTCTTCAGGCCCTCTTCAGGCCCTCTTGGACCGTCTTGGGGGCCTCTTGGGCCGATCATGCGGCCTTCTTGGGCCGTCTTGGGGGCCTCTTGGGGCCAGTTTGGAGGCTTCTTGGGCAGTCTTGGAGTGTCGGCCGCTCGAAAACGTGAGAAAACAAACAGTATTGGAAAGCAACATGAGAATCAATGATTTTGGCGTCTTGGGGCTCTCTTGGAGGTCCTCGCGGAGCGACCTTGGGGCCTCTTGGGGGCCTCTTGGGCCGATCATGGGGCCACCTTGGGCGGCTTGGAGCACTCTTGGGCCGTCTTGGCGGCTTCCTGCCGTCTCCAGCAGCCTAGCTGGACGCCTCGGGAAGCGGAAGAAGTTCCGCGACTTCGAAAATGGGCCCCTGGATGCCAAAAATGGCCCCCGCAGCCCATGGGGCAAATTCGATTACGGGGGGGGGGGGGGGGGAGTTTGGGAAAAGTGTGCGGCCCCTGGCCGCGGGGCCCCAGACGCCGCTTATATTGTATACGTCTATACTGATGATGGTGATGCTGATGATGATGGTGCTGCTGCTGCTGATGATGATAATGATGTTGATGATGGATACCATTGCCTTGAGAACGCTGGCGCTGATGATAACGCTTGAGCTGATGAGGATGTTGAGAACATCTGCGCCCGCTGACATTCAACCAGCATGGCCTTAGAAAAATCCATTGGGCTTGAATACCTCTGTGCTGAAATAGCTCGAAAACCAATGGGCTCGGGACGATTTGGACGCGCGCGCGGCGGGCGCGCGCCTGGCCCGCGTTGGTGGGCGCGCGATGGTGGTCGAACGTGTCAGACATGCACGCGACAGCGGCCCGCATTATCTCATGTGACAGAGTACTTAACCAACTCATGGTTCTCGCAAGATTTCAGGGAGTGCGGGCGCGCGCGCGCGGAACTCTGGCAGTGATGCAGTGGAGCAATCCATGGTTCTGGAATGTTTTCTGACTAGCCAGGTCTCGAAACTGTCAAGGAGCTGGCGGCTTTTTGACAGAGCATGTGGGGCTCTACCAGGTGCACGGAGCGGCGACGAAGCGGCGACGAGCGGCCACTGGGCGAACGCCCAGGACAACGAGCCACCGCATGGGGCGGCGACCGAGGCGGCGACAGGCGGCCACCAGGGCGACAACCCGGAGCCCCCCACCAGTTACGTACCAAGACAACTTATGACCCTTTAGTGCACGCGCCGCCGGGAGAATGAGCACAGCGCGACGCCGACTACGGGCAGTCTTTGCGCCGGTTGCAGGTCGTAAGGCGTACTGCCAGGCTGTGCGGTGCAGTGCTGCGTTGTGCTGAGGAGAGAGGCTTCGATGGGCCATGGTGTGATGACCTCTGCCATGACATGTCATGACGTGCCATGCACTGCGATGCTTCGCGTTTATGTTTCGAACCGCAATGGAGCGAGGGGATATCCTCAGTGAACCAGGGGGTATCAAGGAGCTTGGCGTCGGGGCGATACATACACGGACGCACACACACACATATATATATATATATAGATATATACATACACTATATCCATACACACACTATATACATATATGTGATAACCAGCGTGGACCGCAAATCAAGACTTCTTACAATATATGTGGTACAATCTAGGTGCGGCAATCAATGTGGTGTAATCTAGGTAGTGCAGTCCATGTGGTGCACTCTATGTCGTGCTAACTAATGCAAAGAGCTGCGAAGCAACGCAAAACAACGCAATGCAAAACACTGCAATGCGATTCCAACATAATGTGAAGCAATGTGCTGCAACGGAAAACAACGCACATCAATGCAAACCAATGAGCAGCAATGCATTGCAAGGCAGTGCAATGGAAAGCAACGCAAAGCAAAGGACAGATATGGAAAGCAATACAATGCAATGCGATGCGCAGCACTTCAAGCCAACGCTCAGCAATACAATGCGGTTGTAGTGCCATGTGACGCAGTGCGATGCACAGCAACACGACGTAATGCAACGTAGTACAGAACGATGCAACGCAACGCGACGCAACACATTGCAAAACACTGCGACGCAATGCAACGTGCAAACCTCGCACGATCAAATTCATAACCAACGACGGCGGCGACGGGCGACCTCAGGCCGCCCGCACCAACAACCAGGCCCAGTTCCTTAAACGAGACATGAATCCCCCTGAGTGTAACATGTATGTATGTATGTATGTATGTATGTATGTATGTATGTATGTATGTATGTATGTAGGCATACATATACACACATATTTCCCCAATCGGAGCTTGCCTCTGTAGGGGTCCTAGCGGATTCATATGGTTAGGTTAGGCTCGTCGCCGATTTTCGCGGCACGCCCGGGTGCCCGGGTGCCCGGGGGTGCCCGGGGGTGCCCTGGTGCTCGGGGGGTGCCTGGGGGTGCCTGGGTGCCCGGGTGCCCGGGTGCCCGGGTGCCCGGGTGCCCGGGTGCCCGGGCGTGCCCGGGGGTGCCCGGGGGGGCCCTATTGCCCTATAGCCCAATAGCCCAACAGCCCTATAGCCCTGCAACTCTATCGGAGGTGAGGGGGTGAGCTCGAAGTGGAACGGAGAGCCCCCCTACCGGGAAATCGGTTTCGGTTTCGTGTTCGTGCGTGCCGTGCGTGCGGGCGAGGCGAAGCTGCGTGGGCGGGCGAGAAGAAAGTCTCCTCCGGCTGAGGCGCGGCCAGACCAAATGATTCCTTTCCGGGGGCCGGTGGCCCGCGGTGTCCCGCCGGTGTCCCGCCGGTGTCCCGTCGGTGTCCCGAGGATGATGATGATGATGATGATGATGATGATGATGATGATGATGATGATGATGATGATGATGATGATGATGATGATGATGATGATGATGATAGTAATATGATGGTCATGGTGATATGATGGTGATGATATGATGATATGATGATATGATGATATGATGATGATGATGATGATGATGATGATGATGATGATGATGATGATGATGATGATGATGATGATGATGATGATGATGATGATGATGATGATGATGATGATGGGATAATAATCGTAGAGCATGAGTGTTGATGTGCACCGACAGTTTGGGGTGGGATCGTGGAATTTTCCTTGGAGCCTCGGAGCCCGCAGGGGCGTGCCAGCTTGTGAGGGGGCCTTTTCGCCGGTGGGCCACGGTCCCGGCCTGGCTCCCCTCGGCCCTCCAAAACGGGTGGGCTCGGTAGGTTTGGTTTTGGTTGCCCGTGAAGGCCCCCTGCCCTCGCGTGTGCTGCACGGCCTGCTCCGCTACCGTTTCATGTGGCTCCAATCTGGTACAGATTATCGCGAGGACTGGGCGCCCAGCCCACCTCGCAGCAGGGCGCGGCATGGCGCCCTGACGGGAGCAGCGGACTCCACCCGTGGAATCATAGATTGTGCGAGGCCGTGGCGCGCTGCCCAGGAGCAGCAGGCCGCGGCGAGCTGGTGTGCTGGACGCCGAGCGCCACAGGCGCGACGACGCCAGGCAGGGCAGGATGGCAGTGTCGGCAGGAGCCAAGAAGGCGGGGACCGACGCGCTGCGGGCCGCTGGTGCTGACGTTACGGACGACGACGTCGCGAGCCTCGTCCTGAAGGTGAGGGCGACGCTGAACGCGGGGCGGGCCCCCCGTTCGAAGCTGGACGAGGCAAGACGACTGGAGGCAGCGCTGGACCCGGTGGCCATCCGCCTGGCGCTGGGGAACCCGGAGGTCCCGGGCTCTGAGCTGGCCGAGGCCCTCTGGGGGTTCACTGAGGCCGCCACGTACGCCACGCAGGCGGAGAGCCGGATCAGGAGAGTGGCGGCCGATACCGATGGCTGGGAGAGGATCGCGGATCGGATCTGGGCCCGTGCAGTCGGCGACGACGGCGGCACGCTGCCCACCGACTGGCTGCTGCACCTGGGCATAGGGCTCCTCCTGTCCAGCCTGGTGGTGGTGCTTGGGGCCGACTCCGGGCGGCACCGCCTGGCAGGCGCAGCTGTGGGGCTGTGTGGCACCGTCCTGCTAGTACGGCGCGTGCCCGAGCGTGTGGTTGCTTGGTGGGCACGCTGGAGGCGGCGCTCGGCCTTCGCCGCGGCGCTGAGGAGCGGCGGGGACGGCCTGGACCTGACCGCCGCCGAGGACGACTGCGCGGCCTGGGACGCGAAGGGGGCCCCGACGACCAAGGGGGGTGGCGCGGGGGCCACGGAGGTTCCTACTGGCCCGCTGCACCCCCCGGGGCTGGCAGCGCTGCCGCCGTCGCCGTGGGCCCCACCTGCCGAAGGCGTGGGCGGGGGCGCCCCGCCAGCAAAGCCCGGCGCGCAGGACCTGGCGGCGCTGCGGGCGTTCGGCCAGGGGTCCGAGGTGCCAGGCCCCTTCAGCCAGACGGCGGCCCTGCAGCAGCAGCAGCAGCAGCAGCCACAGCCGAGCCCAGAGGTAGGCGTGCCAACGTCGGGGCTCAGCTTCCACGCGCCCCATGCTCCTGCAGACGCGGTGAAGCTAGGGCGCGAAGTCCAGATGGTGGGCGCCACGCTGCGCGAGTTCCAGGCGCAGGCGGCCACGAACGTGTACTGGGCCTGGCACTTCTGGGAGAGAATCGCGGCGGTGGATGGCTCCATGGGGCTGCATCCTGACCTCCGTCGCGTGCTGCAGACCCACGGCTACGTGGGCGCAGGAACGAAGTCCCCGCCAGGTGGTTCGCTGCAGCAGGAGCTGGACGCGCTGCTCTCCTCCGCCACAGCGCCGCACGGCGGGGGCATGCACGCCTCCCCTGGGTGGGCCGTGGCCCCGGTGACCCAGCAGCAGCAGGAGGACAGCCGATGGAACCTCAGCCTCCCGCCGGACCTGCGGCGCGCGGCGCCGGAGATCTACCGCACCATGCGGGGCGCTGGGGCGGCTAGCGCCCGCGACTGGCTGTCGCAGGAAGTGACGGGCCAGCGACACACGGCAGTCTGGACCGACCTGTGGACTGCCGCCACCAACGTGGACTACTTGCTGGGCGGGTGCAGGACCCAGTCCGAGCTGCTCACCCGCCTGGCGTCCGACGATGCGCTGGAGCTGCACCTGAGGCGGTTGGCGAGCTACGTCTACGAGATGCGGACGAAGGACAAGGTGGGTGCGGCGGCCATGCTGGCCGTACGCCCGCCCGGGTCGGCCGCCGACTTGGCTCCCACATGGCTGGTGACCGAGGCCACGACCCACAGCAAGGCTGAGCACCAGCGTGACGAGAGGGTCCACGCCGCCAGCAAGCACGACAACCGAGGCGGCGGCCGTGGCGGTGGTCACGGAGGTGGAGCTGGCGGCGGCGCCGAAGCGGCGGGCGGCGGCAGAGGCAGAGGTGGCGATGGCGGGGGGCGCGGCCGCGGCCGAGGGGGTGAGCCCTCGGGCCGGGGCAAGCCTCAGGCTTGACAGCCACTGGCGGACCGAGGGGCTTGCGACCCCCCCTCGGTCCGAGAAGGTGCCCCGCGGCCGCGGGTGCAGCCTAGAATGCCAGTGATGGGTTTGCCTGGCTCGCTGACGCGGGCCCTGCAGTGGAAGGAGGCCGAGGCCAGGTCTTTCTTTCCAGTACCTCTACCTCATCGGCCACAGCAAGGAGCTTCCTCTTCCGGCAGGTTGAGGACGCGCTGGGCTCGGCGCATGCGGGTGTGGCGTCGGGCCTGTGGGCTCATCGAGCTCATGAACGGGATGGACCGCGGATCCCTGGAGGCGAGACCAGCGGGCCAGCGTGAGCCGAGCAACGACGACATGATGCTGGCCTGGCAGCTCGTGCAGCAGTATGCGTTACAGGACGCAGCGCGGTACGAGCGCGACTGCCGGGGGCTTGCCCCGACAGGCGGTCAAGGGACGGATCTTGCCTGCGACCGAGGACCGCAGGATGCCTACACAGGAGAGCGCAAGGGTGTGAGCAGGCATGTGATGATGTGCGCCGCGGCAGTTGCAGAACCCCCCGACGACATGGTCGTGGACCTGCTGGAGGCGCTGCCTGACGGCGAGCGCCAGTACTACTCGGACGAGCTGAACGTTCTGGACTACAGCGGCAAGTCGGGGGTCCTCTTCGAGGAGCTGGAGGAGCGTTTCGCCTTCGTGGGGGGCTCGACGTCCGAGTACGCCCGCTACATGATGCGGGCCGATTTGCCGAAGGACATGTGGACGTTCGAGGACCCCAACGACGTCCAGGCCTACTGCGGGTTCAGCTGTGTGCCCAAGAAGGACCCCACCAAGCAGCGGAAGGTCCTGATGATGTGTGCCAGCAACTACGTGTGGGCCGACCCCCACCAGCGCGGAGACCACGGGATGCACGGCGGAGCGGCCATCGCCTCCATGTGCGTCCCGACGGACGAGTGGGGCGTAGCAGCGTTCGACGAGGACAACGCCTTCACCCGCCTCCGCGTCCCCGCTTGGATGGCCAAGTGGCAGGCTTGCCCGCCGATCCGCGCCTGCTGGGTGTGGGGGAAACTCAGCCAGCGCTTGCGCGACTTGGTGGGGCCGACGGGCTGGATAGCCCCCTGCTACCACCGCCTGGCCATGGGCGGCTCGCACTCCGTGCACCTGCTCATGACGGTCAACATGGCGATCATCGGCAGGGCGCTGCTGGGCGTGGGCGCTCGCTTGGGGGCGCTCGCGGGCG
>CAUYUJ010005783.1:0-40000 GCA_963575745.1 Prorocentrum cordatum
GCCCAGGAATGGAGATCTGGGAACTCGAAGACCACGAAGTGGCTTACAGTTGGCCCCGGGCATTCAGAATGTGGCCCGGGAATGGAGTTCTGGGAACTCGAAGACCACGAAGTTTCCTACAGTTGGTTCCGGGTATTCAAAATCATGCCCAGGAATGGAGATCTGGGAACTTGAAGAGCACGAAGTGGCTTACAGTTGGCTCTGGGCATTCAGAATGTGGCCTGGGAATGGAGTTCTGGGAGATCGAAGAGCACGAAGTGGCCTACAGCTGGCTCCGGGCATTCAAAATCATGCCCAGGAATGGAGTTCTGGGAAGTCGGAGAGCACGAAGTGGCTTACAGTTGGCTCCAGGCATTCAGAATGTGGCCCGGGAATGGAGTTCTGGGAGGTCGAAGAGCACGAAGTGCGCGACTGTCCGCGAAAAACGCATTCGGACGCGAGTTCGGACACAGCTCCCCGGGCCCCGCCCCGACCCCCCTGCGGAGTCATCTGCTGCTCTTTTTTGACACCACTAGAAACCTATCAGCAAAAGCTGTTAAGTAAAAAAGGACACCGATGCTGCGAAGCCATTGGGGGACTTGGGGGATGCGCAGCCAGCTGACATCAAGTCAGTAGCAGACGAGCTCAACGGCCTGGCAGCAGACGAGACAAAAGCTCACAAGGCGAAGGTGGGGAGGTGGCGCCGTGACGTGCTAACCCTCTGCTCTCGGGAAGAACGTCTTTTCTGGGTGCTCATGACTGTATGTCGGCGGTATCACGGCCCAGGTGAACTCTTCGCACATGTTATGTTGTCCTACAAAACTCGCTCTGCTGATTCAGAGTCTCGGATGTCGGGGCCAAATCCGCACAGTGGGATGGGCGGTGCGATTTGCGCGCTGGTCCACGGGAAGGCTGCATCCATCTATTCAGAGCATGGCGCAATTATCGGGGACAAGTGGTGGAGTGAGTCAATTGATCAGGCAAGTCTCTCGGACGGCGATGCGGCGTTCGTCGGCCACATCATCCCTGCCCTCATAATGTATCACGCTGCTGGCTTCTACCGGCGCGTCGTCGCACCTCTCGAGAAGTGGCATGGTCCCGCATTAACTTCAATATCAGCTATCATCTTGTCAGGGTGTACAATGATGCTGCGCGCATGTGGCCTGGCGCGCTGTGCGCGCGCGTGTGCTAGTGTTCTGGCATCGGCCAGCTTGGCGAGCGGAGTGCCCCAGTGCTCGTGAAAGACCGCCGCCTGCCCAGGTGGCCGTACAAGATGTTCATGCTGGTGAAATCCCCTGCGACTACTCGGTGTCAATTGCGAGCTGGCGCTGCTGCCGAGGTCGCGAACGCGGCGGTGCCCGGCGCGGCCCTCGAGATCAACGCCCAGAAGCTCTGGCGTCTCTTTCGTGCCGAGCTCTTACATGCTGCTCGCACTGGGCACTGTGCGCCGAGACTCTGGGTGGCTGCGCGGCAGATCGGCAGGGCCCTGAAGGCGGGCGGCAGGGGTGGCGAGGAAGAGGGATGGACACAAGGGATGGAGTGAGAATGGACGGGGGAAGACGACGAGGAGTGATGGAGGGGAGAGGAGGGGGGGCGAGGGCAGTCGGAGCGAACACTGACAAGGAAGGATGGGGATGGATGAATGGAGGGGGGGGGGGGGGGGGCGGGAGGGCGATGATGCGGAAGACGCGATAGAGAGAGCGAGAAATAAATAGAGAGAGAGAGAGAGGGAACATTATATATATACACATATAAATTATATATATATATATGTATATGCATGCGTGTGTGTGTATATACTCGCCCATCGATAGAGAGATAAGTAGCGATATAGGGGGGGAGAGAAAGAGAGAGAGAGAGAGAGAGAGAGAGAGAGAGAGAGCGAGAAAAGAGAGAGCGAGAGAGAACAGCCCACGATACGTTCCACCGTCCACCCGTGTCACTTTGCCAACTCAGCTCGCTCGTGCCTGACCCCTGCCCTGCCCATCCATCCCCCCTCTCCCGCCCTCTCCTCTAACCCTCGCCGCAGGCGAGCTCGAGGCCGTGCGAAGCCACATTCAATGATTGGGATACAGGGCGCTCGTGCTCCATCGATTCCCCTCGAGTTGCTGAGCTCCAGGGTGCAGCTCAAGCACGAACTGCACGTGCCAACCAAGGGGCGCGCCAAGTGGTCACCCATGCGGGATTCGATCGAGCGGGCGTGGACAACATGTTGTGAGCACGTGGGCGAGGTGAGGGCCGTCGCAGGTCAGGTGGACCGCTGGGCCCCAGCGCCGCTACCAGATGCCCCGCAATTCCTACCACCGCGCGTTGTCAGGCAGAGGCTCTGCGAACACAGCATCGGCGGTGATCGCATTTCGCCAGCTTTGGAGTGGGGCGCTTGCTTCAACATGGCGTGGCATAAGGCCGCAACTCCTGGGAGACTGCGCTCAGGTCATGCGCTCCTATCCGTACCCTCGTCATCCCCTGCTCTTTCCCTCGTCCTCGCTTGCCCCCGCTCTGCCCCTGCCCCCTTCCCTCTACCGCCCGCCCTTCCCGTTTCTCTCCTGCTCCCGTCCCTTCTTCTCTTCCTCTTCCTTCCCTTTCCCGCCTCCCCTCCCTTCCCTTGTCCCACTTGTCCCTCCTATCCTCCCGCCTTCTCATCCGCCCGCTGCCCCCGCGCCCGAGGTTTGTTCTCCGGAGGCGCGGTGCCGGGCGAGCCTGTGTTCATGATGGCCGAGAAGTCGCGCGCCATCGGAATGATGCTCAGAGGCGCCCTGCAGATCGAGGGGGGCGGCACCGCCGTCAACGCCATCGTCGTCAATCGCCCGCTTGCGTTCGTTACCTCGCTTGGTATGTTCGCATCGATGCACGGTGACATTCTTGGAGGGGGGATGCTGCCCCCATGCGCACTTGTCAGATTCAGTGGAGTGGAGTGAAGGCGGTTGCTGAGCGCACTGCCATCGATGTATCTTCAGCTGTCGAGATCGGTGCTTCGGCGCCCCTCCCGCCAATCAAGCCGAAGAAGCCGAGAGCACCACTAGTAGGCCCGCTCGAGCCATCCGAGATGAGCGAGGCAGCGTCTGCTGTCACATCTGCCATCGGTGCGGCGGGCAAGTTCGACCCTGCCAAGTTTGCAGAAAGCGCCGGGGCAGATGACCTCGCATCGCTCGCGGCCGAACTGATGCAGCAGGGCGAGGGGGCCGACGTCGATGAGCTGAGCGATGCGCTCGGGGAGTTGATCGCGCTGGACGGCGGGCCCCGCTTTCTCCCTACCCTGACGCCCCACCTTCACCTCCCCGGCGGAATGCTCGATGGGGGGGGATGCGCTGTTGGGCCGTGGGGTTCGTAGCGACTCAGGGGCCATCTCGAGCTCTGGGGCTCGCGAACGAACGTCCGACTCAGGGGCCTGGGGCCCCCGGGCCCAAGCCCCTCCCTCAGCTGGAAGACTTGGTCGGGCTGTCGGGGAATTGGGGCGCATCCATTCTCCCGCTCTTTCTCCCACCCGGGGGCCCTGGGGCCCCTGGGAGATGCGCTACCTCCTCTCGCTCCTGCTCCCTGCCTTCTCGCTACAGGGTCGCGCTCTCCTCTTGACATGCTCTCGGGACTCTCGGGTGTAGCATGCGTCTCGAGGGCTCGATGGGGGGTCGATCATTTGGGCGCCTGACCCCCCCCCCAGCACACCCCCCCTGGCCCGCCGTGCCTGTCACCTGCCCTCGCGAGGACCAGCAAGAGACAGGAGAGCTTGACATCGCAAAGGCCGAGGCAAAGCTCGCGAACAAGGCAACCGTCACTGCCGCGAAGAAGGGCCACGGACACATTGTCGAGTTAGAGAACGCAGCAGCAGCAGGGGCAATGCAGGGGATGCAAACACATATCAATCCTGCTGAACAAGAACAATATGCAATCATTACAAAGGTTCTTCTGGGCTGGGATGCCCCGGGCACAGGCGGCAGTAGCAGCAGCGGCAGCAGCGGGGGCGTCGTCGGCAGCGGATCTGGGGGGGGGTGATTGCGCACGCGGAGTTAGACGATGCGTATCACTATTGGGCCGAGGGCGCTCTCACATCTGTTGCATCATTGAGGGCGGTAGTCAATTCGGCTGCCGAGCCGCTGGGGGGCGCTGATGGAGACCAGTTGTCATTATATGAGCTGCATGATGGGACTGTGAAGTTCGTCTATTGGATAGATATCGCCACGAAGATGGGGCGCTTCGTTCGCCTCGGCTCTGATTTGAGACCCATCTGGGTCACGCACGCATGGGGCAAGAAAGTTTGCCTTGAGGGTGAGCGGGTCATCCACCCAGCTATCGGCTTCAAGTTATCTAAGGTTAGGTGTCCGCAGCCTAGCTCGTTCGCATCGGCGAAGAAGCATGTTGCGAACAACCGCCCGCAGCTGCCGTCGGAGATGTTGCACTTGCAACGCGTGTGGGCTGAGGCTGTGTTCCAACCTCACAGAGGAGCTGGTGGGGCATCTGCATCTATCGACAGCATTCAGGGTTGCGTGGTGTGCACCGCTTCCAACGCATCCAAGCGCGCGTTGTGCTTGGTGTCGTGGCACAGGCAGTGCCAACAGCGGGTCCTGGCTAAGAATCTGGCAAAACTACAGGCGGTGCCCCGCATCGACTTTCCGCTGCCTGCTCCGTGGAGGAGGATACCCGGCGTGTTTTCAGGGTGGTTGCGGGGGGCGGTGCAGTGAGTGGGGTGGGGGGGGGGGGGGTTATGCAGCAGTCGACCTTCCGAAGGCTACCCATGCATCCTTGCCCGCGCAGCCCAACCTCGAACACGTTATCCTGGGCCCCCCGCCCCCAGGCCCTTGCATCCTCACCGCGTATCCGTATGGCTGTTCCGAGCAGGGAGGACGTCGAGACGACGATGGAGTGGGATAGGGAAATAGGGAGGAGGCAGGAGCAGCACCGCAAGCAAGACGGAGGGAGCGAGTGGGGCCGTGTCATCGGGGAGGGACGTGATGCGATCACTGCAACTCTTGCTCATGCTGCTATCCGCTCCACGTCCACTGCATCTCCCTCATCTTGTTTGTCCCTTTGTTGCTCACTCGCCTCGTCTTACCTACGTCTTACCCGCCCTCTGCCGCAACTCGCCCCTCCCCCCTGCGTGTGGCTGAGCCCCCTGCCCATCCCCCTCCGCCCTTCCCCTCCCCCTCCTCCCCATCATCCCCCTCCCTCCTCCTCGTCCTCCTCCTCATCCCTGCTCATCTCTCTCTCTCTCTCCCTCTCTCTCTCTCTCTCTCTCTTCTCTCTCTCTCTCTCTCTCTCTCCCCCTCTTTTTTTTTTTTTTTTGTTTTCTCTCTCTCTCTCTCTCTCTCTCTCTCTCTCTCTCTCTCTCCCTCTCTCTCCTCTTCGTACTCCTCCCCGCCTCATCCTCGTTCTCCTCTCTCATCGTCGTGCTCGCTTGCCCCCCCATCGCCCCTCCCGTCGCGGCGCCTCCCAGGGATTGCACTGGCGTGGAGCAGCCCGGCGGCGCCACGCTCTGCGACCTGCGCGCGTGCTTCGCCGGCAACTCGGTTGCATGAGCATGATCATCGAAGCACGTGAGGCGCGCTCTGCCCAGCCCCGCTTGCGCGAGGACGAGGAGGGGGAGCGCCGTCGTCGACCACGACGACGATGACGACACCCTGACAAATACGAGCCCGTCCTAACGGCAGCGGCGACGGCGACTCGTGATGATGGCATGTTGCCCATGCAACCCGCATGATAGCATGTGGTCGGCCGGCTTCGCCAATCGTGCTGCAACCGCTCTTTGGGCATGCGCTTTGCACTAGGCCTTAGCGCAAGAGTGCGAGCATTGTTTGGGCACTGCCCAGAGGCATCATATGGGCCCGAGGGGGAGCAGGGGTTAATCACCATCACGGTTTCGGCAGGCTCCGTGTTAGAAATGAATCCAGCGGGTCCAGCGGAGGTGGTCTTCTGTTCCCTGTTCCCTCGCACCGTCGGCGAGGGGGGCGTCTGCCCGGGACTCGGAAGGTGCATCATGTCCCATTGTCCACGCCATTTCAGATATACATACTCTGGACGCTTCGCGTACCCCCACCAGTCCAGCCATAGAACACGCTTTGGCGAGATGCCTTGATCGCGGGATAGTAGCAGCATGCAGCGCAGCATCATCACAACGATGGTCCCGAGTGGGCCACAAGAGGGGCGCACGGCCCTGGGGGTTGGGCTCCAGGAAGGCAACCAGGCGCTTGAGGACGAACCGCATGCCGCTTGGTCGGTGCGCCCGTGATACGTGCCCGATAGGTCGACGGAATCGATAGGGGCCAGCGGTTTGCGTTTCGAACGGGGCCCACGACGGCGCCAAGAGAACCTACGAGAGTTCCAATTATGTTTAGTGGGCGGGTACGGACGCTATGGGTATCCAGAATCTGATACATACATGCTCGAAATGCATCACCTGGTATACAGTGTAGAGGGGCGCCCTGGGCATCTTAAGGCTCGCGCTCGCTTGGAGCCCCACGGCAGCGCTGTTATGGTGCTGGTGTCACCGTGACGGCAGCTGCGTCTAACAATGGTAGACGGCAGCTTTGGGTGTCTTGCTGTCTTGCGTATCATGCCTGTGAATACCACACTTAAGATGCACGGTTTGGCCATGCTACATATCGCCCTGCCCCCAACCACGCATTGCTCGTCTCCGAAACCTCATGCCCACGTTTGGCAGCAATGTGCCCGCATTGTTTTTACACCACGACCTACTGACTTCAAACAGTGTCCTCCCGAGCTCAGTCCGTGGCCTTCGTCGCGATCAGGCCTTCAGAACGTGTCCTCCCAAACTCAGCCCGCGGCCGTCGTCGCGATCATAACCGCGACCTAATGCCTTCAAACAATGTCCCCTCAAACTCAGCCCGCGGCCGTCGTCGCGATCATAATCCTGACCTAATGCCTTCAAAATGTGTCCGCTCAAGCTCAGTCCGTGGCCTTCGTCGCGATCGTAACCGCGACCGGATGCCTTCAAGCAGTGCCCCCCCAATCTCAGTCCGTGGCCGTCGTCCGAACTGATCTGCTCCGAGGGGGGCTCACGCCGACGTGCCGACGTTTCCGCGCATGTTGCGGCGGCATTCAACATCTGTGGGCGCGCGCCTAGTACATTCCTACGGTCGCACGGGGATGTGCACCCCACGGTCGCGCACAACCGCAAGGGGGCACATCCCAATGCCCGTGGAGGAGCGACTCCCCACGCGACTGCATGGAGACACCTCCCTACGCCTGCGAGGGGGGGTGCTCCCCCACGCATGCGTAGGGAGGTGCCTCCCCACGGGCGTGGGGGGGCCACGCGTCTAACCTGGCAGACATGCGCGATGCTTTCGTGGGGGGTGCACATGTTAGGTGGCGCATATTGTGGTGCGGAGCTGGCTCCCTCTTCTTCCTGAGGACTCGAGGACCTCCCTTCGTCCCAAGCAAGAAGTCCTCGGCCTCCTCCTTGAAAGCGCGCTAGGCTGCTAGGACTAAGGTAGTTCGCTCCTTTCGAGCCCCCCGTTCAGCAGCTTCGGTTCTCGGCCGCGCGGGGCAGCCGACGCGCGCGGTTCTACCCCCGGCAACTTTCGGTTCCCGACCGCACGGGGCAGCTGCGGCATCGGAGACCGAAAACCGATGTTAGACGCTCACGCCTCGACTGCTCCGCGCAGTCGGGAATCGAAAGCTCCTGTGGTATAATCTGACAAGACGTGGGAGCTCCGTGCCACACGATGTGCCACCTAACAACCGTGGGCGGCGACGGCTGCGGCGACGGCGGCGGCGACGACGACGGCGCCGGGCCGGCAGTGGCGCGACGATGGCGACGGCGCTGACGACGACAGGCGTGCGCCTCCACCCCTCCAGGACTCAGTTACCAACGCTGGTGGATGCGTTCAACGCGTTCACTATCTCTACGAGCTTCAGTGGGATTGGGGCGCCCGAGACGGCCCTGTGCCAATTGCACGCTGCCCTCGCGCGCCGTGGCGGCGCAGATTATATTGTCGAGGTTCCGCGGTTGCTGCATACTATAGAATGGACGCCCGATTGCATGGAAGAGTTGACGCACCACCCACTAGGGGTGTACAGCGATGCGCGTCACTTTGCCGACATCGCCTCTTTCTTCGTAATTGCCCGCTCTCGCCTCAGATGTCGCGCTCGCCAAGCAGCGCGCAGCACCATCCATGATCGTGCAACTTCTAGGTCGGTCAGTCAAGAGCGGGAAATCGATGCGCAGAACGGGGTGGTGTTTCAAGCATAACCAGGAGTGCTGCCGTCAGACGGCCCGATGCCATTGTGCCGGCGCGTCTTGTATAGATTTTGCGCTGATCGGCGATCAAGGCGCCGTAGCAGGTGCCACCGTTGTGTGCCTCATGGCCTGGATAGGCCTACGCCGGCTCCTACAAGAACCGATAGTTTTGCAGGAGAACGTACCTAATTTCCTGCATCAGATATTATTTGACTTCCTAGGAGACTTGTACCATATTTTTGTGGACGCAACTGTTGACTCGTACGATTTCGGGTTCCCTACGCGCAGAGTCCGCAAATATACGCTGCTGCTCAGCAAGAAGAAGACGACAGTTCCCTCTGAGAGCCTGCTGCGCTTCATGCAGCGACTTCACAGGCCGTGCCACATCGACTACACGTCGTTCGCTGTGTCAGGGCCATCTGGGCTTCGATCTGAGCTCGAGTGGGCCTTGAATCGGAGGTACGTCCAAGCGAGGCGTGCCAATTTCCCACCTGTCCCCCTCGACGCCCCAGAGCAGCTCGACTTCAGGGAGGCGTTGACCTCTACCGAACTCGAGTGGCTCGACTACTACGAGACTAGGTGGCCCGGCCGCGCGTGCCAGCTCAACCAGAACCCATGCGCCGATCGTCAGATGTTCTCTCGGCCCCACGGGTCGCTGCATACGCTCATCGCGAATTCGGGCCTCATTTGGGCCGGCGGCCAACCCGGCCGATGGTTCACGCCAGGCGAGCTACTTTACAGCCAGGCTTTCCCTGTGTGGCGGTGTTCCTGCGTGGCCCGCGACGGCAGGCTCGGCGGTCATCTGTGCCCCTTCGATGCAGAGCGCGACGGCCGCGGCAGGACTGCTGTCATCGCCCAGGCTGGCAATGCAATGCACGTCGCAGTGGTGGGCGGTGCGCTCCTGTATTGTGTAGCGTGCGTGCCAATCGCCCCATCGGAGACAAGCATGCGCGCGCTGCAACGGTTCGCCCGCGTTGCAAGGCGATATCATTGATTGCTTGTGGGAATCATGTCGCCAACTGTCCTACACTGGGGGTGGTAGGAGCGGCTGCCGTTCAGGAGTCGCGCGCGGGATGAGGCGGCGACGAGGCAGGAGGAAAGGGGGCGGGTGGATGGATGTCGGGATGTAGGGAGGAGGGGTGAATGGGGATGGAGGGTGGTAGCTGATCAACTATCATATTGCATGTGCTCTGGGGACCTGGTGTGCTGTGTGATAGATACAGCCCCCCCTGGCCCCGTGGCCCCGAGAGGGCGACGACGCCGTCGCGTCCGCCGCGCAGCAGCATCGCTGGCTGGCCTGCGGGCCCAAAACGCTTCCCCCTGTCTCGGTTCCTCCTTCTCCCTTTTCCCCCTCCTCTGTTGTTCCCTTCCTCTCGCTCCTCTTCCCATCCGTCCTCTCCCCCCTCCCGATGCTGGGCGATGTCAGCGCTATGCTGCAACGTCGGCACTGTCTCGTGAACTGCGTGGGGACACCCTGGCACCCTCCGCCCACATCCATTCCCCCAGGCCGCTCGCAGCCATTGCTTTGTCAGGCACTGCAGGCGCCGCCGCGTCGCTTCGACCTGTCCCTCAGCTTCGCTGCGAGACTTACGCTTCAGCGATGTCCGACGGCTTGGGTGCGGCGGCTGCTTCGGCAGCGGCGACTGAGCAGCAGCCGCTGTAGCAGCCGCAGCTGGCTCCGTCTGCTCCGATCCCGCCGGCGCCGTCGCCGACTGGCGGACCGCCTGTTGGCCCTGTCGAGGAGACGCCGATGGCGAGTCTGCCGCCTCCTCCAGGCGCTAGCCCTGCCGCCCCCAAACTGTCTCGTGAACTGCGTGGGGACACCCTGGCACCCTCCGCCCACATCCATTCCCCCAGGCCGCTCGCAGCCATTGCTTTGTCAGGCACTGCAGGCGCTGCCGCGTCGCTTCGACCTGTCCCTCAGCTTCGCTGCGAGACTTACGCTTCAGCGATGTCCGACGGCTTGGGTGCGGCGGCTGCTTCGGCAGCGGCGACTGAGCAGCAGCCGCTGCAGCAGCCGCAGCTGGCTCCGTCTGCTCCGATCCCGCCGGCGCCGTCGCCGACTGGCGGACCGCCTGTTGGCCCTGTCGAGGAGACGCCGATAGCGAGTCTGCCGCCTCCTCCAGGCGCTAGCCCTGCCGCCCCCAAGCACGTGCTGGCGCCATCGGCAGGCGATGGACACGGCAAGCAGGCGATGGCTGCGGCTGCGGCTGGCCCGGCTCCGCCTCCTACTACAGTGGCTGGGGGCTCCCAGATGACGCCCGCAGAGCAGGCGATGCAGGTGCTCTACGACGAGTCCCTTACCTTTGAAGAGCGACTGGGCAAGCTCCACGGGTCGATGCGCTTGAATGGGATCATGCGATGCTTCGCCGAGAATGGGAAGAAGACTGCGCCGTGGTTTTCCAGGGACTCGTCGGGCAAGTGGCAGGGGAGTATCATCACCCACCCCCTGAACACTCGGCGTCACCCGGCGCGTCGACCAGTCGAATCAGGACCGCCAATCATGGCGCGCGCAACGCCCGACCCACGACCAGAACTCAACGCCCCAATTCGGTTGTGGGTTCGGCGCTGCGCGTGGCATGGTTGGGTCTAGAGTTGGATGGTCGTCGTCGCCGCTGAAGGCTATTCAGCAGAAGTACAAGAAAAGCTTCCTCGAGAAAGGAGTCAGCAAGGGGGTCGGAGGGGGGCCCGTGGTTGGTGCACAGCGAGAACGACACGTTCCCTCTTTACGCTATTACATGGGGCACGAGAACCAGAGCCTTCCACGACGCGGTGAAGGAGACAGCGGTCACGAAGCACGCCGACGGATCGATTGCCAAGTTCAGCAACCCCTTCATCCAGGATTCCTGTGCGAGGGGCCTGCCCGACTGCGCCCTGTTGAGCTGGAGGGTCCCAGTAAATTTCTTGAAGTGGATGCGTGATTTTCATAATCTGTTTCAGGATGGCGCCACTTACTCATTCTTGGAGCTCCTGAGCGAGATTCCCGACATTGAAGCTGCCTGGGCCACGTACAAGCAGAAGAGAGGCATTACTGCGAGAATGGGCGCTGGGCGCATGCGTGATGGTGACGATGATTCCAGCAAGTCGCACCAGCAGCTCTACTGGGACTTCGTCAAGTGCAACTGCGAGGGGAAGCTGGCGTCCTGGCGGTTCTACGACATCGCGAAAGCGCTGGTCCATCACATGAAGAAGAACGAAGTGATGGAGAGATCCCCCCTCTCCTCCGCCTCCCTCCTCCTCCTCCTCCTCATCCTCCTGATCCTTCCCGGGCCAGGGCTCTAGCCAGGTTCATCCGCTCCTTTCCTCGTCCTCCTCCTCCTCCTGACTCCTTCCCCATCCTCCTCCTGCTCCTCCTCCTCCTCCTCCTCCTCCCCTTCCTCCTCCTTCTCCTCCTCCTCTCCCCCTCCTCCTTCTCCTCTCTCCCTCCTCCTCCTCCTCTCCCTCCTCCTCCTCCTCCGCCCCCTCCTCCTCCTCTCCCTCCCCGCCATCCTCCTCCCCCTCGGCCTCCTTTTGCCAACCAGCCAGGATGAGTTCATGGAGCTCGCTTGGGCGCGCCTCGATTGGTTGGAGCCAGGTCTGACGACGGAGACAGTCGTTCCGATGCTGCGTTCGCGGGCTGCGATGCTCGCCTCGGGGCTTGCGAGCATGGAATCTCGCTTGAACCTGAAGGGCGACGTGCCGATGGTCATGAAGGCGCTTTTGATGGAAGGCTTCGAGCCGTGCGCCCTGTTGGTCGACGGGCAGGGCACCAGGGCTCCGCAGAAGGACCCTTGGATCTTCAACAGGACGAGAAGGCGAATACCGATTTGATGAGGAGGATCTTCCAAGAGATGACAGACAGCAAGGTCTTCAAAGACACTACTGGGAAGGTCCTTTCGCTCGATCGGAAGGCGAAGAAGCCGAAGAAGGGATGCGAGGCCCCGTCGTGGCCGCCACCGCCTGCCGAGGTTCTCAGGCCTACGATTACCTGCAGCAGGACTGGGACTGGGCGCCCAGCCCGCCGGGTGGATGATCTGCTGGCGTGCCTCAAGTACGGCCTCGACGTCGCGCGGCGCGATGGCGCGTTTGCTGCAGTGCCGGCGCACGTGAAGCTCGCGGTCGCGTGCAGGGTCGTCGGCATCGGTTTTCAATTATGTTGCAATACCTCCGTCGTGGTGAACAGCCGCACGTACGATTCGTGGTCGAAGCTGAGGGAGGTGCTCGGTGACATGATTATCCAGTCGCACGTCGTGCACATCGAGCTGGCGGGGTCTTCGGAGAGCTCTGGCGACCCTGCCGACGAGATCTTGCGCAGAGTGCTGGCCATCACTGGGTGTGATGAGGATTCGGCGGTCTCGGATGACAGTATTCAATCGTTCTTGGCGGGCCCAGGCGCCTCCTCGGGCATGGTTGAGATCTTCGCCGCCTACGGCCCCGCGCAGCCTCTGACCCTGAGCCATGAGTTTATTGCGCTGCAGGCGAACGCCTACGAGGCCCTGAATGCGGCGAAGGTCGGTGACAGCATCTCCCTCGACTCTGCCCTGACGGTGATCATTCACTGCGTGGGCAAGGTCTTCCTTGTCGAGTGGGCGCACTTCTGGCTGCTGGTGTGCGAGTGCGTGGCACAGACGCAATCGCTTCCCGCTTGTGCGGTGGATGTGTTCGGCTCCGCAGAAGCAGTCGAAGCGTTGCTGGGAGTGTGCGCCAAGTACGTCATCGGCCTGCTGCTCAACTTGTGCACGGCTGCAGACGCGATCAAGCTGGAGGGTCCGAACATGGAGATCGCGTCCCAGCTCCTCCGCAACCAGAAGGTCGTCGATGTACTCACCGAAGTGGACGTCGCATGCCAGAACTCGCTCTCGCAGTGGACCACCATGTGGACGAAGTGCATCATGCTGCTCAGCGGCTACTCCGGGGCAACCGGCGGCCTGAAGTCGAACGAGCCAGTCACCGAGCTCTGTGGCAAGGTCCATGAGCTGCGGCCTGCGGACACCGAGAAAGTCAAGGAGGCGGCCGACGTCGAGGCGACACCTGCTGCTGGTGCAGCGGCCAGCGAAGCGCTGGCGTTGATACTTGCTGGTGCTGCGGAGTCTGCTCATGAGATCGCAGAGACGAGTCTGATGAAATATTCTGCGATCTGGGGCTTGCGCGATCCTGCTGGGAACGCGATCCATCTCTTCCGCGTCCAGAAGATCTTGGGGGCCAAGATCTGGGAGGCCGCGGGGCTCCCGAGCCGCGAGTCTATCGCCGCTGACGTTTCGGAGAAGCCCACTCGCTTGCATGCGCCGCCGGGGTGCGCGGCTGGCAAGTTGGAGTTGAGCTTCGGGGGCCAGGTGGTCTGCGCTCCGCCGAAATCTTCGACCAGGCACTTCAAGGTAGGACTGGCAGGGGAATGAATCAAGGATGATATTATGATATAGTGGGTCGGATGGGGGGCGAGGAGGAGGATGCGCAGGAGGAGGGGGGGGGGGAGGACGAGGAGTGACGAGGATGGGGGGCGGAGGAGGAGGAGGAGGAGGAGGAGGGAGGAGGGGGGGGATCAGATCAGAAGGGTACGCATGATCTCTACCTCAGGCCTCTGGTTATATACTACCTCAGGCCTCTGATGGCCAGAGTTTCGGCCCTTAGCCTTCGGGCCTAAACGCAAGAAGGGCGCTGATGAAGATATCGAGTATGAGAGGGCAAGTCGCTATACATATATATATATGAGAGAGAGAGAGATAGAGAGAGAGAGAGAGAGAGAGAGAGAGAGAGAGAGAGAGAGAGAGAAGAGAGAGAGAGAGAGAGAGAGAGAGAGAGAGAGAGAGAGAGAGAGAGAGAGAGAGAGAGAGAGAGAGAGAGAGAGAGAGAGAGAGAGAGAGAGAGAGAGAGAGAGAGAGAGAGAGAGAGAGGGAGAGAGAGAGATATATATATATATATATAGAGAGAGAGATATACACATAAGAAGAAGAAGAAAA
Source organism: Prorocentrum cordatum (assembly GCA_963575745.1). NCBI lineage: Eukaryota > Dinophyceae > Prorocentrales > Prorocentraceae > Prorocentrum > Prorocentrum cordatum. The sequence continues at coordinate 14,107 of CAUYUJ010005783.1, forward strand.
AGAAGAGAAAAACAATAAAACAAACAAAAAAAAGACACGAGAGGGAGCGAGATGAGGAAAGATGATGGCTGATGTCGTTCTCAGGTTGCCAGTGTCTGGGGCGTTGACCTCTTCGTCGTGCCTGGCGCGCGCTCGTCCCTGACTGGCGAGTGCCCCAGCCCGGCGTGGCTCGCGGGCGTGACCAACGAGAATGAGGACGCGAACATGCAGCTGGAGAGCCGCGAGGTCACCGTGTCCATCGACCTTCGCGACCTCGGGGAGATTCGGGGGTCCACTGTCGTCGACCTCGAGGACGGGGTTTCGGTCCCGCCCGAGTCGAGGCCGCAGAGCCGCGAAGTCCTCGACGTTGCCCTGTCGGTCCCTGTGCTCGCCCTGACGAAGGATCTCAACCAGAGCACGGTGCTGAAGTACTTCGTCGACAAGATGCGCCGCGGGGCCCCGGCCGCCGAGGGCGCCGACGGGCTGGCGGGGGGCCAGGGCCCGACGGCGCTGGCGGTCAAGCGCCGCCTGCCGGCGATCAAGGACGCAGAGTCGGGCACGAGCGCGAGCGCAGGCTCGAGCTCTTCGGGCTCGCGCCCACGCCAGCAGCCCCAGCAGTCAGGCGGCGGCATCAGTGCCGCCGATGCGTCGAGCATCAGGCACTTGCTCAGGTAGATCTCAGTAGGATCCAGCCATCACGAGGGGCGCGTGGCTGACTAGCTGAACTCCCCCTCCTGCCGTTCTCGTCCCTGTAGTAGCCCTCGCCCTCGTCCTTGTCTTCCCCTTCCTCGCCGTTTTCTTCTTCCTCCTCCTCCTCCCTCGTCCTCCTCGTCGCCCCTCCCCTTCTTTTCCTCCCCCCTCTCATCGTTCCCTCGCTCGCCCCCTCTTTTTCATTCTAGCGAGCGGCAGTGCTGCAGATCAGTAGATTTGATTTGAGGGTTGCTTCTTTGCCTTCGCTGCGCCTTCAGTAGGACGCAGAAGACGGGGACTCAATATCAATGTGGTGCGTGCTATGTTTTACATGTATATATATACATATATACACATGGTTATACATCATGCATACGCACGGGTGGACTGTCCCATTGAAGGCGGTGAATGTCAAGCAAGTTGCACCTTGTCGTTGGCAAGTTGCGCGCGTCGCAGGCGAGAGGGAGTCGCGAAGCGTGGTCGTGCGCGGTCGGGGGCAGCATGACTGCTGCGCCCGATGCTTTCTAGACGCACGGGGATAGAGGCGGATAGAGGAGGTGCGCGCCCCCTAGCAGGGGCTCTTTTCAGGCGCAGTCGTGCAGTCCCCTTGCCTGCGCGTGCCCCTCCACCAATCACTTCCCTACCCCTTGATCTTCCCTTCCTACTCTACTGCTGCGCGACGTTGCCCCTCGCGGCCCCTCGCGCGCGCCTGGCGCGCCTCCAAATTCGCTATCGGTCGGGATCGGGCCATTGAAAACACCAGCGACTACGTCTTCTTCCACTCCTCCATCCCTGCCTTTCACTTCCTCGCCTCCTCCCGCGCCCCTCTCGTCCTCGGGCCTCCTCCTTCCTGACAGGGCTTGCGAGTGCAACGGCACAGGCAGAACGGATGCGGTCGGTTTGGTGCCCAATCCGTTCCACGTGCGGTTCGGCGGATGGCGCCAACATAGCTCGCGGCAGCCCTAAGAGGACCCCCCAACACCCCAAGGTACCAACCCCATAACACGCGACGTTCCTGGCCACTTGATCACAGTCAGCCCGCGTAGCAAGGATGGGCAACATTCCCAGGGGCCCCAGGGGGCCCCAAATCTTCGGCCCATCCCTGGCCAGTTTCGTTGGCCGCGCCCCGCTCAAAAGCATCGAAGTGGGCGTCCAAGGCCCCTGCGCCCTCATCGCGTATCCTTATCATGCGGGCCGACCTCATCTCCCCCTCGGACCCCCCCCGCGGCCCGCCCGAGGTGCCTCGGGCGACCGCCGCGACGCCAGGGGGGCGCTGGCGCCGTCCGAGCCCAGAAAGGGCGCGGCGCGCGTGCGGCGGCGTCGTCGCCCTCGGCGGCCTCGTCGTCGTCGTCGTCGTCGTCGTCGTCGTCGTCGTCGGCCGTCCGTCGTCGTCGTCGTCGTCGTCGTCGAGTCGTCGGCCGCCCGTCGTCGTCGTCGTCGTCGTCGTCGTCGTCGTCGTCGTCGTCGTAGTTCGAGTCAACGCGTCGTCGCCGTCGGTCGTCCGTCGTCGTTGTCGTCGTCGTCGTCGCCATCGACGCGTCGTCGTCGTCGCTCGTCCGTCGTCGGGCCGTCAGGGTCGGAGTCGCCGTCGAGTCGTCGGTCGTCGTCGTCGTCGTCGTCGGGCAGTCAATTCGCACAGTGAGGATGGGCAACCTTCCCAAGCATCCTTGCCATCTCTGTCCATATTTGGCCGCTGTCGTTGGCCTTCTTCCGCTCGAATAGCGTCGAGATGGCAGTCCAAGGCCCTTGCGTCCTTATCGCGCATCCTTACTATGCTGGTTGAGAGTCGTCGTCATCGTCGTCGTCGTCATCATCGCCGTTGCCGCTGCCCCCGCCGCCGTAGACAGGAACTTCCGTTGTGTTTGCTTCCGTGTCTGGGCCGTCTGTTGAGTTCCCCGTCGCCGCGGCTGGATTCGTCGCGAACGCTGGCGAACGCTAGCTAGGACAAGCGGCCAGGTCAGGCCCCGCGAGGGGCCCAGGCATCGATTCTGGGCGGAGGAGGAGAAAAGGATGACGAGGGCACTGGAGGAATATAGGAGGAGGTAGGGTGATGATGATGATGCTGATCGCGGTGATGCTGGCGATGTGAACGATGTGACGTAATCACACAGGCCCGTAGGGTGCTCTCTCGGGGCGCCTTCGAACAGCTCAAGACGCGCCCCCCAGGCTTCACCCAGGATCAGGATTTGACCCTCCCTACTCCTTCCTTCAATCTCACCTTTCTCCTCTTCCCCCTTCCTCTTTGCCTTCCTGGCTGCCCTCTTCCGTCCATCTCTCATGCTTCCCTTCCATGCTCTTTCATGTTCCTCCTCATCTCCCTTCCCATCTCATTTCTCTTCCCTCCCACCTCTCTCCTCTCCCCTCTCACTCTCTTTCCTACTCGCTCCCTATTCCTTCTATCTCTCATGGTCTCTTCCCTACTCAATCCTTTATCTCCTCATCTCCCTTCCCATCACTCCTATCTCTTCTTCCAACGCTGATGCTGATTTTCCTCACTTTTTCCGTTCCTCCTCTCTCTTCATCTCTCATCCCTCCTCGTCCTCGCTCCTCCATCCGGCCGCGCTTCACGATTTTAGCTGCTAAGCGAGTGGTGGTTTCACGCGGGTGGAAGGCTGCTCCCCTACAGCGCGGGGCGCCGCGCACAGTCGGCCGCTAGTCGGCCCGCTGCTGGCGATTACACGTGACTTTTGTTCAGCGTGCCCTCCCCTCCCTCCCCCTCGCCCTCGTCTTCCCCCTCGTCATCCTTGCCCCTCTCCCCGGCCGCGCTTTAAGGTTTCAGCGGCTACGCGAGTGACGTTTTTGCACGGATGGAGGGCTGCTCTTTTACAGCGTGGAGCTGCCTGGGCATCCAGCTTGATGGCGTGAGCGGAGGCTTGACTGTCTCGTCTTGTCCTCGCCCTCCCCCCTCGCCGTCCCGGCCGCCCTTCCCGACTTCAGGGGCAATGCGAGCTGCTCCCGATCATGTTTGTGATGCGACCTCTGGCCTCCGCCTCATTCCTCGCGCCCCCGCCCCCCCCCCCCGTGCTGGCCTTGTCTCATGATTTTTAGTGGCACTGCGAGCGGCTCACATGCTTGGGCCAGGGGGGCGCTCGCCCGCAAGCATCTGAGTTTTAAGACCTCCTGGCGCACATGAAAGATCCATTTGAATTTGAACCAATGCGTAAAACATCCTCCTCCTCCTCTCGCCTCTTTCGTGCTGATCGGTATCCCTCGCGCCCTCCTTAATCGCATCTCGTCTTTTCCTCCCCTCTTACTACCCCCTCGCCCACTCACCAACGCTCTTGCTCTTTCACCTACTCCCTCCTCTCATCCGCATCTCCCGCCGCGCAGAGCCGGTCTCCTCCGCAGATCTGTCGTTTACAGAAGATGGATGCACTGCAATGCGATGCGATCTCGTTCGTTGCTGCAGCTGGCCGGCAGCCAGCAACTACTGGCCAGAGGACGCGCGAGACGTAATTGAGCTCCCCCTGCCTGCGCCCCTGGCGGCTGCTACCTTGAACATTGCACAGCGGGCACAAGCAGGGGGGAGGGCTTCCGGGTGGCCGGCGGGACGGGCCGAAGCGCCAACAAACAGCCACCCAACAACCTCCGTGCATTTTTTCATAGAAAAAACAGCAATTGATGACACGTTTTAGAACAGTAAATTCTCTGATGGCACAATTAAGGCCCATGTGGGACTTTGATAGAACACTTTGCATTTTAATTGCATCATGGTGATGATTAGTTTGTATGGGATGCCCATGGAACTTTGCAACTTCGGTTCCTGAGCGCCCCGAGACTTGCACCATTACCCCACATCTTCATGATTAACTTTCAATGCGAATGATGCGCTCCTTCGAAATCGTTGCGCGAAAAAAGTTGGCGTTTTTTTTTTGCCGCCATGGACTGGGGCATCTACAAGCCGGCGAAGCGCTTGAGGCCTGGGCCTGCTGCGGGAGGCTGCGAGCCCGAGGGCGGCGGGCGACTGCTGCGCCAGAGGCGCCTGGCGCCGACGCCCACGAGGGCACCGCCCAGCGGCATCCCATGGGCGCCGCCCAGCGGCATCCATGTGCCGCCGCCGCGCCGTCGCAGCCCACCGACGACAGCGCCGACGCCGGCCGCTGAAGCACTGCGATGGGCGCTGCGACGCCAGAGCGGCGACCAGAGCACCGACCGGACCGCCGACAAGAGCGCCGACCAGACCGCCGACCAGAACACTGGCGCCAACACCAAGCCCGGCGCCTACGCCTTGAGCTCGCGCGGACCGAGGCCCCCTCCTGGGCCGCCACCAACGCACCTGCGCACCGAACAGGGCGCCGACCAGAGCACCGACCAGGGCGCCGGCCAGAGCGACGACAAGAGCGCCGACCACAGCGACGACCAGGGCGCCGACCAGACCGCCGACCAGAGCGACGACCAGGACGCCGACCAGACCGCCCTGAGCTCGCGCGGCCCGCGGCCGCCTCTCGGGCCGCCACCGGCGCACCTGCGCGCCGAATAAGGCGCCGACCAGAGCACCTTCGAGGGCGCCGGCCAGAGCGACGACAAGAGCGCCGACCAGAGCGACGACCAGGGCGCCGACCAGACCGCCGACCAGAGCGACGACCAGGACGCCGACCAGACCGCCCTGAGCTCGCGCGGCCCGAGGCCGCCTCCTGGGCCGCCACCGGCGCACCTGCGCGCCGAACAAGGCGCCGACCAGAGCACCTTCGAGGGCGCCGGCCAGAGCGACGACAAGAGCGCCGTCCAGAGCGACGACCAGGGCGCCGACCAGACCGCCGACCAGAGCGACGACCAGGACGCCGACCAGACCGCCCTGAGCTCGCGCGGCCCGAGGCCGCCTCCTGGGCCGCCACCGGCACACCTGCGCGCCGAACAAGGCGCCGACCAGAGCACCTTCGAGGGCGCCGGCCAGAGCGACGACAAGAGCGCCGACCAGAGCGACGACCAGGGCGCCGACCAGACCGCCGACCAGAGCGACGACCAGGACGCCGACCAGACCGCCCTGAGCTCGCGCGGTCCGAGGCCGCCTCCCGGGCCGCCACCGGCACGCCTGCTCGCCGAACAAGGCGCCGACCAGAGCGCCTTCGAGGGCGCCGGCCAGAGCGACGACAATAAGAGCGCCGACCAGAGCGACGACCAGGGCGCCGACCAGACCGCCGACCAGAGCGACGACCAGGGCGCCGACCAGACCGCCCTGAGCTCGCGCGGCCCGAGGCCGCCTCCTGGGCCGCCACCGGCACACCTGCGCGCCGAACAAGGCGCCGACCAGAGCGCCTTCGAGGGCGCCGGCCAGAGCGACGACAAGAGCGCCGACCAGAGCGACGACCAGGGCGCCGACCAGACCGCCGACCAGAGCGACGACCAGGACGCCGACCAAACCTCCCTGAGCTCGCGCGGCCCGAGGCCGCCTCCGGGCCCGCCACGGGCACACCTGCGCGCCGAACAAGGCGCCGACCAGAGCACCCTCGAGGGCGCCGGCCAGAGCGACGACAAGAGCGCCGTCCAGAGCGACGACCAGGGCGCCGACCAGACCGCCGACCAGAGCGACGACCAGGGCGCCGACCAGACCGCCCAGGGCTCGCGCGGCCCGAGGCCGCCTCCTGGACCGCCACCGGCACACCTGCGCGCCGAACAAGGCGCCGACCAGAGCACCTTCGAGGGCGCCGGCCAGAGCGACGACCAGGGCGCCGACCAGACCGCCCTGAGCTCGCGCGGCCCGAGGCCGCCTCCTGGGCCGCCACCGGCGCACCTGCGCGCCGAACAAGGCGCCGACCAGAGCACCTTCGAGGGCGCCGGCCAGAGCGACGACAAGAGCGCCGACCAGAGCGACGACCAGGGCGCCGACCAGACCGCCGACCAGAGCGACGACCAGGACGCCGACCAGACCGCCCTGAGCTCGCGCGGCCCGAGGCCGCCTGCAGGGCCGGCACCGCCGCGCCTGCTTCTGCAGCAGGCAGACTGCTAAGCGGGGCCCCCCTCCAAAAAATGACCAGAACAGCCCGGGGACTCCCAAGATGGCCCTAAGACAGCGCGCCGCCCCCTGGACACTCGCCTGAAACCCTTCTCGGGGAAAAACCGCCCGCCCCGGGAGGTCCCGTGAGGATTGGGAGTTTCTGGAAGGCACCGATAGATCCCCGGAGTTCTCAGGGGGCTCCACGAGCCCCCAGGAGGGCTGAGAAAGAGACAGAACATCACACCCCTAGCGGACATTTTCGCCCTTGCTCAACAAGGCTGACAAAGAAAGGAGAAGAACAAATAATACGGCATTAGATTTTTAGGGAGAATACACATATGATAAAGATAAGGGGGATATAGAAGAAGGAGATAGGATGGGGGAGATAAGAGGGAATGGCCCGCGCAGGTGGCCCGCCCACGGCGGGCGGGTTCGGCGGAGGCGCGCGCCCGATCCCCCAGATGCGGGGATGGCGGACCCCAAACCCAACCCGGGCCCCCGTACTTGGTGGGCGGTGGATCTAGAACCTCGGAAGTCACCAGGTCAAGACGGCCCAAGACGTCCGCGGGACACCTTAAGGGGGCCCCAGGAGACTTCCCAAGGAGTTCCAATAAGAAACTACCCCTCCGCACCTCTGGCCGCGTCTGCCAGCGAAGGGGAGAGGCGCGGGGGGCACGAACCCAAAAATCCTCATGTTGAGAGGGGCTGTCTTCTGACCTTTGGACGTCGCGCTGCCCCCCTTCTGCGGTCGGCCGGCAAGGGCGGGGGTCATTTTCCATTGCCCTTTTGCTTCGAGGCAGCGCCTGGACACCCCAATCCAGCTCTGATGCATCCCATTCTATTAGAGAGGGGGCCGGCGGCAGCGGGCGAGGCCCTTACGGATTTACAAATGTGGTATCTCGGGGCTCTCTTGGGGCGCCTCTTGGGGCTCTCTTGGGCCGTCTTGGCAGCCTCTTGTGGCACTTTTGGCCCATCTTGGCGCAAATCTATTGTATTTGTCAAGCGATTGCGGCCTCGGGAGGGGGGCTGATGCGCGCGTCGCAGCGCTGCGAGAGGGAGAGGAGTGGTACCTTAGAGTGCATATAAAACCCATCAAACCAGCACTTGACATTCTAGCCGGCCTCAACGTGCCAGGGGGCACGGTGGCTGATTATCGTTGTCATGATATTGGGCTCGGGCCATCTTTAGGCTCTGCGGGCTCGGCCATTCCTGGCGGCCGTCTTCCCGCGAGCAATGTCCGCCTCGCTGCATTCGTCGCGCCCGCCGCCTGATGTCGTGCATAGTGCCTCGCGCTGCCCCCATTGGTATTTTCTTGTCTTCATGGTGATCCACGTGATGTTCTCCTCGTGCGTCGACGGCCTCATCGCCGTGCTCCTGCTTGTGACGATTTGTTTTCCGCGTGGAAAGCTCGCGCGTCAGCAAACGTCGTGGGCGAGCAGAGGTTCCGACGCTTGAGGGGCAACGGCCGCTGCAGGCTTGGATGCGCGATTCGCCCGCGCAGGCAAGCCGGCGGCCCGCTCGAGGACGGCGATTTCACTGACGTACAGATCTTTATGAAGACGCCGCGGGGGCAAACGATCGCCCTGGTCTTGCATGACTGCCACGTCGTCGACGACGTCGAACTCATGATGCGAGATGCTGAAGGTGTGCCTGCTGATCGCCAGCGATTGATTCTCGGAGGGGAGCAGCTAGCTGGAGAGCGGGCTCTTCCTTTCGACATACAACATTCAGAACGGATCCGCGGTGCAGTTGGTTCTCCGTTTGCGGGGCGGCGTGTCTTCTAAACGCGCAGTCAAGAACATCATGACACCTGGCGTTGTTGACACTATTTGTTGGTTTAAGCAAGATGGGCAAATCGAAAAGGACCCGCCGAGATCAAGTTGCAAACGATGCCGGGGTTGCGGTGCACCTGCGCGCTTCAATCGCATAGTATTTCACAATATGGACCGGAGTACAAAGATAGCGATATCATTTTCTGGAAGAGGAACAGGATCTGCTTACTGAAGCTGCAAGGAGTGGTATTTATTTACACGCCTTAGAACTCCATCCGGGAAGTTTATTTATTTGTTCAAGATGTGGTGGCGCATTATGGATCAGGTGAACGCGCGCGCGCGCGCGCCGCTGTATCTACAGCGACAAACTGGGTGCGGTTTTGCGGAGATGTTTGAACAGAGAATGAACAGGACGATCCGCATGCGAATGTCTTTGTCACGTGGTGCCGATCATTGTATTGTTCTTCTTTGGTCTGAGTTGGAGCGCCAGCGCAGCGAAGCGCGACCAGTCGAGTCACGGCGCGCACGCTTGCAGATATGATGTCTCCAAGTGTACGTTCTTCGGACAGCGATGATCGAGAACGCTCGCCACATGATGGCCAATCACAAAACGCCATTCCTTCCAGACGCACTTTTTGAAATCGACATGAGCAGCTTCCTCTGGTCGCTCTCCGCACATTTGACTCGTCTTCTAAAGGCCACCAATTGCACACTGTATGTGCCAGTCTTCAATCCATACGGAACATGGGCCGAACGGGGCAACGCTTGGAAAGCTGGAAGGCGAGGGCCGGCCATCTTGGGCGAGCTTGCGCAGGTGGCGCTTCATTTCTCGGTATGGCCGGAGTCTGCGTTCGTATCGCCATGTTCGTTTGATGCGCACATGTGTAATCTTGTTTCAGGATTCCAGAGTTTCCGAGCCAAAGAAATATGGCTCGACGCCTTCGATCACATGACTAAGCACGCACATTATTACAAGTTGTCAAGTGACGAAGCCGATCGCATTAAGGCCGAAGTTTTGCTCGTGGGAGATCTCGGGCCAGGCCCAAGGCGATTGTTGCGCTGGTGCGCAGGCGCACTGGCGACCAAAGACGTACTTCGTGTTGGTGAGACGGAGGCGTCTGCCGACTTGCGCAACTCTCTCACGGAACACATCAGCACTCGTTTTGGCATCAATGGAGCTATTTCGGCATATCTTTTTTTTATGCGAAGTCTCGGAGGGTGTGAGCGACTTGCGTACTGCATTTGGGAGACCATATGAATCTCGCGGCAGCTTGACGCAATCTGATCTGCCAAGAATTCGGATGAATGAAGAACATGATTTAGGATTTGCTAGAATTGTAAAGAGAGATCAAATGATTTGCAACAAGTTTGTTGGTATATTGGATTTTCGCCGGACAAATTTCCCGGGGGGTGGCATCGCGCATGGCAGACACACCGGGTTTCCTTGCGAGCGCTTCTCATCATCGCCCACCAAACCACCCCAACCCAACCCGGAGGCCACGATTTGCCCTCCATTTCCAGTGGTGGGGGGGTCGGGGAACCTCGCCAAAAACACGTGGACCCCCCCCCCCCCCAACCCGAAATTCGGGTCAAATTCGGGTCTTCGGGTTGGGCTGGGGTGGTTTGGTAGGTGGTCATCTTATGTGACCGGCGCCGACGCCAACCCGACCAAAAAGCATTGAGATGGAAGAGAGAGAGGAGGCCCAAAAGTCGACCCCTGAGGCGCTCCTATTCTAGCTCCTCCCCACCATCCATCCTTTTTCTCCTTTTTCTCCTTCTCGGTTCTCCCATCCCGTTGATCTCCTTTTCCCTCCCGAGGTGGTACGGAGGAAAACAGGAAGGCGAAGGGGGGGGGGAGGAGGAGGAGGAGGAGGACGCGGAGAGCAGACGACGACGAGAATCGATATCCCCCGGCTGCAGGACGCACGAGCAATCGCAGCTGTCAGCTTGCACGCACGTCTATTAATATGTCCGCGGTGGGCCCCGTGCCGAGGCGTGCGCAAACAATGTGGTATACGCAGGCGCTGTGGTGTACGCGGGAGCTGTTGTGGTTCGCGCAGGTGCCGTGTATACGGAAGCAGTGTGGTGTTGACAGTGCTGCGGCCCACAGTAGCGCTATGTGATTATTATTGGGAATAGTAACCGTGAGAGTAGTAGTAGTAGTAGTAGTAGTAGTAGTAGTAGTAGTAGTAGTAGTAGTAGTAGTAGTAGTAGTGGTGGTGGTGGTAGTAGCAGTAGTAGTAGTAGTAGTAGTCGTAGTCGTAGTCGTAGTAATAGTAGTAATAGTAGTAATAGTAGTAGTAGTAGTAGTAGTAGTAGTAGTAGTAGCCGTAGTAGTAGTAGTAGTAGTAGTAGTAGTAGTAGTAGTAGTAGTAGTAGTAGTAGTAGTAGTAGTAGTAGTAGTAGTAGTAGGTAGTAGTGGTAGTGGTAGTAGTAGTGGTAGTGGTAGTGGTAGTGGTAGTGGTGGTAGTGGTAGTGGTGTAGTGGTAGTGGTAGTAGTGGTAGTGGTAGGTAGTGGTAGTGGTAGTGGTAGTGGTAGTGGTAGTGTAGTGGTAGTGGTAGTGGTAGTGGTAGTGGTAGTAGTGGTAGTAGTAGTAGTAGTAGTAGTAGTAGTCGTAGTCGTAGTCGTAGTAGGTAGTAGTAGTAGTAGTAGTAGTAGTAGTAGTAGTAGTAGTAGTAGTAGTGGTAGTGGTAGTAGTGGTAGTAGTAGTAGTAGTGGTAGTAGTAGTAGTAGTAGTAGTAGTAGTAGTAGTGGTAGAGTCGTAGTAGTACGAGTAGTAGTACTAGTAGTAGTAGTAGTAGTAGTAGTAGTAGCAGCAGTAGTAGTAATAGTAGTAGTAGTAGTAGTAGTAGTAGTAGTAGTAGTCGTATATGCAAAATAGTATTGGTTACGAACACTACTACTATTACTAAGTACTACTACCACGAACCATTATTGTACTTACGACCACCGCTGCAGCTACTGAGTATCAGTATCAAGTAGTACTACTAAACGTTACTAGTACTACTGCTATTTATTAGTAGTGCGACGATTAAGTACGACTAGTACTAAGGAGGGGTACCCCGAAGTACTAATAGTAATAACAAGTTCCAGTACTATTACTACTAGCTAATGGCAGTTGTTCTTGACCCCATTCAGACTCATAATATACAAACGATTAGCAGGAAACATAGTTTTAGTACCGACGCGCATATCGCTATTGTTACCACAGTACTATTTCTATCACCGAAATTATTGAAAGTTGTATTAACGCACTTATGAAACCAAAGACAAAAAGACGATTGTATTAAAGAACAAACCGAACTGCACCAGACAGCGCGCGGGTACCTGGTGCACCCGCTCTGCGTTAAATATAATTCACAACAGTGATATGTTCGTGCGAGAAGTATATTGTTTTTGAAGATCTGGCGAGCAAGTTGTAAACCGACTCTGTCACTTCAGAGACGAAATATGTTTCTCTTAAAAGGAAATAACATGTGAACTCGCTGGCGTCCAAATCATTATGGCTCAAGTGTATTGCGCGCTGCTTGCCGCTCGCTGCCGAAACGCCAGATACACGCATATTGTTATTGTTTCCGCAGTACTACTTCTATCACCGAAATGATTGAAAATCGTATTAACGCACTTATGAATCCAAAGACAAAGGGACGATTGTATTAAAGAACGAACCGAACTGCACCAGATAACGCGCCGGTTTCTGGTGTACCCGCTTTCAATACTTTAAATATTTACAACCACCCGGGCAATAATTTATTCTGTTTCATGAAACCAGCATCTTCTCGAAGAGAGGCGAGTTTCAGTTTTTTTTATTACTTGAATCATTTCATTTAAGTATTCTTTTCATTATTTAAATGTTTAATATATATATATATATATATTAAATATGGTTATGTGTATATATATCTATAGATATATTCAGTGAGCGGTTTGAATAAGGAACACTTACTTTTCAAAAGGGGCTCGGTCGTTCCTTCGGCTTCCATGCGTAATTTACAGTTCCTTATGCGTTATTTGTTATTATCGTTCCTTATGCGTTATTCCTTGGGATAAAAAAGTGGCTTCGTTCCTTACTTATCGTTCCTTAGGTCAGGCCGATCACTGTATATCATAGCATGAGCTTTCAGAACTACTCGCCAAACACTCCCCCCCCCAGAGGCTCGTCAACTCCTCCGGCTCCGCTGCCGCTCTGGCTCGCGCGCGGGCGCGGAGGGCCCCCGTGGCCACGGACACCTCCGGCCGCCCCGCTGGCCGCGCCTGGGCCCCCGCGGCAGGCAGGGCGGCGAGACCTGCCGGAGAAGGCGAAGGTGCCCCCACCTCGACCCCCTCGCCCGTTGCCCCGTCTTCGGGCCTCCCCGGAGGCCCTCGTCTTACAGAAGGGGCGTTGACTTGAGGAACCCTAAATAACGAACGAGGCCCCTTTTCTCCAGAAGTTGAATTTCGATTTCCCTCCCTAGGCAAGCTGTGAAACACTCAAGGAACACGGAGCCGCTCCCCAACGAAAAAGGTTCCTTTTTCAGGACCCCTGCTGTACCAGCCTGGAACATGTCCCTATCCCTATGTTGGGCACCTTCTCATCACGATGCCAATATCAGGGATTCTCTTATGTTTTTAGGGCGGATCCCTGAGATTGTCATCGCCTTTTGGCTTGTCGATCTTAGGGATAGGGATGCGTTCGAGGCCGGTAATCGTCGCCGCCGCTGGACTTAACTCGAGACCCTGGTCAGAGCGCACCCCGGGAGAGGTCCGCAGTGCCGGCACCTTTTGCTTCCCCCCATCTGCTGTGAGGGCCTGACGGCCAGTAGTACCGCCGACGCGGAACGAGGCGGCGGAGACGACGACGACGCCGGCGACGCTGACGTGGGCCACACTCCTCAGGGATGCCTCCTGGGGTCTCTTCGGAGCGCTCTCGGGGACCTGCGGGGGCAGTTTTGGGGGCTTCTTGGGAGCCGCTTGGGGCCCTCTCGGGGGCCTCCTGGGGCCTCCCGTGGGCCTCCTGTGTGGGATGGGGTCAAGTTAAGTCGGGCCTGCCCCTCTACAGGGGGAGTATCCAAGAATGGTCAACAAATAGTGGGGGGACTATTGTTTGAGCATTTTTTGACCATTCGGGAGTATGTTTTGAGTATTTCTTCTCTTTCGTGGAACATCCCCCTGTAGGGGGACGCGCCCGACTTCAGGGCAGAGCGACGACATCTGCACGCACCCACCGCCCGCGGCGGCCCAGGGGCTCCGTCCTCGAGGTCGCGGATATGGACATGTGCTTCGCCCACGACAGGTGGCGCTTCTCTTAGGTCGGGCGTGTCCCTCTATAGGTGGATATTAAAAACAGTCAAAGAATAGTCAGGGGACGATGTGTTAAATATAGTTCCCCATATCCTAAGATGGGGTTCTTGTTCCCCATCTCCTAAGATGGGGTTCTTGTTATTATTCTGACGCCTCCTACTCCTCATCCTCCTCCTTCTCCTCCCCCCTCATCCTCATACCCAGACTTACTCATACACAGACTGACTCACACTCAGACTTACTCATACCCGGACTTCCTCACACACAAAATTTCCCATTTTCAGACCTACTCATACTCAGACCTACTCATACTCAGACTTACTCATGCTGAGTCTCACTCGTACCCAGACTTACTCATACTCAGGCCTTCTCATTGTCTGACTTACTCTACACACAGCAGATTGTGAGGATGTCTCAGGCTGGGCGCTGGTTTCAGCACCCCTAGGGGGAGCCGCCGAGGGGTATGACACGGTCCCGTTCGCGGCCGTTGTGTGGGGATGTCTCAAGCGGTTTGCATGTCTTCTGTCCCAACATCCTTCGCTTTCGGAGCAGATTTGGAGGATGTCTCGAGCGAGGCGCTCATTTTCACGCCCCTAAGGGGAGCCGCCGAGGGGTATGACACGGTCCCGTTCGCGGCCGTTTTGTAGGGATGTCTCAAGCGGTTTGTTTGTTCTCTGCCCCAACATCCTTTGCTTTCGGAGCAGATTTGGAGGATGTCTCGAGCGAGGCGCTCATTTTCACGCCCCTAAGGGGAGCCGCCGAGGGGTATGACACGGTCCCGTTCGCAGCCGTGTTGTGGGGATGTCTCAAGCGGTTTGCTTGGTTTCTGTCCCAACATCCTTTATTTTCGGAGCAGATTTGGAGGATGTCTCGAGCGAGGCGCTCATTTTCACGCCTCTGCGGGGAGCCGCCGAGTGGTATGACACGGTCCCGTTCGCGGCCGTGTTGTGGGGATGTCTCAAGCGGTTTGCTTGTTCTCTGCCCCAACATCTTGTGTTTTCGGAGCAGATTTGGAGGATGTCTCGAGCGAGGCGCTCATTTCCACCCCCCATGTGGGCCAGATGTTGATGATGTCTCGTTCGGTTTGCCTGCTTTGGTGACCAGATTCGTGGGCACAGGTTCTCCTCAGGATGCCGCAGGATGCTCCAACAGTCTCCCGGAGGCCCCTGGGGACCACATGAGGTCCCAGGAGGCATCAGGAGGCCACAGAAAGACTCAAGAGGCCACAAGATGTCCCAAGAGGCTCCAGGAGGCCCCAGGAAGCTCCAGGAGGCCTCGGGAAGCCACAGGAGGCCACGGGAGGCCACAGGCAGCGCCAGGAGACTTCGGAAGACAACAGGAGGCCCCGAGAGGTCCCAGGAGCAGGAGGCCTCAGAAGGCAACAGGAGTGGCTCCAATCCCATGTGTTTTACGTATGCTCCTATAGATTGGGCCGCACCTGGAGCACGAATCCTTGACGTGATACGTATGTTTCTATAGCTGGTCCTTCCCTTGTGAACACAATCCTAAATGGTTTACTTATGTTCCTATATGTTGGGCCTCTCCTGGGGCACGAGTCCTTGGTGCTTTACGTGTGTTCCTATAGATTGCCCTTCTCCTGCGGCTCCAATCCGCAAAGTTTTATGTACGTCGGTTGCTATAGATTGGGCCTCTCCTGGGGCACGAAGCCTCCCTGGGAGGTTCCAGGAGGCACCAAGAGGCTCCTGAAGCCCCAGGAAGCCCCCGTAGGTTTCAGGAGGCCCCAGGAGGCCCCAAGCTCATGTGCAGAGACGCGCTCGTACTACTGAGGCTCATTCACACTCCAATTCGTTCGCAGTTAGATTCATGACCAGATCGCCACAACTGAAGCCCGTTTAGATTCGAAAGCTCTTGCGCCTAGACATTCACGGCGGACAGGTCCATGCGAATATATGCACATATGGGGAGCTCCACACAGTGAATGATTATTATTTGGACGCCTCCTACTCCTTCTCCCTCTTCTCAATCTCCTCCTCTTCATACCCAGGCTTACTCACACTCAGATTTATTCATAACCAGACTTAGTCAGGCACAAACTTACTCATACTCAGACCTACTCATACTCAGACCTACTCCTACTCAGAGGTACTCATGCTGAGACTCACTCATGCCCATACTAACTAAAAGCCAGACTTGTTCCCAGACGTGCTCATACTCAGACCTGCTCGTACTCAGACCTTCTCATTGTCTGATTTATTCCACACGCACACAGCAGACTGTGAGGATGTCTCAGGCGGGGCGCTGCCTTCAGCCACCCGAAGGGGAGCCGCCACGGGTGTTTTCACGGTCCCGTTCGCGGCCGTTTTGTGGGGATGTCTCAAGCGGTTTGCCTGTTTTCTGTCCCAACATCTTTGGCCAGCCTAGCATATTGTGAGGATGTCTCAGGCGGGGCGCTGGTTTCAGCATCTCTAAGGGGGGCCGCCAGGGTTGTTTTCAGGGTCCCGTTCGCGGCCGTGTTGTGGGGATGTCTCAAGCGGTTTGCTTGTTCTCTGCCCCAACAGCCTTCGTTTGGAGAGCAGATTGTGAGGATATCAGGCGGGGCGCTTGCTTCAGCATCCCTACAGGGAGCCGCCAGGGGTGTTTTCACGGTCCCGTTCGCGGCCGTTTTGTGGGGATGTCTCAAGCGGTTTGCAAGCATCCTTCGCTTGGATAGCAGATTGTGAGGATGTCTCAGGCGGGGCGCTGGTTTCAACACCCCTAAAGCGAGCCGCCGATGGGTATGACACGGTCCCGTTCGCGGCCGTGTTGTGGGGATGTCTCACGCGGTTTGCCTGTTTTCTACCGCGACATCCTTCGCTTGGAGAGCAGATTGTGAGGATGTCTCAGGCGGGGCGCTGGTTTCAACACCCCTAAGGGGAGCCGCCGGGGGGTATGACACGGTCCCGTTCGCGGCCGTGTTGTGGGGATGTCTCAAGCGGTTTGCCGGTATTTTGTCCCAACATCCTCCGTTTGGAGAGCAGATTGTGAGGATGTCTCAGGCGGGGCGCTTGCTTCAGCACCCCGGAGGGGAGCCGCCGAAAGGTATGACACGGTCCCGTTCGCGGCCGTGTTGTGGGGATGTCTCAAGCGGTTTGCTTGTATTTTGTCCCAACATCCTTCGCTGGGAGAGCAGATTGTGAGGATGTCTCAGGCGGGGCGCTGGTTTCAACACCCGTAAGGGGAGGGAGCCGCCGAGGGGTATGACACGGTCCCGTTCGCGGCCGTTTTGTGGGGATGTCTCGAGCGGTTTGCTTGTTTTCTGCCCCAGCACCCTTCGCTTGGAGAGCAGATCGTGAGGATGTCTCAGGCGGGGCGCTGAAAGTCTCCCAAGTCTCCCGAGTCTGTCAGGTCCCCTAAGTCGCCCAAGCCTCCCAAACTTCCCAAGCTTACCAAGTCTCCCAAGTGTCCCATGTCTCCCATGCCCCCCCAGTCAGTGGAGCCGCGCCGCACGGCGCATCGGCTAAACAGCACAAGGCTAATTACAACAGTTCTAACGCACAGCCTCTCAGAGAACATACGCCTGGGCAACGCTTCTCCACCGAGCCCTGCTAAAATCCTCCACCCCCCCAAGTTTCTAAAATCCTCCCGGTCCCGCAAGTCCACCACGCCTTCCATGTCTCCCAACAGGAATGCCAAGTCTCCTAAGCCTGTCAAGTCTCCCGAGGCGACCAACTCTCCCAGCTTTCCCATGCCGCCCAAGTCTGCCATGTCTCCCAAGGTTCGCAAGCCTCCCAAGTTTCCCGAGTCTCCCGAGTGCCCCATGTCTTCCAAGTCTCCCAAAGTTCCCAAGGCTCCCAAGGCCCCCAAGTCTACTACGTCTCCCAAGTCTCCCACGTCGGCCAAACCTCCCACGTCATCGACATGACCTATGAGGAGGAGGAACGAAGAGGACTGGCGCAGATTCAGTCGTATCCAAACCTCACGTTCCGTCATACTCACGCACACTGGTGTTTAACCGCCTTCGTCGGACCTGTCGACCACGTGGACGCGCTCTTATAGTCAGGCATCCATAGAGACACGTTCACCATGGCATAACATAAAACATGATATGCACATATGGGGAGCTCCGCGCAATGAGTAATTTTTGAGTACTCGGAGGGGTAATGTTTGGAGTATTTTTCATTTTTCGCCGAGACCCCCCCCTCCATGGGGGACAGGCCCGACATCACGCTTCTGCCCATGGCAACCCCGAAGGCATTCGACCCTTCGGCGGCTGAGGCGCCAGATGGTTCCCACGCGGCCAGGTCACGAGACCTCCCCACCAGGCTGCGGTGCTCAGCGGGACGTTCTACGAGCCGCAGCACGGCATCCGACGGGCTTGAGGCTCGACCACGTTCGCCTCGCGCAGGATCCCGACGGTGCGGTCACGACTGAGCGCGCGCCGCCCCCCCCCCTGCATTCACGAAGTCCTGGACGTCGGATGCCCAGCCGCAGGTTTACCTGTCAGCTCCCCGTCGTCGTTTTTCTGGACTTCACAGTGTTCATGTTGCACAGGTCCTCTGCACAGGCCCATGTTGTACACTTTGTGGAGCTGCTCCACTGCATTTGGCCCTCTACACAGGCCACGATCGAGCTGCACCATTTTGTGCACAGTCAACCGTATTAGTTTGGCCAGGCTAGTTCGGCACGGTAGGGTTGACCAGGACCTTCGACGGCAGGTGGCGGCCTTTGCTGCCTTTGCTGCGTCAAGGCTGCGATCCTCTGTTCATATTCGGATCCGGGATGCTATGTCTGGCGCTGTGAGCTCGCACATGCCAGATCGGCCTGCACGATGGTCGTAGTGTGTGCTGTCTGTCGGACCGACGACACGTCGTTTTGACGCTTGCCCTCACGTTGCGCCATGTCCGAATCCAGCTCACATGTTCGATTCCAGATCCGTCCGTGACGGGTCGGACCTTTCCCGAGATACCCCGCAGAAGGATGCACGCGAGGCGGAGGAGGCGGATGGTGAGGCGACGATGAGGAGGACCAGGAGCAGGAGCAGGAGGGGAAGGAGGATGAGAAAAGGAGGGACGGAGGCGAAAGAGGGGCGGAGCGTTCTGCTAGAACCAGCACGCAGAGCAACCATCACGAAACCAGACATTGGACCCCTGGACGCGAGGGATCATAAGATTAGGAACCGACCGCCCCCCAAAACAAGAAGAGGCAAAAGCGTGGGCGTGAATCCGCAGCACTGCCACCGCAGCTTCTGATACCACGCCTGGAAGGGAGGCCCTTCCCGAGTCGCGCCAACGACGCGTGCTGTGATTTGACAGGGTCGTGGATTCCAATCTACTGGGTCTCGCACAAGTTTCGGAGAAGCGCGGGATTCGCAGAGTAGGAGCACCTGCCACAGGACGCGCAGGACCAGTGCACACCCCTGACCCACAGATCGTGGAAGCGGTGGGTATCATTAGGTGTTTTGGCGGGTGGCAATCGGGGGTGACCCAAATGGGTCGGAGGTGTATCGACCTCCTACCCTGACGTGTCGATTAAGGAATTGGCCGTTTTCGGTTCGCGAGAGGGCGTCGCGGCCGTCATTTTTGCGGGTCCAGGTCCGTCGGTTTCGGTGCCAGGTCGTTTCCACTAAGGGTAGGTGTACTAAAGGGAGGTTTGTCCACCGCCGAGTCGGGCGTGTCCCCCTACAGGGGGATTTTCGACGAGAAGTATAACATATTCAAAAAGTATTCCCAAATGGTCAACATACTCGATATAACATACTCCATACATATTCCAAACATGCTCATCATGATTTGTTGTTTTGAATCTCCGAGGGGGGGGTGAAGAAAATTACCCTACAGTCGGGGCGCTGAAGAAGGACCCCTTTTTGTTTGGGAGGGGCTCCGTGTTCCTTCGCTGTGTTACAGTGCTCCTCGGGTTTTCCCGAGGTTTTCCACGTGAACTCGGAGTTTAACTTATGGGAAAAAGGGGCCTCGTTCCTCATTTCGGGTTCCTTGGGTCAACCCCTCAATTGTAAGAGGAGCCCTTTGGGGCCAAGGGCCCCATAAGGTGGCCCTCTCGGGCCCTTCTCTTCACCCCCCACTTGGGCCACCCCCCATTACCGCCCACTCTGTGGAAAAACACACACACACACACTGTGGGAAAACACACAGTCTGTGGGAAAAAAACACACACAGTGTGTGCGTTTTTCCCACAGTGTGTGTGTGTTTCCCACAGTGTTTTTTTTCTTCCCACAGACTCTTCACCCCCCACTTGGGCCACCCCCCATTACCGCCCACTCGAGTTGTGACATGTGGCCCCCGTTCGATGGAGGGCGGTTGCTTGGACAACAGGAACTTTAAACGTACGCTCGCCGCTCCAAAGCGGGTTGATGGATTTCGGTTGCTTAGGGATCGCAGGATGGTTGATTCAGTACAGCTTGCATTGCCCTGCATGTGCAGCAGAAGGAAAGACGCATGTACAACGTCAGGAAAAAAACACGCCCACTCGAGCAGTTCGATCATGCACCCCTTGTTGCACGCAGCCATCCAGCTTTCGCGCCGAAGACCGCGGGAAACTGCCAAAGGCCGCCGAAGACCGCGGAAGGCTGCCCGGAGATCGTGGAAGACTGCTGGAGACGGCCAAGGAGCAATGTGTGACAAGGGTCGGCGGCGAGCGAGGGGGGGGAAGTGAGAAGGGGCGGGCCTGCTCAGAAGGCTCGGAAGTCCACCGGCCTTCTGAGAAGTGCTCTGAGCCTTCCCCGAAGACAGGCAAAAATAGGGCCGGACGAAAGGTGGGGATTGGGAAAGGAGGGGTTACGAAATTTGCTGCATGTAGCTGGTTTCGTGAGGGGTTACGAAATCTTCTGCATGCAGCTGGTTTCTGCCCCACCGAGGGGCCCATTCCTCGATACATGGGCGCCTCCCGGCGCCGGGAGGCGCTGGGAAAATCAGCTACGTGAGCTGATTCTCACCCCCCCCCTTTGCTATCCCCCCCTTTCGCCCGGTCAGAACAAACTTCTCAGAAGGCACGAGGGCTTCTGAGAAGCCCCGCCGCCTTCTGAGAAGGCCTTTTCCTTCGCACTTCCCCCCCCTCGCTCGCTGCGCCGGGCGCGCTAGCACCAGTGGTTCGCGGGAGCCCGAGAGACGACTCCGAGAGCGAAGAAGCTCGGGGTCTCCTCCCTCCGCCCCCCCTTCCCCCGTGAGGAGGAGGAATAGGAATAGGAATAGGAATAGGAACCAATGGCGCTGCCAATCCCGAACAGACCACACTACTGAGAAGACCTTCGCTGCCGCCGTGCTTGGTCGGCCTTGCTTAGGACTTTGGGGGTTAGCCCACTCTGAATGCGATCTAAATATTCACGCCCCGTGCGTGTGGGGGGGCCACAGGGTTTGCCGAGGGACCGCAGCTGCTTATCAGCTATGCCCCCGCAATGCCCACAAAACCAAACCATCAAAACAGTGTGATAATTAATGAGGTGGGAAGGGTGCAGCCAGCCCCCCGCAACATGGATACGGGCTCCTCGGCCAGACGGGGCCATCAAGGTACCGTCAACATTGTAGAGGGCGGGGCAATCGGTCTTCCACCATTCTGACGCAGTGGCCAGCGTGGCTGACCCGAAGCATTTAATACACTTACGTTTGCACTCCGTGAGCCTGTGAGCCGACAAGAGCGGAGTGAGAGCAGCAGCAGCAGCGGGGCGGGGCGGGGGGGAAGGGGGAGGCGGGACCCCCTCTCTTTTCCTCTCCCTCGCCTCCAGAGCAGCCTTCTTCTCAGTCTCAAAACAATCGAGGGTAGCCCTTAGGAGCCTCATCCTAATTTGAAAGGCCTTCTTCTCAATTACTGAAATATCATGCCTAACACTCTGGGGTACCCTACACATGTTCGCTGCCGTGTCAGCAAGCTCATCAGCAACCGTGTTCGCCAGCACTAAACTACTTAAGGCGCGTCCCTCGACAATATCAGTACTTTCCTGATGGCTGTGGGTGAACAAAACTGTGACATCACTAAACTGCCTATTACACATGAGCTCTGCAATTTTGGCCCACACATCTGCATCAGGCCCTCGGGGGTTGAGGTAATCCTGACAATGCCAACTCTCCGCCAGGGGTTGGAAATCGGTGATATACAACACATGCCCTCGTGTTGTGTGCAAGGCGAGGAGGAACGCACGCAACTCACCTCGGGCAACTACCTGCCTGTGCCCACTTAGGGGTCCAATGATCGAAGCTTCGACGGCGAGGGGGGTGAGAGAAGAAAACTTGGCGATCGCAACTCCTACTCGGCGGAGCCTCGGCCACCTCGAGTCGGGTCCGCCCGAGGCATCACCCGCAACCAGAACAGGACACTCGCGTGAGCCAGTGCCGAGGCACCCACCTTCAACCTCATTCACGCCCGTCGCCGTCCAGGAATCACAACCTACGGGCTCTGGGACCTTTGTCCAGAAAGCTGGGATAAGGCCCCTGAGCCAAAAAGCTTCAGCTGCTTCAAGCTGGGTGGTGGCCTGAAAAAACTAGGTCGTCAGAGTTTTCAAAGGCTTTGGACCCTGAGTTTTTACAGCAGTCCCAGTACCTGTGAAACAACGTTTCGGGCTTCAAGCGGCACCGATCGCACAAATCGTCACCTGTGAAGCTACGTATATTATCTTTCTTCCTAGTCTTAGGCCAGCAGCCTGCGGTTGCTATCATAAGCATTGTCTCAGTCAAACGCTTACCGTTGTGGGAGGCGGCGAGTTGGCGCATCAAGGCACGATATGAGTCATTGTCTACTCCGTTTTCCAGCCCTCCTCCCGTGAACTGCGTGCTGGCCTGCTTCCAGACCTGGCTCCTCGCCGCTGCAGCAATGTCCAGCAACAGGTGCTGGTGTTGGTCGATGTGGGGGTTGCCCGTGTAGCCGCTGTCTGGGAAGATCCACTCCTCGTATGTGTCCTCGCCCGTGCTGTAGCTCCACTGAGACGGCGACACAGGTTCCCACCCTAGGCGTAAAAGGTTGGGCACCATTGCTGACACTGGGCCTCGTACGAGGCGAACTTGGTCAGAATGTTTGGCTGCCTGCAACTGCTGAACTATCTTCGGCCAAACCTTCCTGACGCCATCTCGTATATGAGGGTGATCTCGCCACGTCTTCAGCCAGAGGTCAGCCCCTTGAACCACCAGGGCTATAGCAGGATCTGCATTGGGCATCCTGAGGTCCAATACTGTTGTCAAGCAGCGGCCACGATTGCCATTGCTACACGATTGTGCAAGTCTTCGGCGTACAAGTTTCAGCTGTTCTCCATATACTCCATGGACCTGATGTCCGTACAATCCTGCTGGCACAGCCTCTCCTCCCGTGAGGAGGAGGAGAAGGAGGAGGAGGAGCAGGACGAGGAGGAGGAGGAGGAGCAGGAGGAGCAGGAGCAGGAGCAGGAGGAGGAGGAGCAGGAGCGGGGGCAGGAGGAGGAGGAGGAGGAGGAGGAGCAGGAGGAGGAGGAGCAGGAAACGGAGGAGGAGGAGGAGGAGGAGCAGGAAGAGGAGGAGGAGGAGGATCAGGAGGAGGAGGTGGTGAAAGGGCACGAAGAGCGGGAGGGCCCGCTGTGGCCCTGCGCCTGGCCGCGGAAGGCTCGGTGCACGATGCGGGCGTCGCCAGAGGCGCCCTCCGCTCCCAAGGTGCCCCCAGGATTTCGGGGGGGGGGCCCACGAGGCGCCATCAGGGCAGCCCCCACGAGGCGGACAGCTCGCTGCAGCGCTTGGCTCCTCCTCCTCCTGCTGCTGCTCCTCCTCCTGCTCCTCCTCCTCCTCCTCCTGCTTCTCCTCCTCCTCCTTATCCTGCTCCTTCTCCTCTTCCTCCTGCTCCTCCTCCTCCGCCTCCTCCTCCTGCTCCTCCTCCTCCGCCTCCTCCTCCTGCTCCTCCTGATCCCGCTCCTCCTTCTCCTGCTTCTCCTCCTCATCATCCTCATCCTGCTCCTTCTCCTGTTCCTCCTGCTCCTCCTCCTCCTCGTGCTCCTAGTCGGCTTTGGGGGCTCAGGCACTTTCAGAACCGACGGAGAGATGATTTTATTGAGCCTCTCTCACACGATTACCGCCTCGCACTCGCACGGGCCAGAGAGGGAGCCAGGGGGGCATGCCAGAGAGATGGCGGTTGTTATGTTCTCGGTATATTGATGAAATTTGTGTTCTACAATCCGTTAGCAGCGAAAACCACGGACTGGCTTGAAGAAATTAGCAGTGCACTACGAGAGTGGAATGTGCCTATGCTGACAGGGGCGCATCAGTGGGCAGGGCCTGAGCAGATGAGGGAGACGAACCATTGATACCATCTGGCACTGCAGTTCGGGGCAACGTAGGAAACAGTATCACCAATTCGTGCGGCACTACGTTCCTGGTGTCCAACGATACGATGAAATACACATTCTCCACACGCAGTACGTACCACCTGCACAGCTGCAAGGAAGCGCTGCAGGGGCAAGGCTGCGTACGAAAGCCCACGACGTTAATTTTCGCGACGTGCTTGCCGCCAGCGTTCATACAGCTTAAAGGCAGGTTGCCAATACTTTAATTGCGTGTTTTGATGTTCGTTGCGCGAACCGTGCTTGGCAGGGCCATGACAATAATTGGGCGCCTCAGTTCCAAGGCGCCGCAGGGTTTTGTTTTAGTGGCGATTGTCAAGCTCGCTAGAATGGGGCGGACAGGGATTTGTCCGATACCCTTGTTTTGAACGTCTGCGTGTTTTCTGTGTTGCGTTGCTGTGACGTGCGTGTGTTTGTCTCCGTACAGGCACCCGTTGGCTCAGGCTGCACGTTCGAGCGACAGCGCTGACCTATCTCTCCGCCGATTCGATCCTCGCTTGACATGCTCAGCGAGCGCGTCGAGGAGGTCCTTCCTACATGGCCCCGACGTTTCCTTTTCTTTGCCTGTTTGTGTTCAGCCTCTGACTTTTCTCTGTTATTCACATCTCCGCTTCCCTCCGTCCCACATCCTCCTTCCGCGGTCCCCTTTCTGCCCTCCAGAACTATCATCCACCTCCTGCTCACGTCTTGTCCGTGCGCGCATTGTTCATTAAAAAGCATGGGCCGCGAGTCAGTATTTCCCGCCAGGCCCAATCGAAACAACATGCTCGGAAAGAGGAGTGGCCGACCAGCTATCTTGGTGAGTCTGAATGAATGTGTGTGGCGGGCGTGTTAGTACCCACCATGGCACCACGACGTCGCCAACATGCGGTAAAATCTCAGCACGCGAAGCGCGTGCGGGAACCAATCCTGCCAGAGCTGACAACGTAGACGAGCCATGCGCTGTTCAAGGTCTCAGCCCCGGTTATGTTGGCCTCCGTCCGTGACCATTCCAGTCGCACTGCCCAGCGTTTTTGTATGGCAAGACCTCGCATGCCTTTATATTCTAAACGTATGCGTGCGCGCGGATACCAACACGGATTGGTTTCGGCGCGCGCGGTCTGGAACCATACCCAGGTCCTATCAAGACCCATCCCTTGCGCGCACATGTCAGAGCACTCTGGGCTTTTACGCGCTCGTAGTGTGGGCAAATTCGTTTGGCGCCCGCGCAATCCAAGAATATGGATACAAGTGTGGACGCGTGCCTTCCCAATATTCGGCCTTCACGGCGCCGAGTACGATTGCAGTGCCCGTATGTATTCAGCGCTCGCCACTGCGCGCTTCTGGGAGCATGTCTCGCTTCCCCACAGTTTTGCCATCCGATTGTATGTTTTGGCGCGTCGGAGGATACGTTTGGTTTCTTGATGGGCGTGGGGGGGGTACCCCCCCGACGGGGGTCAACCTCGCTTCGTCGTCGCGCCGCGACGGGCGTCGGAGTGCATTCGGCGCGCAGTGGCTGCCCGCGACGGGGGTCGATGTGGGGTTGTCGGCGGGGGTGACGCCACCCCGATGAGTCCTAAGAAACTCGCAGTCGGTAGGGGGAGGAAGAGGAGGAGGAGGAATTGGAGGAGCAGGAAAACGAAAAACAGGAAGAGGAGGAATACGAGTAGGAACGGGAATATTAATATCCATAGTATTGAGCAGAAGACGAATACTAATGCGAATCAGAAGGCGACGACGACTACTACTACTTTTACGACTTCTACTACTACTTCTACTACTACTACTACTACTACTACTACTACTACTACTACTACTACGACTACTACTACTACTACTACTACTACTATAGATACGACTACAACAACTTTGACGACTACTACTACCACCACTACTACTACTACTACTACTACTACTACTACTACTACTACTACTACTACGGCTATTACCACTACTACTACTTCTACTACTACTACTACTACTACTACCACGACTACTACTACTACTACTACTAC
>CAUYUJ010005783.1:45000-58577 GCA_963575745.1 Prorocentrum cordatum
GTAGAATTCAGGAGGGAAAGAACACACAGACTCAACTCATCCTCGATTCGCAGACAAAAAACCAAGAACATCTTGGAAAATATTGGGATTCCTGTTATTTGTGTGTATTATTTGTGTGTCCCAGGGTCCCTTCAAGAATCCGTTGGCAGGGCTGAAAGTATGGGGGCAACCCGGCTCGAGTCCCTAACAAAAGGAGGATCATCGAAGAAGGCAAAGAGCCTTCAACATAAACTACTAGCACTCCGCGCGGATTTCTTGGATCCGCGCTGGGCCCCTCTAGCGGCGCCTCCGGCGCCGCCCCTGGCGCGCTCCGCGCGCCGGGGAGGGGGGTCCAGCGCAGATCCAAGAAATCGCGCGGAGCGCCAAGAGGTCATGCTTCTAGATAACGAGCACCCGGACCTGGCCAGGCAAGCACTGGCTCAAGGGCCGTACTACTGGTCCGTTGAGTGGATGTTTCGATGCCCGCTTCTCGCCCAACTGCCTTCCTAGCAGTGCCCCGCTGCCAGGCAGTGGGGCACTGCTAGGAAGGGCAATCGCTGGCCTTCCTCGCCGTCCAGACGGATTTGGGCACCTCGGGTGCGACAGCCCGAGGGGAGAGTGAATTTGCTGTGGCAGTGGTCCGCGGGGGCTCGGCGCGCGCGCACCAGCCGCCCGATCGTCGGGGAGGAGGAGGAGGAGGAGGAGGAGGAGGAGGAGGAGGAGGAGGAGGAGGAGGAGGGAGGAAGGAGCGAGGAGGAGGAGGAGGAGGAGGAGGAGGAGGGAGGAGGGGGGGCAGGAGGAGGAGGAGGAGGAGGAGGAGGAGGAGGAGGAGAATAGTGCGACGCCCGGGTCTCAGGGATTGATAACACAAATCACGCCGTCCATGTCTGAGCAGGGAAAGTTCCCGAGGAGACCCGCCGGGCGCCGCAGCAGGCAGCAGGCAGCAGGCAGCAAGCAGCAGCAGCAGGCAGCAGCAGCAGGCAGCAGCAGCAGCAGGCAGCAGGCAGCAGCAGCAGCAGCAGGCAGCAGCAAGCAGCAGCAGCAGCAGCAAGCAGCAGCAGCAGGCAGCAGGCAGCAGCAGCAGCAGCAGCAGCAGCAGCAGGCAGCAGCAGCAGGCAGCAGCAGGCAGCAGCGGCGGCGACGGCGGCGGCGGCGGGGTAGGAAGAACAGTTCGCCTGCGACTTCGCAGAGCCCTTTCTTTGCCGTCATCTTCGTCCTAGTCTTCGTCGTCGTCGTCGTCTGCCGCGCTACTCCTGATAGTGTTTCACCACAGCCCTTCCTGCTGCGCTACACGCTACACCGGGTAGTGTTTCACCACTGGGGGAACAAAAAGTGACATCAACATAAAAACTCGGAGGTCCGAGCGGATTTCTCGGATCGGCGCTGGACCCCCCTCCCTGGCGCGCGGAGCGCGCCAGGGGCGGCGCCGAGGCGCCGCCGGGGGGGCCCCAGCGCCGATCCGAGAAATCCGCTCGGACCTCCGAGTTTGTATGTCGATGTCACCTTTTTGTTCCCCTGACCACAGCCCTTTTGCCATGCCCGTCCGCCCCCGATCGCCTCCTGGCAGCGAGGCGGACCGCCCAGGGGGCCTGGGCGCGGATGGCTCTCGCACCGCTGCGTCCAGCCTCCGGAGCGGCGAGGCGCGGGGGCTCCAGCGCCAATGCGAGAAGTCCGCGCGGGCCTCCGAGTTTTTTTTTGTTTATGCCATTCTTCGTTCCCTTTCTCGAGGCCGCCCCTCCAGGGCGCGAAGTCAGTCGCGCTTCGCGGTCCTCGTTCCTTCTCAACCTCCTCCTCGTCCTCCTCTTCTCCCTTTCGGGGGGGCGGCGCGAGAGCGCAAAGTTATTCGCGCTTCGCGCAGCGCGAAGAGCGAAGTTGGGAGCCCTTGCTTTCTATAAGGTAGAGGTCTCCGGATGACAAGTATTCTTCGGCTCTGTGGGCAACGACGGACCACGTCCAGAAGCCTCTGATCCCGCTGCTCGAGAAGTGCCCACTCGCAAAAGCGTCCGAGAGAAACATGTCTTCCGCATGTCATGGACCTTGGATCCCCCGCGGCGGATCCAGGTTATTTTGAGAGCACATGGAAGCTAGCACAAAAGCCTGGGGCCAGCCCTTCCACTCTTTCCAGCCCTGGCCATCTTCTTTCTAGTTCTCCTAGCCGTGGCGACCGCATCCCTACGGTTTCAGGCTTATTTCACCCACTGCTAGTTTTTTCAGGCTCTTGCCCTGTTCACTTTCACTGCCTTTCTATGGAGTTGCTTTGCTGTTTGCGGAGCGCGCTCGTATATGTGATTTATAAGGCTGTGGGTCACCTCTTGTCAGTCGTGGCTGACGCAGGTCGCACGCCGCTCCTCGGCTTCCGCAGGCGACGATTTCTATTTTGTGCCTCCGTGTTGATGCGCGGAGCCTCCGCGCATCATGGGGTGGACGAGGAAGAGGAGGAGGAGGAGGAGGAGGAGGAGGAGGAGGAGGAGGGGGGGGGGGCAGGAGGCGGAGGAGGATGAGGAGGAGGACGACGACGACGATGATGATGATGCTGCTGCTGATGATGATGCTGATGATGATGACGAGGAGGAGGAGGAGGAGGATTCGGAGAAGGATTCGGAGGAGGGACGACGATGATGATGATGCTGACGATGATGACGCTGATGATGATGATGATGATGATGATGATGCTGATGCTGATGCTGATGCTGATGCTGATGCTGATGCTGATGCTGATGCTGATGACGAGGAGGACGATGAGGAGGAGGAGAAGGAGGAGGAGGAGGAGCAGGGAGGATGTGGGGCAGGATGATGATGAGGATGATGAGGATGATGATGATGATGATGATGATGATGGTGATGATGATGATGATGAGGAGGAGGAGGAGGACGACGATGATGATGATGATGCTGACGATGATGACGCTGATGATGATGATGAGGATGAGGATGAGGATGATGCTGATGATGATGATGACGATGGCGATGACGATGACGATGATGATAATGATGATGATGATGCTGATGATGATGATGATGATGATGATGATGCTGATGATGATGCTGATGCTGATGCTGCTGATGATGATGATGATGATGAGGATGATGCTGATGCTGATGCTGATGATGATGATGATGATGATGATGATGATGAGGAGGAGGAGGAGGAGGAGGAGGAGGAGGAGGAGGATGAGGAGGAGGAGGAGGGGGGGAGGAGGAGGGGGGGAAGGAGGAGGAGGAGGAGGAGCATGAGGAGGAGGAGGACGAGGATGAGGAGGAGGAGGAGGAAGAGGAGGAGACGGAGGGAGGAGGGTGGGGGGGGGGGGGGGGCGGCAGGAGGAGGAACATGAGGAGGAAGATGAGGAGGACGATGAGGAGGACGATGCTGATGCTGCATGGGGAGGAGGAGGAGGAGGAGAGGAGAGAGGAGGAAGGAGGAGGAGACGGAGGGAGGAGGGTGGGGGGGCAGGAGGAGGAGGAACATGAGGAGGAAGATGAGGAGAAGATAAGGAGGAAGATGAGGAGAGGATGAGGATGAGGATGAGGAGGAGGATGAGGATGATGATGATGATGATGACGATGATGATTTGCTGAGGCTGATGCTATGCTGATGCTGATGCTGATGCTGCTGCTTGATGCTGATGCTGATGCGTTGATGCATGCTAATGCTGATGATGATGATGATGATGCGGAGAAGGAGGATGAGGAGGAGGAGGAGGAGGCGGAGGAGGAGGAGGAGGGAAGGATGGGGGGGGCAGGAGGAGGAGTAGGAGGAGGAGGACGAGATGATGATGACGATGATGACTGGATTCTGATGCTGCTGACGGTGCTGATGATGTGATGATGAGGATGATGATGATTATGATGATGATGATGATGATGATGATGATGCTGATGCTGATGCTGATGCTGATGACGATGATGATGATGATGATGATGGTGCTCATGATGATGATGCTGATGCTGCTGATGATGCTGCTGATGATGAGGAGGAGAGGAGGAGGATGAGGACGAGGAGGAGGAGGAGAGGAGGGAGGAGGACGAGGAGGAGGAGGAGGGAGGAGGGGGGGCAAGAGGAGGAGGAGGAGGAGGAGGATGAGGAGAACGATGCTGATGCTGCTGCTGCTGATGATGATGATGATGATGATGATGAGGAGGAGGAGGAGGAGGAGGAGAAGGAGAAGGAGAAGGAGGTCAAGGAGGAAGAGGAGGGAGTACGGGGGGGGGCAGGAGGAGGAGGCGGAGGACGATGTTGATGATGCTGACAATGCTGACGCTGACGATGATGATGATGATGGTGATGATGATGATGATGATGATGATGATGATGATGATGATGATGATGATGATGATGATGATGCTGATGCTGATGCTGATGCTGATGATGATGCTGATGCTGATGCTGATGCTGATGATGATGATGCTGATGATGATGCTGATGCTGGTGCTGGTGCTGATGCTGATGCTGATGCTGATGCTGATGCTGATGATGCTGCTGCTGCTGCTGATGCTGATGCTGATGCTGATGCTGATGCTGATGCTGATGACGAGGAGGACGATGATGAGGAGGAGGAGGAGAAGGATGAGGAGGAGGAGGAGGAGTAGCAGGGAGGAGGTGGGGCAGGATGATGATGAGGATGATGAGGATAATGATGATGCTGATGCTGCTGCTGCTGCTGCTGATGATGATGATGATGATGATGCTGATGCTGATGCTGATGCTGATGATGATGATGATGATGATGATGCTGATGATGCTGATAACGATGATGATGATGATGATGATGATGATGCTGATGCTGCTGATGATGCTGCTGATGATGTTGATGATGATGATGATGATGAGGATGATGATGATGATGATGTTGATGATGCTGATAATGATGAGATGATGATGATGATGAGATGATGATGATGATGATGTGATGATGATGATGAGGATGATGAGAAGGAGGAGGAGGAGGAGGAGGAGGAGGAGGAGGAGGAGGAGAGGAGGTGGGAAGGAGGAAGGAGGAGGAGGAGGAGGAGAGGAGGAGGAGGAGGAGAAGGCGAGGAGGAGGAGGAGGAGCAGAGGAGGAGGAGCAGGAGGAGGAGGAGCAGGAGGAAGGCGGAGGAGGAGGAGGAGGCGGAGGAGGAGGAGGAGGAGGGGGGAAGGAGGCGGAGGGGGAGGAGGAGGAGGTGGAGGAGGCGGAGGAGGAGGAGGATGAGGAGGAGAAGGAGGAGGAGGAGGAGGAGGAGGAGGAGAAAGGTGGAGGAGGAGGAGGAGGATGCGTAAGGAGGAGGAGCGGAGGAGGAGCGGAGGAGGAGGAGGAGGAGGAACAAGGAAGGGGAGGAGGAGGAAGAAGCGGAGGCGAGGCGGAGGAGGAGGAGGGAGGAGGAGGGGGTAGGAGGAGGAGGCGAGGAAGGAGAGGAGGAGGCGGAGGGAGGGAGGAGGGGCGAGGACAAGGATGAGGGAGGAATGAGAAGGAGAAGCAGAAGGCCCGCCAGGCCCGCCACAACTTCGGCCAATTGACCCTGGAGCCCAGGGACCACAACTCATGCGCATATGCTTGGTCGCGGAAGAAAAAATTGACCTTCGGGGCGGCGCGGCCCGAGCCGCTCCAGGCCTCCCCTGTGGTGCCAGAGCAGGTCGTCCTCCTCCTCTGGATACCTCCTGCCCCTCGCCGGCAATACGGTCACCCGCCCAATCAAAAAACTGTCTCTAAGCAATCGGACTTAGGCCCATCCTTATCTTTCGCTGCCCTGTCACGCCCCATCACTTCTCCCCATCCAACCTCTCAATCATCCTCCTCCTACGCCTCCTCCTACTCCTCCTGACTCCCTCCTCCTCTCATCCTGAATCCCATCATCCCCCTCACCCTCCAACTCTCCCTCCGTCTCCTCCTCCTCCCGCCTCACAAACTCCTCCTCTCTGCAGCCTCCTCCTCACTCCTCCTCCTCCTCATCCTCCTCCTCCTCATCCTAATCTCCTCCTCCTCCTCCTCCTGCTCCTCCTCCCCTTTTCTTCTCTCCCTCCTCCTCCTCTGCCTCCTCTTCCTCCTCCTTGTCCTTCTCCTCCCCGCCCCGCAGGCCGTATCGATTTTAGATATTCGTCAGCGATGCATGGCCGATGCGGCGCGGTCTTCCAATCCTCGAGGATTTACATAATCCTTAACTCTAATAACACGATGAAGGCGTAGCCTCACTGAGGCCCCCGTCTTCGCATTAGGGGTAATAGACTTCGGCGGCTCGCTTCGATACATCTGCTCCCTATCCCTAATGTTTTCGGCCCTCCTAACTTAGGTCCCCTCCCAACGGGTTAGGGGTACTTTTATTGCTTATTATCGCCGATGCGGCGCAGTGCTCCAACATCATCATTCCCACAGCCGGCCACGCGCAGAGGGGGGTAGAGGGAGGGGGGAGAGCTTCTTAGAAGCATCCTCCTTCTAAGAAGCCTCCCCCTCCCCCTGCCCCCCTGTGCCCGCCGCCAACGTTCGAGTGGGGGATGGACTGCAACACCGATTTGACCTGAGATTGATCTGTTCGTCGAATCTGCGAGAATACGTAGAATGACCCGTACATCTGCGAACCCTCCACGCACTTCCCTCGCCCACCCGACGCGAGAGCCAATGTCGGGGCGCATCAGTTCGGCAGTCGACCCCCCTCGAAACGTCTGCTCGGACCCCATCTGGGTGGGCCTCTTAAAACAAGGCTAGGATCGGGATAAAGCGCTCCAGAGCGTTCCGGAGCGCTCTCAGAGCGTTCCGGAACGCTCTGGAGCGGCCGCGGCGCCCAATACATCCTCCAGACCCGCCGATTCTCAGAGATTTCGAGTTGTCCCGATCCGATGTTGTCCCGATCTTCGCGTCGTTTTAATCTGGGTGGGCCTCTGGCAGCCCGGCGCTGCTCGTGCTGCTCCTCGGCGGCGCCGTCATCGGGCTCCTCCTCCTCCTCCTCCTCCTCGGGCTCCTCCTCCTCCTCCTCCTCCTCCTCGGGCTCCTCCTCCTCCCCTTTTCTCCTCTTCCTCCTCCTCCTCCTCCTCATCCGTCCTCCTCCTCCTCCTCCTCCGCATCCTCCTCCTCCTCCTCCATGCCCCCTCTACCGGGATGAGGAGTAGGAGGAGGAGGAGGAGGAGGAGGAGGAGGATGGAGGGAGGGAGGAGGGAGGAGGGGAGGAGGGGAGGAGGGAGGAGGGAGGAGGGAGGAGGGAGGAGGGCGGAAGGAGGAGGAGGAGGGAGGAGGAGGAGGAGGAGGAGGAGGAGGAGGAGGAGCGAGGAAGAGGGGAGGAGGAGAGGAGGAGGAGGAGGAGGAGGAGGAGGAGGAGGAAAAGGGAGGGAGATTCCAACATGGTCAAAGCAAAAACAGTACGGTGGGGGCGCACATCAACAAACCACATGCTTTTCGTCAGGGTGTCCTGGGTTTCCTCGCTCCTCGCGCTGCGCGGCGACTTCCCGCGGCCGCTGAAGAAGCTGCTGCGTTCCGGGTGCTCCGAGTTCCCCTCGGGTGCACCTCGCGCACGGGTTCTCAGGGTTGGGCTTCTTGCGAGGATTTCTTGCGGCCGCGCCCGCTTTGTAGGGGGACGACTTTTCTACAATTCGTTTATCATGCTTGGTGCACGTGTTGACTATGTGTGCGCTGTTTTTTCCTTCCAAAGTCCGCCTGCACGAGGGCGTGCCCGACCGAAGTCAAGGTGGAACGCCGCCAGTGGCCCAAATCAGCCTCACACCGAGTCGTATCTCTCGGCGCTGAACCCGACTCGGGACCCAAACAAAGGGAGGATATCGAAGAAGGAAAATCGCCGTAAACATAAACTATTAGCGCTCCGCGCGGATCTCTTGAATCCGCGCTGGGCCCCTGGCGGCGCCTCCGGCGCCGCCCCCGGCGCGCTCCGCGCGCCAGGGAGGGTGGTCCGGCGCAGATCCAAGAAATCTGCGCGGAGCGCGAAATGTGTATGTTCATGGCGTTGTTTCTTCTTCTATCCCCCTCCTTCACGATTGCTCAATATGAATGCTTGTGGCTCTCCTCTCTCCTCATGGCCAGCCCGAGCGGTACAGCTTGTCGATGTTGTCGTTCTCACGTTCAGGATGCCAAGAGGTGGTCCTGCAGAAGGCTCTTCAGATCGAAGCGTTTTTGGTTTGCCAAAACGCGGATCCCGCTGCAGCGTTGGCCTCATTTCGATGTCGGCATTTTGCTTAAGTCGGGCCTGTCCCTCTGCAGGGGGAATATCCCGAAATAGTCAAAAAATAGTCGGGGGACTATGTTTTGAGCATGTTTTGACTGTTTTGGAGTTTTTCCCACATCCAAAGTGGGGTTCTTGTTTTCTCTGCACACCCCGCGCAGGAACCCTCACCCCACCCCCTCTCCTCTTCTGCCTTCGCACACTCACTCACTCACTCATCATCATCACCACTCACTCATACTCACACTCACACTCTCATCATCAACATCAGCATCATCACTCGCGCTCTCTCACACGCTCAGTCACTCACATACTCATCATCATCGTCATCATCATCATCATTC
Organism: Prorocentrum cordatum; assembly: GCA_963575745.1. Lineage (NCBI taxonomy): Eukaryota > Dinophyceae > Prorocentrales > Prorocentraceae > Prorocentrum > Prorocentrum cordatum. The sequence continues at coordinate 53,463 of CAUYUJ010005783.1, forward strand.
CCCACATCCTAAGTGGGGTTCTTGTTCCCCACATCCAACGTGGGGTTCTTGTTTTCTCTGCACACCCCGCGCAGGAACACTCACCCCACCCCCTCTCCTCTTCTGCCTTCGCACACTCACTCACTCACTCATCATCATCACCACTCACTCACACTCACACTCACTCACACTCTCTCATCATCAACATCAGCATCATCACTCGCGCTCTCTCACACGCTCAGTCACTCACTCATCATCCTCATCATCATCATCATCATCATCATCATCACTCGCACTCTGTCACACGCTCACTCATTCACATACTCACCTGGAGGAAGTCTCAGGCGGGAGTTCGTCTGTGAGTGAATTGTGAGGAAGTCTCAGGCGGGAGCCCCCTCCCTATGGGCCCGCAGATCATGTTGGTAATCCGAGCGGGTCATCAGAAACTTCTACCGTCTGTCGTAACTTTTGGGCTTTGAGATTTTTTTTTGTTTTTTTTTTTGTTCATTGTTTTTTGAGTATGTTTTTTTGTTTCTTTGTTTTTTTTTTTTTCTTTTTTTTGTTTCATTTTTTTTTTTCCCTTTCCTTTTTTTCTTTTCCTTTTTTTTTTTCTTCCTTTTTTTTTGTTTGAATATGGAGGAAGTATCGAGCGGGAGCCTCGTATGTGAGTGAATTGCGAAGAAGTCTCAGGCGGGAGCCCCCTGCCCGTTGGGGCCCGCGCTTTATGTTGGTAATCCGAGCGGGTCATCCGAAACGTGTAACTGTCGTCACTTCTGGGCTCTTGAGGCCTGAATATGGAAGAAGTATAGAGCGGGAGCCTCGTCTGTGAGTGCATTGCGAGGAATGTCAAGCGGGAGCCCCCTCCCTATGGGGCCCGCACTTTATGTTGGTAATCCGAGCGGGTCATCCGAAACGTGTAACTGTCGTCACTTTTGAGCTCTTGAGGCCTGAATATGGAGGAAGTCTCGAGCGGGAGCCTCGTCTGTGAGTGAATTGCGAGGAAGTCTCAGGCGGGAGCCCACTCCCTATGGGGCCCGCACTTCATGTTGGTAATCCGAGCGGGTCATCCGAAACGTCTAACCGTCGTCACTTTTGGGCTCCTGAGGCCTGAGTATGGAGGAAGTCTCGAGCGGGAGCCTCGCTTGTGAGTGAATTGCGAGGAAGTCTCAGGCGGGAACCCCCTTCCTATGGGGCCCGCACTTCATGTTCGAATCCGAGCGGGTCATCCGAAACGTGTAAGTGTCGTCACTTTTGGGCTCTTGAGGCTTGAATATGGAGGAAGTCTCGAGCGGGAGCCTCGTTTGTGAGTGAATTGCGAGGAAGTCTCAGGCGGGAGCCCCCTCCCTATGGGGCCCGCTTCCAGAGGCGCTGGCCGAGGCGGCGACGGCGCTGAGGAAAATGGATCAGCTTGCCCCGACGAGGGGGAAGGGGAGGTGCACATGGAGAGAAGGCAGGGGGATGAGGAGGGAAGGGGCACGGGGGAGGCCGACGACGATGAGGAGGTGGCGCGGAAGGAGGAGGAGGAGGAGGAGGAGGAGGAGGAGGAGGAGGAGGAGGAGGAGGAGGAAGAGGAGAAAGAGGAGAACGAGGAGGAGGAAAAAACATAGAAGGTGGAAGAGAGGGCAGTGCAGGGGGGCGAGAGGAGAGGGTGTCCGCCAGGGGGAGGAGGAAAGGGCAAAGGGTAAGCTAAACAGATTCTCGTGTGGGGTCCTACCGTCGGAGTAATGTGTGAGTATTCTTTGTGTTTCGTCGAGAATTCCCCTGTAGGGGGACACGCCCGACTTATCACTTTGTTCCCGTCGTTCAGAATTGCGCTCTTGGATCCGAGTCGTTCCTCGTCGCCGTCGCCCCCCTTTTCCCCCCCTTCCGTCTTCCCCTGGTCCTCCAGCTCCTCGCGGCTCCTCCTGCTCCTGCTCGTGGTGTTGCGGCTGTTCCCCCTCCTCCACCTTCCACATCCTCCTGCTCATCCTGCCCCTCCACCACCTCGGAAGTACACAGTTCCCCTGTCTGTTTGCGCATGACGCGACGGGGTTACAGTCGGGGCCCTGAAGAAGGAACCTTTTTTCGTTGGGGAGGGGCTCCGCGTTCCTTAAGTGTTTCACAGATTGCCTCAGGTTTTCCTTATGTTTCCGATAGGAAATCGAAGTTTAACTTATGGAAAAAGGGGCCTCGTTCCTTATTTAGGGTTCCTTAGGTCAACGCCCCGACTGTACTTGAGAGGTGCCATATTCGCTGTGATACCCATCGGCGGCCACACCTCAAGTCAGCGCAACGAGAAGGGCTGGGTGGAAGGGCTCGGATGTCAGACGTGGCGCGAGCGCACCTCGCTTGTCCTCCCCCCTCTCCCCCCTCTCCCCCCTCCCCTTCCCCCTCCCTCCCCCAGCCCTCCTCCATCCCCCTCCCCCTCCCCCTCCCCCTCCCCCTCACCCTCCCCACCTCCCCCCTACCCCTCGCCCCCATCCTCCCTCATCCTCACTCATCCTTCTCCTCCCCTCACCCCCCTTCTCCTCCTTCCTCTACAGTTTCAACATATGAGTACTACTCTCCTGCCTCTCGCCTGATGACGTCTGGACATGGTCGGCCCCCCTTCGCGTACTGTTTTTTACGCACAGTATTCCCGGGAGTTGGGTTTTCGCTTGGGTTTCCCCCAACCATCTTGTGGTGTTGGCTCCTCGTTTGCGAGACAGCGCCCCGCGTTCCTCCTTCTTCCTTCATTCCTCCTCCCCCTCCTTCTCCCCATCCTCCTCCTCCCTCCCTGCCTCTGCTCTCCGCATGCCCATCCCGTTTCGGCACACCCCTCACACGCTTCGTGGCCCCATGGGGAGCTCCACCTAAGGCCCCAATTGGAAAGTTCGCATGGCACCGCCGCCCCATTTCGGCACACCCCTCACGCGTTTCGTGGTCCCATGTGGAGCCCCACCTAAGGCCTCAGTGGGAAAGTTCGCATGGCACCGCCGCCCCATTTCGGCACGCCCCTCACACGGTTCGTGACCCCTTAGGGAGCTCCAACTAAGTCCCTAGCGGGAAAGTTCGCATGGCACCGCCGCCCATTTTCAGCATCCCCCTTCATACGTTTCGTGGACACATAGGGAGTCTTACCGAAGGCCCCAGTGGGAAAGTTCGCATGGCACCGCCGCCCCATTGCGGCACACCCCTCACACGTTTCGTGGCCCCACAGGGAGCTACACCGAAGGCCCCAGTTGGACAGTTCGCATGGCACCGCCGCCCCATTTCGGCACACTCCTCACACGCTTCGTGGCCCCATATGGAGTTCAACCGAATTCCCCAGTGGGAAAGTTCGCATGGCACCACCGCCCCATTTCGGCACACCCCTCACACCATTCGTGGCCCAACAGGGAGCTACACCGAAGGCCCCAGTGGGAAAATTCGCATGGCACCGCCGCCGCATTTCGGCACACCCCTCAAACGTTCCGTGGTCCCGTGGCACCGCCGCCCAATTTCGGCACATCCCTCACACGTTTCGTGGCCCCACAGGGAGCTACACCGAAGGCGCCAGTGGGAACGTTTGCCTGGCACCGCCGCCCCATTTCTGCACACCCCTCACGCGCTTCGTGGCCCCATAGGGCGCTCCACCGAAGTCCCTAGTGGGAAAGTTCGCATGGCACCGCCGCCCCATTTCGGCACGCCCCTCACACGCTTTGTGGCCCCACAGGGAGTTCCACCGAAGGCCCCAGTGGGGAAGTTTGCGTGGCACCGCTGCCCGGTGCCGGCCCACCCCTCACACGTTTCGTGGCCCAACAGAGAGCCCCACCTAAGGCATCAGTGGGAAAGTTCGCATGGCACCGCCGCCCCATTTCGGCACGCCCCTCACACGCTTCGTGGTCACATAGGAAGCTCCTCCTAAACCCCAGTGGGACAGTTCGCATGGCACCGCCGCCCCATTGCGGCACACCCCTCACACGTTTCGTGGCCCCACAGGGAGCTACACCGAAGGCCCCAGTGGGAAAGTTCGCATGGCACCGCCGCCCCATTTCGGCACACCCCTCACATGATTCGTGGACACATAGGAAGATCCACTGAAGTGGGAAAATTCGCATGGCACCGCCGCCCCATTTCGGCACACCCCTCACACGTTTCGTGGCCCCACAGGGAGCTACACCGAAGGCCCCAGTGGGAAAGTTCGCATGGCACCGCCGCCCCATTTCGGCACACCCCTCAAACGTTCTGTGGTCCCGTGGCACCGCCGCCCCATTTTGGCACGCCCCTCACACGCTTCGTGGCGCCATAGGGAGCTACACCGAATGCCCCAGTGGGAAAGTTCGCATGGCACCGCCGCCCCATTTCGGCCGACCTCTCACACGTTCCGTGGCCCCATAGGGAGCTCCACGGAAGGCCCCAATGGCGATGTTCGCATGCGTCCCCCCCGACTCATGTCGGCACACCCTTCACACGTTTCGTGGCAGAAGGCCATACCGCGTGCGTTACTCGGAGTTTGCGTTTCCCCCTCTTTCGTCTCATCTCCCACGCTGCACTTGCAGCTGCATATGGTTGGGTATTTCGTCTGGCTAATTTTTCTATCTGTTCCCGCTGACGCGCTGGCCCCATTTTCGGGCTTCAGCTCGTTCCGCAGCGCTGGCCTCATTTCCGCACTTCCGCTCGTTCCGAATCGTGCTCCCGCTGCAGCGTTGGCGTTACTATTTCCAGTGCCATGCCATTGCTGCTATGCAATGCTATGTGGTGTTCCGCTGTGCGATGCCATGCTACGTATTGACCTTCAAAACCATGCTATGCCATGTTCTTTTCTGTGCCGCTGTGCGATGCCATTAGTTGCGTTGCAATGCTCAGTGATGCAACTTTTCAGTACGCAACGCAACGCCTTGCCCTGACTTACTACGCCCTGTCGTACTCTTCTACGCCTTGCTATGACGTGCTCTACAGTGCATCGCGCGCCCTCTCGGGATCATTGCCCTGCTCGGCATCCGACTGTGCGAGTAGAGAGGAGATCTGCGCCATGGTAAGGGATGGGAGGGAGGGGCAGGACGTCAGACCTGACGCGAGCGCACCTGGCTTGCCCCCCTCCCCCTCCTCCCCCTCCCGCCCCCTCCCTCCTCCTCTCCTCTTCACAATTACTCAATTATAATACGACTCTCACCTCTTCACCACCCGATGACGGGC
>CAUYUJ010005784.1:0-25000 GCA_963575745.1 Prorocentrum cordatum
TACTGTTCTCTCGCATCCGTGACCGCTCCTGTTCCTTCTGCCCTTTCCTCTTCCAGGTTATTCCGCCCCTTCTCCCCTCCGCCACCGCATCCTCGATGAATCGCATGTTCCACCTCCTCTTCAGCCTCCATCGTCCCCCGCCTCCTGCTGCAGGCTCCTGTTTTCCGTGGACTGGAAGGAGAGCAAAGGCTGCTCTCCCACCTCCGGGGCCCGTCGGCCACGCGGGGCCTATCGAACCAAGAGCCGGGCAACTCCTGGGGCAGTCGCTCCAAGAATCGCCAGCCCATGTCGGGTCGGGCGAAAGGGGGGGATAGCAAAGGGGGGGTTTGAAAATCAGCTCACGTAGCTGCTTTTCCCGGCGCCTCCCGGCGCCAGAGGCGGCTATGTATCGAGGAATGGGCCCCTCGCTGGGGCCGAAACCAGCTGCATGCAGCAAATTTCGTACCCCCCCCTTTCCCAATCCCCCCCTTTCGTCCGGCCCGACCATGGGACATGAAATAAGAGATGGGCCAGCAGGCAGACGGATGGAGAAAGAGAGAGAGAGGAGGGCTCCGGATTCGGATCCGGAACGGCCGAGAAGCAAAATCCAGGACCCCACTCAGGGAGAAGCACCGCTGGACGCGGCTCAAATACTCCTCCCTGCGCGTGAATGCTATGCGATCGGGGCCACACTTGAGTGCGAGGGGCCTCCTCCGATAAGAAGCGCCATACAACCCGAACGACTGACAAATCCAAGCATGGAATCTCAGTTGAAAGCCCATGTGGTGACTGCTGTCTGCCGAGCCCCCTCCACGATGAACTGACGGCTGTGGGTGGGCCGGCCGGAGGAGTCCGCCGGTAAAGTGTGCGCAGGAGGTCGGCAACTCGTGCGTTGCCGGGAAAGACGGCGTACGTGGTCCACGTTTCGAGGATGGACAGACCCCCCTTTAGTAAAACGTGGTTTAGTGAAAACGACCTGAAGCCCAAACCTGGCGGGCGCAAACCTGGAAAATAACGGTCACGGCGCCCTCTCGAGAACCGAAAACAGACAATTCACGAATCGACGTGTCACAATTGGGGGTTCTGTCCACCCCCGAATGTTTAGAGGGCAAACAAACCTACCTCGCTTTTGACCACCCTCGCTACCAAGAGGTACCAAGCGATGCCAAGTTGCGGCCTGTACTGGTCAGGCCGCTTGATGGGAAGGCGGGTGGTATGACTTGGTTTTGCCTGGAAGCGAAAGCGAAGTAGGTAATTTACGCTCTGAATGTTGCACGGACTGGAACAATGGCGGCATTGATGACCATCTTCGGTCACGTGGTGCCAGGAGGCGACCAGAGCGGCGGTGACGGCAGCAGGGAAAAGGAAAGGAGGGGCCTCAGCGACGACATCACCTGGTGCAGAATCCTCTGATTCAACTTTCTGCCAAATCCGATATGACTCGATGGATACTAGAATCGGCATGATTATACGCATCCTGACCAAACTGGCTTCGTGCTCAGTTCCATTGATATTATGTCGCTGGAACTCCTCGACTGGGTACTCACTGGCGCATTCATCTACTAGCTCATCCACCACTACACGTTCGCCGTCATCCAGCTGGGCACACCCTTCCTCAAAACTTGCTCGGGAGAGGGATGCGATGGAACTTGCAGCACAACGGTGTCTTCAAACTTCCTGGCGCTCATGTGAACGCCTCTACTTCGCCGCAGGTCGGCGAGCTCTCCGCTAGGAGATCTCAACTTCTGCGGCACCAGCCTCTGACTACCTCTTCGCCGCCCGAAGCAATGATGGTAGCGCGAGTGGCCAAACGCAAAATGAGTTCTAGTGGTTGCAACTCTCCGCTGGGGCATGTCTGAACGACTCCTACCAGCGGACCGCTGACCGCGATGTCAACCGCGAAAGGCTCGACAAGCTCGACTTTGCCGAGCGACAAACTACCTCGGCCTACTGCAAGTGGAATCGGGACCCCAAGAAGCATCGCTGCAACGCGCACATGGGATGAGAAAGCGCCCCCTGGCCGAGGCATCCAGGAAACGGCTCGTCCAAACCAGTCGTCAACCACTGCTCCTCCGAATCTGGCGGGCCGACCTTCATCCGACTGCTCGGGATGAGGCCACGCTACCAAACGTGCGCCCGCGCTTCTCCCCGCGCCACTGCCTGCGCCGTCGGAGAATCGGATTGCGTGCAGATCTCGTGACCACTGTTCTCAAAACAAAGCCAGCGTCGGAGCATCGGACATTCGGTGGCGAGCTTGCATCCCAGGCACGCGCCACGCCTGGCGAACCCTGCCTTCTCCATCCTCGCATGCGATCACGCCCCCCCGCCCGCGATGCTGAATGACAGCTCTGCCAACTGGCTGCCCCCCCTGGGTGCTGCCTGCAACTGCTTCAGCAACGACCTCAGGCTGTCATTATCAGCTCCGTCCTTGAAACCGATGCTTTAGTAATGTTTAGCCGCTGCTGCCCACTCCCGCAAGCAAGAGGACTCGGCGAATCCAATGACAAAACCACGCGTCTGATCTAATGCAACCAGCTGGTCTGCAGCGACATTCCGCGCGCAATCTGGCGCGCAGTCGCGCGCAGGCCAATGCCAAAGATCTGGCAGACCAGGCCCCCAGCCCAGCAGCAAGAGCAGATGCATGATGGCCGAGACGGAGCCCCTGGCGCGTCTCGTGCGATCTTCTACACTCATGCCCTTCATTCGGTTGTCTACTGATGGCCAATATCGGCGAGCTCCCGAACTGCCATCTGGGAAAAGAATCAATGCATGAAACCGACCACCGTCATAAAGAACGATCTTCCTATCGCATCCCTGGGTCTCGCCCCGGCGTCCGAAGGCACTGAAAAAACAGCGGTGCACCTGCCGCGCCCGCCTGCCCCCGAGACGGCAGCCGCGCGCCGTCGAAACCCATGGAGGTGCGACCCGAAAGCTCCGTAAAACGAAGCCCCATGGGACACGCCTGCTCGCCGGCGCGCCAGCCCCGCCCGCCCGGTGACCAGGCGCCGTCTCGAGGTTCATGAAGGGGGCCTGGGACACACAAATATATAGACACAAATAACAAATTCCCCAATCTGCGAAGAGATGTTCAATATTTTCGTCGCCCACCCACTTCCCATATTTTCCCACCTTTGCTTGGGGATCGACGATTGTTGTGTCTGTGTGTTTTCCCCTCCTGAGCATCAGCGAACCGGCGAACTCCTGATTGCGATGGGCAACTTTGACGACCCCCTGACGACGAGCGCCACGAGTCGGCCTCTTCCCTGTTCCTGCATCCACCCCCCGGGCACGCCGACTCAAGTACTGGAGAAAGTGCGATGCCATGAGCGAGCAATCTGCTAACCACCCTCTCGGCGAGCTCATTCACATGCAAACGACGCTGGTGGCCAGTGCAAGCGCCTGCTTGTTGAACTTACCATCTGGCTCTCCATCCCTGTCGACCTGGCCGCCCCGGACGCTCCGCCGGCGCCCGCCCGCGCGCGCTCCCGCATCCCAGCAGCGCAGACCGAAAAACGGTCAAGCAACGGCCAAAGCGAATGCCGTTGCGCGATCCCCGGACGAACCTCTGCGCGCGCTGGGAGCCTGAGTGCGCGCCTAGCTGCGAGAGGATGCGAGCGAGCGGCAGAAAAAGCTGGATGTCCAATGCCTGGATGACTGTTGCAGAGCCAAGACGCAAAGCAAACGTGACAAGCCTATCCCGGACAATACGGTCGTGCAAAATTATGGTGTCCAAGACCCCCGAGCCGTGCTCAATCCGTAGTTTGGCTCACGCACTGGCGTCTAAAACTCGCGTGAATTTTTCAGCCAAAGGACGCCTGCCGTCAACAGCAGCGCCCCACTCCAGCGTATTTTCTCTAGACCACCGCTTGAAACACGCGTCCCGATTCAAGCTTCAGGGCCAGCGCAATATCTGTAATAATCCTCGCGCGGTCCCTGGAATACTCGTTGGCGGAAAATCTGGAAACCGCCGACAACTGCCACGGAAACGCAACCGAACTCTCAATCAAAATGTAAACGCCTGCTAGTTCCGCGAGCGCGACATCTGGTAGGCGCTCGAAAACGATGGGCGCGAGCCTATCCATTCCGAGATCTGCGCAAGGTTACATCTTCTTACTTGCTGCGCGAAGTTCATTAAATAATGAATGGAACGAATTGTTCGACCTGGGCGGCCACTATGACGGCGTCAAAAATCCTCTGCGACCGAGCCGACGTCGAAAGCCTGATGGGGACCATGTCGATTGATGTTGAAAGACCTCGGCATCTACAGGACCCCCGGGACGAACCCAAAAGCTCGCCGGGACGCCCGCGGCGCGGCGCGAAGACAGCGATGCGCAGCACCAAGCGAAGACTCTCGCGCAATCCATGCTTGAAACTCACGAAGCGAGGCACGGACAGCACTGCGCCTTGCTCTCTAAGCTATCCTGCTGGCTTGCGCATGCATCTCCACGAGCGCACGTTGATTGCGCCGATGTTGCGCGCGCGCTGTACCCGCCGCGCCCAAGACAGCCTGCGCCTCCAAGAACTGAAAACCGTTGAAACCGATCTGGAACATCATTCCCGAATGCACGTGCCACTGCAATGAGATATTCTGCTTCTCGCCAATGTCGGCGGCGTCGAAAAAGCGACGCGTGGCGCCGCGCCCGCCGCGTCGTCGCGTCGCCGCCTGATTGGGCAGTGGGGCATATCGCAGGTGCTCTGCTGCACGCGCTAAACGCACTACAAGCTGCGGGCCATGCGCTGTAGGAGCTCCCGGCGGTCGGCGCCCCCCACGGCGCTGGCTAGCGCCCCCATCGACAGCCTGCGCCAACGAATCAGAGAGGAGCACTAAATGGTTGAATGCGCTTGCCACTCGCACTGGAAGCCCGAGAACTCACGGCAACAGGACATGCGCCATCCTTCGCGTGCGACGCGAGGCCCACGTTCCCCATGCGTTTCTGCCAAAGAGCCCGCGGGCCCTGGAATGAGGGAATCTCTGGAGAGCCCGCCGTGCCTTCGGAGCCCCTTCGGCCTCCGACGCGCCCCCGTCGGTCGCTTGGGGCGGGGCGGCAACAGAAACATTGCTACCTGAGGACACAAGAGACTTCGCAAGCTCAGCGCGCATAATTTCCACCGCGGGCTCAGACCAGTCTGCCTCGTGAGCCCGAAGATCGGGCTCTTCGCCCCTCACCTCAGACTGCCCATGAAGCTTCAAAAGGATCCTCGGTTTTCTCCTGAGCACCCCAAGTGTCTACTCATTTGTCTGATCAAACTCCTGCGACAACCGCGAAGCAAACGTGGCGCGCTTCGGCGAATGTGACCTTGAAACCAAGGCGTCGTTCCTGCTTGGACTGTTCCGCTTGCTGCGACTCGCGAACTGGCTTGGGCGCGCGCGTCGGGCGAGCAAGCTGCGGCAACTAGAACGGTTAAATGTGCGAGCGAGTCACGAGCCAGAGGCCTTCGCCCCTCAACTTGACCTGCAGGCCTATACGCGCGCCCCAGGAGACAGGGGTGACAGGCCGAAGTGGGCGCCAACAAGAAACCCGCGAGCGAACTACCAGTGCGACTCAAACTGCGAGCGGAAAGAACCCGTCGAAGGGATCGCTCTGGCAGAAGCATGAATCAGCATACTCGCTTGTAGTGCCAAGTGGCACGACCTGCCCGTGGGCCTCGGCCAGCAACATTTCACCTCCCCCTCCCGAGTGCATGGCGCGATGTTTTCGCAAGAACTTGGTATCTATCTATATGCATAAAATTTAAACGTGGCTGGTCTGAATTTGCTGGCCACTCCGCCTGCTGCTAAGACAACGCGTGTCTCTGCTACTGCGATTGATACACTCATCATCGGCGTGGAACTGACATCGTCCCAGGCCTGCTGGCCCCACCGCGAAACGCTGCCGCAAAAAAAGAGCTGGTCGGCGGAAGCCGATCGACCTCCTAAGCGTCACAGGCTGGCGCAGCAGAGATAACCTTCCTTGTAGTAACTGCGGGCACAACAGAGCCTGCAGGCTCGACTCCGCCCGCGCTGCCTCGCGCCGTGGTCGTTGGCGCTGAGGCCCCGCGGCCGTCGCCTCCTTCCGCTGCTCGACGGGCCTGGCGGCGCGAAGATGAGCCTCCGACGTCCTCTGCGCCCTCCTCTCGACGTCCTCTCGGGTCGGGCGAAAGGGGGGGGATAGCAAAGGGGGGGTTGAGAATCAGCTCACGTAGCTGATTTTCCCGGCGCCTCCCGGCGCCGGAGGCGCCCATGTATCGAGGAATGGGCCCCTCGGTGAGGCCGAAACCAGCTGCATGCAGCAAATTTCGTAACCCCCCCTTTCCCAATCCCCCCCCTTTCGCCCGACCCGATCCTCTGGGCTGGTGGAGTGCTGGCTGCCATCGGCTCTGGCCTGGCCAACTGGCGTGGCCGCCGCCCTGGCAGCCGCCGACGCCTCGGCCGCAGCCGCCGATGCCGCGCCCGTGGCGCCGCCCTCGCTGGCCCGGCCTGCGCCCGGCCTGCTGCCGCCTCCATCCACGCGGCGCTTCTTGGCCATGAGAGCCTGCGCCTCGCCTTGGAGCGCGAGCGCGCGCTGCTTCCACTCGTCGATCTTAAACCCTCTCTCCTGCAGACTGATCCTGGCTGCTCCCAACTCGGCCCCGATATTCCTGAGCTCGGCCCTCTCCGCCCCCTCGCAATCCAACTTGTTCGCGGCCGCGACGAAAGACCCATGCATTGCAGGTGGCACCGAAGCCCAACTTGCCGCCCAACTGCTGCTGCGAGTCGGCGGTGGATGCTGCGCCCACTCCAGCCTCAAGGGCGAATGTTTTGGCGGCTGGTTCCTGCGGGGGCAGGGCGCTGGCCCGCCTCTTGGCAGCCTCTAGATTTATCCTCTGCGCGCCGCAGTTCCGACGCTCGTGCCTGGGCGCGGGCGGCCGACGCCCTCGTGCTCGCATCGGCAGCGGCCGTCTTCTCAGCGGGCATCAGTGCCCCGATGGATTGCACCTGCTCCAACAAGGTCTCCTCGGTGCCGAAGCCAATGGCGGCGGCGTGCGTCTTGGGCCACAGCGATTCCAACTGCGCGGCGCCCTCCGCGGCGCTCGCCGCCTGCTCCTTGCCCGCCATGAACCCGCCAAGCTTGGCGCAATACGCAGCGCTTTCACGGCTGATGTCGCCGGACTTCCCCGTCTCCTTCGGGCGATGTGTTCGCGGGGCGCCAACTCCTCGCGCGCTGACTGCTGCGCGCAACCAGCGCGTCGCTGCGCTCGCGCGCGCGACCTCCCGCGCGGGCGGGCCAAGGCGGGGAGTTCTCTGAATTGCGCGCCGCCCCCTGCGTTAGCCGATGGAAACAGTTGCCCTCAGTGGACCGAGCGGGGGGCCCGCCGCCCCCCAGGCGCCCTGTCGGCGGCGCAGGGGCTTGACCAAAGCAACGCAAGATCGCGCCTCGAGCCAGAACGGCTCGAGGAGGGAGATAGAGAGAGAGAGAGAGAGAGAGAGAGAGAAAAAAAACATGATGGACCCACGAACCCGGAAAGGGATATAGACATGTGGAGCATGGACACGTTTTCATGATACCCAACTGGGCAACACCTCACGAAACATCCCACGAGACACCTCACGAAACAGCCCACGAGACACCTCACGAAACATTCCACGAGACACCTCACGAAACATTTCACGAGACACCCCGCGAAACATTCCACGAGACACCCCACGAAACATTCCACGACGACAGGCAACCACTCAACCAAGGCGGTGTGGTCGTGCTGGGGAGTGGTCGTGCTGGGGTGTGGTCGTGCTGGGGGGTGGTCGTGCTGGGGGGTGGTCGTGCTGGGGGGGTGGTCGTGCTGGGGGGTCGTGCTGGGGCGTGGTCGTGCTGGGGCGTGGTCGTGCTGGGGCGTGGTCGTGCTGGGGCGTGGTCGTGCTGGGGCGTGGTCGTGCTGGGGTGTGGTCGTGCTGTGGTAAGGTCGTGCTGGGGTGCGGTCGTGCTGGGGTGTGGTCTTGCTGGGGTGGGGTCGTGCTGGGGTGTGCTCGTGCTGGGGTGGGGTCGTGCTGGGGTGTGGTCGTGCTGGGGTGTGGTCGTGCTAGGGTGGGGTCGTGCTGGGGTGGGGTCGTGCTGGGGAGTGGTCGTGCTGGGGTGTGGTCGTGCTGGGGTGTGGTCGTGCTGGGGCGTGGTCGTGCTGGGGTGGGGTCGTGCTGGGGTGGGGTCGTGCTGGGGTGGGTTCGTGCTGGGGTGCTCCGCACCCTGTGATTTATCGATCGGGTCGTGCTGGGGTGTGGTCGTGCTGGGGTGTGGTCGTGCTGGGGTGTGGTGCTGGGGTGTGGTCGTGCTGGGGTGTGGTCGTGCTGGGGAGTGGTCGTGCTGGGGTGTGGTCGTGCTGGGGGGTGGTCGTGCTCGGGGGTGGTCGTGCTGGGGGGGTGGTCGTGCTGGGGGGTGGTCGTGCTGGGGCGTGGTCGTGCTGGGGCGTGGTCGTGCTGGGGCGTGGTCGTGCTGGGGTGTGGTCGTGCTGTGGTGAGGTCGTGCTGGGGTGTGGTCGTGCTGGGGTGTGGTCTTGCTGGGGTAGGGTCGTGCTGGGGTCGGGTCGTGCTGGGGTGTGGTCGTGCTGGGGTATGGTCGTGCTGGGGTGGGGTCGTGCTGGGGTGGGGTCGTGCTGGGGTCTGGTCGTGCTGGGGTGTGGTCGTGCTGGGGTATGGTCGTGCTAGGGTAGGGTCGTGCATTGCTGGACATCCTGCCAAAATTCCAGGAAATCGTACAAAAACAAAGAATTAGTCGAGACATCATCGAAATTCCTTCGCGCGGGGCGCTTTTCCGCGTCGCGGTCGGCTCTGCAAAACAAGCGTTTCGCTCGAGACATCCTCGGCAAACTCTGCGGAGCAAGCGTTTCGCTCGAGACATCCTCAACACACGAAAAAGTGGCCCGCACCCTGTGATTTATCGATCGGGATTTCAAAAACAAGCGTTTCGCTCGAGACATCCTCAAATTTTAATTCGCCGGCCTCCTTCGACCTCGTTATTTATCAGGGAAAAAATTCGCCGGCCTCCCTCAAGTTGGCACCGGGGGACAGGTTTACCTACTAAAAGAGAACCCTGGGCCCCGCCCTTTCCGGGAAACATGATGGACCCACGAACCCGGAAAGGGATATAGACATGTGGAGCATGGACACGTTTTCACGATACCCAACTGGGCAACACCTCACGAAACATCCCACGAGACACCTCACGAAACATCCCACGAGACACCTCACGAAACATTCCACGAGACACCTCACGAAACATTCCACGAGACACCCCGCGAAACATTCCACGAGACACCCCACGAAACATTCCACGACGACAGGCAACCACTCAACCAAGGCGGTGTGGTCGTGCTGGGGAGTGGTCGTGCTGGGGTGTGGTCGTGCTGGGGGGTGGTCGTGCTGGGGTGTGGTCGTGCTGGGGGGGTGGTCGTGCTGGGGGGTGGTTGTGCTGGGGCGTGGTCGTGCTGGGGCGTGGTCGTGCTGGGGCGTGGTCGTGCTGGGGTGTGGTCGTGCTGTGGTGAGGTCGTGCTGGGGTGTGGTCGTGCTGGGGTGGTGCTGGTCGGGTGTGCTGGGGTGGGGTCGTGCTGGGGTTCGTGCTGGGGTCTTGCTGGTGTGGTCGTGCTGGGGTGTGGTCGTGCTGGGGTGTGGTCGTGCTGGGGAGTGGTCGTGCTGGGGTGTGGTCGTGCTGGGGGGTGGTCGTGCTGGGGGGTGGTCGTGCTGGGGGTGTGGTCGTGCTGGGGTGGTGGTCGTGCTGGGGCGTGGTCGTGCTGGGGCGTGGTCGTGCTGGGGCGTGGTCGTGCTGGGGTGTGGTCGTGCTGTGGTGAGGTCGTGCTGGGGTGTGGTCGTGCTGGGGTGTGGTCTTGCTGGGGTAGGGTCGTGCTGGGGTCGGGTCGTGCTGGGGTGTGGTCGTGCTGGGGTATGGTCGTGCTGGGGTGGGGTCGTGCTGGGGTGGGGTCGTGCTGGGGTCTGGTCGTGCTGGGGTGTGGTCGTGCTGGGGTATGGTCGTGCTAGGGTGGGGTCGTGCTGGGGTGGGGTCGTGCTGGGGAGTGGTCGTGCTGGGGTGTGGTCGTGCTGGGGTGTGGTCATGCTGGGGCGTGGTCGTGCTGGGGTGGGGTCGTGCTGGGGTGGGGTCGTGCTGGGGTGGGTTCGTGCTGGGGTGCTCCGCACCCTGTGATTTATCGATCGGGTCGTGCTGGGGTGTGGTCGTGCTGGGGTGTGGTCGTGCTGGGGTGTGGTCGTGCTGGGGGGTGGTCGTGCTGGGGGGTGGTCGTGCTGGGGGGGTGGTCGTGCTGGGGGTGGTCGTGCTGGGGCGTGGTCGTGCTGGGGCGTGGTCGTGCTGGGGCGTGGTCGTGCTGGGGTGGTCGTGCTGGGGCGTGGTCGTGCTGGGGTGGTCGTGCTGGGGTGTGGTCGTGCTGTGGTGTCGTGCGTGCTGGGTGTGGTCGTGCTGGGGTGTGGTCTTGCTGGGGTAGGGTCGTGCTGGGGTCGGGTCGTGCTGGGGTGTGGTCGTGCTGGGGTATGGTCGTGCTGGGGTGGGGTCGTGCTGGGGTGGGGTCGTGCTGGGGTCTGGTCGTGCTGGGGTGTGGTCGTGCTGGGGTATGGTCGTGCTAGGGTGGGGTCGTGCATTTCGCTCGAGACATCCTGCCAAAATTCCAGGAAATCGTACAAAAACAAACGAATTAGTCGAGACATCATCGAAATTCCTTCGCGCGGGGCGCTTTTCCGCGTCGCGGTCGGCTCTGCAAAACAAGCGTTTCGCTCGAGACATCCTCGGCAAACTCTGCGGAGCAAGCGTTTCGCTCGAGACATCCTCAACTCTGCAAAACCAGCGTTTCGCTCGAGACATCCTCAAGAAATTCTGAAAAACAAGCGTTTCGCTCGAGACATCCTCAAATTTTAATTCGCCGGCCTCCTTCGACCTCGTTATTTATCAGGGAAAAAATTCGCCGGCCTCCCTCAAGTTGGCACCGGGGGACAAGTTTACCTACTAAAAGAGAACCCTGGGCCCACGCCCTTTCCGGGAAAAAAGAAAGAAAGAGAGACAGAGAGAGAGAGAGAGAGAGAGAGAAAAAGAAAGAGAAAGGGAAAGAGAGAGAGAAACAATATACATGTATATATATATATATATATAGAGAGAGAGGGATAACGAAAAAGAGAGAGAGAGAGGAAAACAAAAGAAATATAAAGACAGAAAGAGGGAGGGAGAGAGAGAGAGAGAGAGAGAGAGATAGAGAGAGAGAGAGAACAAAAAAAAGGGGGAGGGCGATATTAAACGCATTCAATAGGGATACATGAGAAAGGAAGAGAGAGAGAGAGAGAGAGAGAGGGAGAAGAAGAGAAAGAATGATCCAACAAATAAGAATAAGATAAATAATACTGAAAAAAAGGAAGAGATAGAGAGAGAGAGGGAAGAGGAAAAACAAATCGGAAGAAGAAGGAGAATAAAGAAACATATAGAGAGTGAGAGAAACAAGGAGAAAGGCAAATACGCAGAGAAAGAGAGAGAGAGAGAGAGAGAGAAAAAAAAAATGAGAGAGAGAGAGAGAGAGAGAGATGGAGGGGGGAGAGAGAAAGAGAGAGAGAGAGAGAGAGAGAGAGATGAAGGGGGGAGAGAGAAAGAGAGAGAGAGAGAGAGAGAGGGGAGAGAGAGAGAGAGAGAGAGAGAGAGAGAGGGGAGAGAGAGAGAGAGAGAGAAACAAACATAAGATAGAGAGAGAAAGAGAGAGAGAGAGAGAGAGAGAGAGTAAGAGAGGCGGCGTTGTTGCAAAACGGGCAACGTGAAGGGCAGGCGACAGGATGCAAATCAGCGTGGCCAGGGCCGCGTTCGCCGGTGGGTCGGCGGCGCAGGGGCCTCTCCCGCCCTCCGCAAGGGGCCCCATGATGGACAGCCCCTAGTCGGTGCCGCGGAGACCTCGCCCGCCGAAGCAGGCGATGGTTTTCCGCAAGCGCGGCCGGGGGCAGCCCGGGGGCCCGCGAGGCCTGCGCTCGCCCCCCGCGCGAGCACTTGCCCCCCCCGCGATTGGGCGCGCTCGTCGGCTGCGCTGCGGGCAGGAAGCGGGCCGAAGCGAGCGATGGCGGGAGCGCTGCGCCGGCGCGCCCGCTGCGTTCAGCTGGGCGGCGCGCTTGCTTCCAGCATCGCGGCTGCAAGCGCCTTGGCGAGCGCCGAGGCGGCGGCGACTGATGCGCGCCTCCGCCCGCGACCAAACGCGGCGCCGCGACGGGCCCCGGAGGAGCGGGCCGAGTGGCCCGCCGCGCGGCCGCTGGGAGGTTCTGCAGGGCGCAGGCGCCCAGGCCTTCGCTCGGGCGGCCAGCCGGCAGCGCCCCCCCCCCCCCCCCCCCCCCCTCAAAAAAAAAACCCTGATCAATGGCCCCGCCCAACCCGCGGTTGAATCTCGTCGTCGGCTGCGCTGCTGGACAGGGGCCGGGATGAAGCGAGCGGCGGCGGGAGCGCTGCCCCCTTGTTCGACTGGGGGCGCGTTTGTTTACAGCGCGGCGGCTGCTATCGCCCAGGCGACCGCGAGGGCGGCGCGCGATTGCTGCCCGCTGCGCCGCTGACGCAAACAGCGCAACTACCACGTCGCTACGATAGGCAACAATGCAGCGCGCTGAATGTCCTGGCGCGCGGCCGCGGTAGAGCGGGGGGCGAAATGCAGCGGCGGCGGTGTCCGCGACGCCGCCGGGCAAGGCGCCGCTGGCTGCAGGCGCCCAGGCCTTCGCCAGGATGGCCGGCTGGCCGCGCCCCCCCCTTGCCATATCCCACTCAAGCTAACTCCCTCTCCAATGAACGGCTTGAAATTGTCGCTTGCTGGCTTGCTGCGCTTGCGGGCAGGGGCCCGGCTGCGAGGTGCGCCGGCGGGAGCGCCGCGCAGGCGCGCCCGCTGCGCTCTGTCGGGGGGCAGGGCCGCACGTCGCGCTGCGGCTGAAACCACCCGAGCGCAGGGCAGCGAGCGACTGTCGCGTGCCATAGCGCCACTCCAGCAGCAAGCCGCGACGGACCTCTCCGTCGCGATAGGCATCGACGCAGCGGGCTGAACGGCCCGACGAGCGGCCGCGGTATAACGATGGGCAGAACTCAGAGGTGGCAGGATCTGAGAGGTGGCTGGGCGAGGCGCTGCAGGCCGCAGGCGCCCAGGCCTTTGCCGGAGCGGCCAGCCGGCGGCGCCCCGCCCCGCCCCCGCGGCTGGACCCCGCCCGCCCCTCCGCCGCAGGACCGGGCAGGTAAAGGTTGGAGGTGCGAGGCCGGCGGGGCGGGGGCTGCGAGAGGCTGGCCCTCTCACGGAATCTCGCAGCGCCTCAGTTGAATGGCGCGCACGGGCGAGATGGCCGCGCCGCGTTTCAAACCCCTGCGTAGCCGTGGGCCCGCGACATAGCATAGCGCGCTGTGGGTGTGCTCGCCGCAAGTGCCGCGCGACGCGATGACAACTGGGGGGCTTGTGGAGGTGCGGCCATGTGCCACCGCCATGAAGTGGCGAGGTGTTGGGAGCGGGGAGTGGGCATTCGGCGCGGACTCAATTGTCGCCGCCGCTGGGCATGTAGGCCGAAGTGCCGGCTAATGGATAAAATGGCAGTGCCGAGAGATGGGCGCGGGGAGAAGCAGCTGGCCGCCAGTGGTGTCTGCTGTCGGCGCGGGCAAAAATGGTCATACGCGCGAGAAGTAAGCGACGCGCCGATGGGCAACCGCCCATCGGCGCGTCGCCTACTGCACCCGCATAGTTCTGAATCCGTCCAAAACACCACTTCTGGCACGTTGATCATGGAATCCCGTTAAAATCTTGCATTATATATATATATATAAAAACACGAATGCGCGCGGCACTGAAGCGAGAGCCACATTTTGAAAACCTCCCGCCCTTAATCCGAGAACCTCTTGCAACGTTTGAAAGAAAATGTGCGCGGCGCGAAGGCGAGAGCTACATGTTGAAAAGGAACCGCCCCCAATACATTAAACTCGTGCGAAACTTGAGAGCGAATGTGCGCGGCGCGAAGGCGAGAGCCACATGTTGAAGAAAAGGAACCACCTTCAATCCAAGAAGTTCTTGCAAATGTTGTGCGCGAGTGTGCGCGGCGCTGTGGCGAGAACAACATTTTGAAAACAACCCGCCCTGAATCCGTGAAGCTTTTGCAAAGTTTGGAAACGAATGTGCGCGGCGCGAAGGCGAGAGCCACACTTTGAAAACCACACGCCCTCAATCCGAGAAGCTGATGCCACTATTTAAGCTTCAGAATCATGGATGGTGAAGAAGTCTCAAGCGAAACGCCCGACCCGCTCTAACAACTGGCCTCGGGGTGTGACAGGGAGGAGATATCTATGAGGAGGGATGGAGGAGGAGGAGGAGGGGGCGGAGAAGGTGGAGGTGGAGGTGCAGGAGGAGGAGGAGGGAGGAGGAGGAGGAGGAGGAGGAGGAGAGAAGGAGGAGAAGAGAAGGAGGAGGGAGGAGGAGGGAGGGGGAGGGGGAGGAGGGCGTGGGGCCACGGCGGGGCGCGCGGCCTCCCCGGGCCGCCTCGCCTCGGGCGGCCGCCGCGGGCATGCGCGGCCGGCGCGGCCGGCGGGTGCGAACGCGGCGGGGCGCCGCGGCGGGCGGCATGCCGGAGGCCGCCGCCGGGGGGGCGCCACGGGGCTCGCGAGCAGTGGAGCCGGAATGTGATGAGAGAGCAGCACACGCTCGGAGCCCCCGAAGCGAGGGTCAGACAGAAGATCCTCCCTCCTCATCTTTCTCTCCCCTTCCTCCTCCTCCTCCTCCTCCTCCTCCTCCACCACCTCCACCTCCTCCGCCTCCTGCTCCTCGTCCTCCTCGTCCTCCTCGTCCTCCTCGTCCTCCTCCTCCTCCTCCTCCTCCTCCTCTCCTCCTCCTCCCTCCTCCTCCTCCTCTCGTCCTCCATCTCCTCCACTTCCACCTCCACCTCCACCTCCTCCGCCTCCTCCTCCTCCTGCACCCTCCACCTCCACCTCCCTCCACCTTCTTCTCCTCCTCCTCCTTCTCCTCCTCCTTCTCCTCCCTCCTCCCCATCCTCCTCTCTCCTCCTCCTCCTCCTCCTCCTCTCCTCCTCCTCCTCCTCCTCCTCCTCCTCCTCCGCCTGTTCCTCACCGCGCGCCCGCAACGCGTCGGGATTGCGCAGGAAGGGGTGAAAGAACAAAAAGCCAGAAAGGCCCCGTGTGTCAAGCAGGCACGCGAGGAGTGCACGCTGCGCGGGCCCAGCGCCCGCACGCGCAGCGGGGGGGGGGGGCAGCGCCGCCGCCTTGGGACGAGGCAGCGGCGGAGGGAAGCGAGGAGCAAGAGGGAAGCAAAGAGGGGGCACGGAGATGGGGGGGGGGCCGAGGAAGACGGAGGAGGGGCGAGGGCGGCGGACTGGATGGAGGAGGAGGAGAACGACCCTCCGATGAAAGGGACGAGAAGAGGGCAAGCGGGCAAGAAGAGGACGAGACGAAGACAAGAGTCAATACATCAGAGCCTGTACTTGCTCAGGCTTCAGTCAGGCGTCGCGTGAGCAGCACACGCGAGGAGGAGGAGGAGGAGGAGGAGGAGGAGGAGGAGGAGGAGGAGGAGGCAAACCTGCAGGGAGGAAGAATGGGGGAGGGCAGGGCGATGCAGGCGCCATAGGCACGAACGCGAATCGTCGGACCCACCCGACAACACAGACCCATACCCAGACCTTCTCGGGTAATGAAAAAAACATGACAGCAAATTCTCCCTAATGTTTCGGCTTCGGAGGCCCCAAATGGCCCCCGGGACAATGAAAAAACGACCCAGGATGAAATAACGGTCCCGGGCAATGGGTCGAGATCTCTGGGGGTCGACGTCATGAAAAGATCATGACGCCGGGGGTCTCATAGGCATGGGTGCTGGTTGAGAGCTCATGAGAAAGGGGGAAGGACGGGGCACCCTCCATGCTGGAACGCACAGTTAGCGCACAAGGAGGTGCGCTGCTCATCGGCTCCGCTGGGCCTCCCAGGAGCCCACGAGAGCGGTGACGGCGGCTGCGCAGTTCGCAACCACCCAGAAGGCAGCCTCAGGTCCCGAGTGGACCCGCGTGGCCCTCGACCCCGCTGGACCCACCCAGGAGTCCACGAGTGGTGACGGGTGCGCAGCTCGCAGCCACCCGCGGAGCAGCGAAACCCCGTCTGGACCACGTGGCCCCCGGACTCCCCCCGGAGAGCCCCCGAAAGCGGCGGCGACGGCTGCACACTCCGCAGCCTCCCAGGGAGCCGCCAAGCCTCGGCCATCCCAGGAGCCCACGAGCGTGGCGAAGGATAAGCAGTTCGCAGCCGCCGCCGGGCGAGCTGCGAGATCCCGTCTGGGTGCGCGTCCCCCCGATTCCGCTGGACCTCCCTGGAGCCCACGAAAGTGGCAAGCGCGGCTGCGCAATCCGCCGCCTGGGGATCGTGCGGGTCCCCAACTGGATCCGCGCGGCCACCGACTCCGCTGGACGAGAGCAGCGAGATCCCGTCTGGGGTCCGCGTGGCCCCCGACTCCGCCGGACATCCAAAGAGTCCACGGATGCGGCGGCAGTCGCCCCGTTCTCGACCACCCAGGGGACAGCGAGGTCTCGTCTGGGTGCGCGCGGCCCACGGCTCCAGTGTGCCTCCCGGGAGGCCACGAAATGGCGACGGTTGCTCAATTCGCAACCGCCTGTGCCGTTCCGTTTACTCCGCCACCCCGCCGTGCCCTTCAGGAGCCCACGACAGCTGCGACGATTGCACAATTCGCAACCACCCAAAGGAACTGCGAGACCCCGTATGGGTCCTCTTACTCCGCTGCTCCGCCGTGCCTTCCTCACGGAAAATCCGACAATCGCACAGTTCGCAACCACCCAAGGCGCTGCGAAGTCCCGCCTGTGCCGTTTACTCTGCTACTCCGACGTGCCTCCCAGGAGCCCACGGAAGTGGCGACGATTGCACAATTCGCCAAAAGAATTGCGAGGTTCTGCCGGTAGAATTGCGAGGTTCTTGGCACTTGGAATGTTGAGGGCCTCCGCGGAGACTCCCATATCAAATTAACAGAAATAACGAGGACAATGGTTACTCAGCGTATTGACATGTTGGCTATACAGGAAACTCAACTGCATGATTCAGAATAATTTGAACACGATGGTTTTATGGCTTGTATGTCCGGGGAGACTGATCAAGATAAACGCTCGGTGGCCGGAGTAGTTTTTCTCGTGGCTCCATGGGCCCGCTCTGCTACAATGGCTTTCAAAACGATTTCATCGCGTCTGGCTTCACTGCGAGTCCGGGTACAACATGATGTATTGACCATTCTATATGTTTACGCCCCTCAGAGCGGGTACGACTACGAGGTCCGCCAAGCGTTCTTCGCAGACCTGTTCCGAGCAGTTCGGCCGACAACCTGGAAGATTTTAACGCTAAGCTGCTGCAGCGACGACCCGGCGAAGAGACATATATTGGCAGACACCTACGTACGGTTTACGTAGATACGTAGTCCTTTACATCGGCACCAAGTATCGAATCGACAACTTCTACTTGAACATTGCGTGGCCACGCACATGACCATCGCGAATACGTTCTTCGACACTCCTCTAGAACAACGCGTTCCGTACAGAAATCTTGGTGTCGTCCCCATGGACCCCGACATTACCCCGAAGAAATTCGCTCAGATCGACCACGTGTTGTGTCACACATCTGTTCTTCCTTGGGTCAGGCTCTGCAGATCGCACCAGGACGAAGCCCTCAATAGCCACCACTATCTGGTGACAGCGGCGATTGGGATACAGTTTCAAGTTAAGCCAGCCCGCGGGCAGAACCATATTGACAAAACCTCGGTGCGGAACCAGACAATCCAGAAGGAGTTCACACGCCGGTTTTTTCGATACTTGGAAGACAACGTACGTCGCAAACAGTTCGCTCAACCATTTGGCAAATCAAGTGGACAATGCATTTGCTACCGCATGCGACGCCCTAAAGAGCAGACAGCAATCTGCACACAGGCCGTGGAGATCTCAAAATACTCTGGCACGTATTAAGAAACGGAACGTTTCACGACGAAATGGGGATGCCAACGAGGAGCGAGCCATGAACAGACTTATTCGGAAAGCCGCTCGGAAGAACCGCACACAGTGTATCTATCAGACGTTGGTTGACGGCAGCTGGGACGCAGTCAAGAAGCTTAGGAAGAAACCGCAAACAAAACATGCTGGAGAACTTGGTCTTGACAATCAGCTTACGGAGACCGCTGCCCGGCCAAACGTTTTAGCCGACTATTTCGAACAAGTGCAATGGAAAGTGCAGTTTGCAACTACAGTGCCAACAGCTTCGAATGCATTGGGTGCTGACTTGCAGGTGGTCGTGTCCAACTTCAGTATGGCTGAATTACGAAAAGGAAGATGGAAAGTGCTTCAGGCGGATTAAGACCATGTTAAATCATAAAAGTTAGCTCAAGGAGCTGCAACATCCGGCCTGTGTCGTTTACTCTGCTACTCCGACGTGCCTCCCGGGATACAGGAAAGAAGCTTCAATTGCACAATTCGCAACCACCCAAAGAGCTGCGAAATCCCGCCTGAGCCGTTTACTCCGCTACTCCGCCGAGCCCCCTAGAAACCCACGACAATTGCGACGATTGCACCATTCGCAATCACCCAAAATGCTGCGAGGTCCCGCATGAATCCGTTTGATCCGCTACTCCACCGTGCTTCCAAGGAGCCCACGGAGGTGGCGACAATTGCACTGTTCGCAACCACCCAAAGAGCTGCGAAGCCCCGCCTGTGCCGTTCATTCCGCTACTCCGCCGTGCCCCCCATGAGCCCACAACAATGGCGACAATTGCACAGTCCGCAACCACTCCAGGAGCTGCGAAACCCCGCCTGGGTCACCTTCCGCCGCTACTCCGCCGTGCCTCGCAGGAGCCCAACGTGATGGGGGCGGCGGCATGCGGGCGCAGCCACTGGGGCCTTCGGTCGAGCTCCCCATGGGGCCACAAAGCGTGTGAGGGGTGTGCCAAAGTGAGGGAGTGGGGCGGCATGCGGGCGCAGCCACTGCGGCCGTAGGTGGAGCTCCCCATGGGGCCACGACGCGTGTGAGGGGAGTGCCAAAGTGAGAGGGGCGGCGGCATGCAAACGCAACCACTGGGGCCTTAGGTGGAGCCCTCTATGGGGCCACGAAGCGTGTGAGGGGAGTGCCAACATTAGGGGAGTGGCGGCATGGGAACGCAGCCACTGGGACCTCAGGTGGAGCTCCCTATGGGGCCACGACGCGCGTGAGGGGTGTGCAACAGGAAGGGGCTGGCGGCATGCGAACGCAGCCACTGGGGCCTTAGGTGTAGCCCCCTGTGAGAGTACGAAGCGCGTGAGGGGTGTGACAAAGTGAGGGAAGGAGCGGCATGCGAACGCAGCCACTGGGGCCTTCGGTGTAGCTCCCCATGGGGCCACGAAGCGTTGTGAGGAGTGTACCAAAGGGAGGGAGAAGAGGGGTAGGATAGGAGAAGGAGATGGAGGAGGATGAGGAGGAGACGGAGGAGGACGAAGAGGATGAGGAAAAATAATGCCAATATAAGTTGGGACCGTTCAGTAACAACAAACTCGTGGCTGACCCGCAGCGCGCATGAGCGCCGCATGAGCTGGACCTCCCAGGAACCCACGCAGCCCCGCAAGGAGCCGCGAGGTCTCCTCAGATCCGCGCGGACCTCCACTCGGCTGGACCTCCCAAAAACCTACGAAAATGGCGACGACAACTGCACGGTTCGCAGCCCCGCAGGGAGCCGCGAGGTCTCGGCAGATCCGCGTGGACCTCCACCCCGCTGGACCTCCCAAAAACCCAAGACAATGACAACAATTGCGCGGTTCGCAACCCTGCAGGGAGCCGGGAGGTCTTGGCAAATCCGCTTGGACCTCCACTCCGCACTCCGCTGGACCTCCCGGGAGCCCACGAACAGGGTGACGGTTGCGCGGTTCGCAGCCCCGCAAGGAGCCGCGAGGTCTCGGCTGATCCGCGTGGACCTCCACCCCGCTGGACCTCCCAGGAGCCAGCGAAACTGGCGACGGTTGCGCGGTTCACAACCCCGCAGGGAGCCGCGAGGTCTCGGCAGATCCGCGTGGACCTCAACTCCGCTGGACCTCCCCGAAGCCTAAGAAAATGGCGACAGTTGCGCGGTTCGCAACCCTGCAGGGAGCCGGGAGGTCTTGGCAAATCCGCTTGGACCTCCACTCCGCACTCCGCTGGGCCTCCCAGAAACCCAAAAAATGGTTACAATTCCCAGTTCGCGGCCCCGCAAGGAGCCGCGAGGTCTCTGAAGCAGATCCGCGTGGACCTCCACTCCGCTGGACCTCCCACAAACCCAAGAAAATGACGACAATTGCGCGGTTCGCAGCTCCGCATGGATCCGCGAGGTCTTGGCGTGGTGGAAGGGGTCTGCCGACGGCTTGAACAGCCAGCACAGGTCGACTGCTGCACCTGCAGACCAAGTGCTTAGAAACTTAGAGGTTAAAATACGGAGCTTGCGGATCTCGCCTGGGGAACGCCCTTGAGCCTCTTCCCATTGGCAGATCGACTGCATTACCCCGCATGTAAAGATTTTGACCTTTTGTGGCTTCCCTTGAACTTTGCCCGGAAGACGACGTATTTTTGGGGGGCGCTTTAAGTGGTTGTTCCAACGGACATTCTTTTGAGCTCTGCACCCTTTCGACGCTCTGACCTTGCCGATATTGAAGTCCGTACCTAGGTTCGTGATGGGGCCCACAGCAATCCCAGAGCATTCATTCCCCAAGAGCAAAAGGAGCACATGTTCATGACACCCGCGCTGTTGCACGTGAAGTTTAACTTTTTCATGTGCATTGGGAACTCGAGGGCGCCGGTAAACTCGGAACAAAAACAGTCCCACAATATCCGCCAAATTGATTATGCATATGTCGACCGTGTTGGCGGTCGATTCGAGCGCTATGTCGTTGGATCGAGAGGTCGGTACCTGTCCATGAGGAGTCTCCTCGGCCAGCGGCAGGAATCGAAAGCTGCACGGAGGGCGAATTGAGGAAAGAAGCAGGCGCGGCCCTGCTCCAACATGGTATCGTGGCTGATGTGTGCGTAGCACTGCTTCAAATCTGCCAGGAGGGTTGCGACAAAATGCCCCCCGTGGTCGGCCAGGTCTGTTCTCGCAACCGCTCTCCACACTGAGTCAGCGGCGTGCCTATGTGGAGCCATGTTGAAATGACTCGGCGCGGCTGCCACTCGTTCCCATTGACGGCGATGGTGGGCGAGGCTCTTTGAATGAACTCTGTTGAAATTCGTGAAGAAACCAATCGGGCGGCGCGCGATAGTTTCCCTAAACATGGCGACGATGAGCTCCTCGAGGACCGAGGGGATCGTGCCTAAACTGTTCATGACATTGAAACTGCCTTCCATGACCTCAAGGGCCCCTCCCGAGAGCTGCGAGATGTGCTCGGGGTGGTGCCCGTCAACCGCTGTGGCGTTGACCTTGAACTCCGCGGAGATCTTCTTGAGCTGCTCTGGTGTGAACCCTGCAGGGATCCTGTAGTCGAGGTCCACGTCTGGGACCTCCATGGGCTTACAGTGACCTCCCCAAGCCTTGGACCAAATATCTTGCTGCTCTTAAAACCGAACCCCGAACGCAGACGCGAGGCCTCCCTCAGCGTGCTCCAAACTGTCTTCAGTGAAACCGTTGGTGGTCTTAGTAGTGCCGCGTGCTCTACGCGCTCCTCCAGCCAGGGCCCCCCCGCACCACTCCCCCCGCCTTCTGCTGTCCTCCTTCCTCTCCTTTGTATAAAGATATCGTGGAGCTTCTCCAAAATCCCAACCCAAACTTCGGGCGCAGCGAGAAATGCGGGGCGGCTGTCGCGGTCGAGGGCCAGGGTGACCATCTCGCTCGCGAAGGCGTGCCAGAACCCACTATGGGTCTCCCATGGGGCCCTGAAAGGCCCGCCTCGAAGTCGAAGGTAAAACGTATGTTGGGCGAGCTGTTCCAAATTACCGTTCTCATGTATAATCACGCTCCTCAAACTCCAGAAACCTCCTAATCATCCAGCACATGCTCCTGCTTTCGCTTGGGAGAGGGTTCCTGCTGGTGATGGGCAAATCGGATAGCCTCGACTGCTCAAGCCCGAACGGCTCTCCCCCCTCCAAACCAGCAGCTCCGACCACCTCGAACTTATATTTCAGAAGGTCCTTGCTGTCCAGGTTGGGTAGATGCGGTCGCAGGTGGCCTGGGGGATGGCCCTCTCCCCGGCGTTCACTGGAGTCCTAAGACCTTGTCCTGACTGATGCCGAACATCGTCGGGCAGGCCTCTGGCTTCCTGGTTCCGGCCCGCGTGGCCCGGGGGCTCTGGCTGAGGTCCCACAGGGGCCATGGCGGGGATCTTCTGATATGCTTTCAATATTTGAACCCAGATGTCCTCGGCAGCGCTGCTCAAAATCATTGCGACGGGCTCGTGCGGCGGAATGCGCGCGTTCTGATCGACATTGACGCACTCGAAACTGAAGGTTAGCACCGCATCAACTAAAAGTAGTCTATGATTGCCCTGCTGTCACCGAGGATGCACGCGTGCTCGATCGGGGCCAAAATTTCTGCATTGTACTTTTCGGGGCCCAGGCGTTCCGATTGGGTCTCAGGGTTTACGTTGAAATCACCACCCGCGACACAAGGAATCCACGTCTTCAGAATT
Source organism: Prorocentrum cordatum (assembly GCA_963575745.1). Classification (NCBI taxonomy): domain Eukaryota; class Dinophyceae; order Prorocentrales; family Prorocentraceae; genus Prorocentrum; species Prorocentrum cordatum. The sequence continues at coordinate 22,568 of CAUYUJ010005784.1, forward strand.
TGCGATCCCAAGGTTCTGGATAAAACCATGTTAGCGCGCCCTGCCCCAATGCTGTCCACCCAGTAGTTATTAGAGTATCAACTAACAACCCAAAACTCCGAGTCCTTGCATAGGCGTGCACTATTCTCCCAGGAGCCAAGACATTCTTGGATGCGGACGGTTGCCAATAATCTAGATGCCGACGCACTAATATGCCCACACACACACACGCACACGCACGCACGCGCACCGCCCCCGGCCCCCACCCCCGCCGAATTGCGCTTGCAGGAGGTGGTTAGACAGGGGCCCCAATAGCTGGCCCACCCCTGGATGCCGAGTGCGTGCTGAATATCTGGCATTTGAAAGGGTCGGAGCCCATGCTCCTGGACAAAAATTACTGCCACCTCCTTGGGGGCAAGGTCTATGCAGTTTTTTGAGCCCTACCCCAAGAAGACGCGTTAAGTGTGACAACGCAGAACCTGTTACCCGCCCGCTGAGCAAGCTGGTGGCGAGGCTGCCGAGGCCTTCGCCTCCGCGCGGGCTGGAGGCGGGGCCGATGGTGCCCCGGCCTCAGCTGCTTCACTGCGTGGCGGGGATCTGGAACACACTCCTGCTCTGGGGGCTTCATGGAGGGTCTCGTCGGCGACGGGGGTCCTCGGCATCCGCGGGTTAGAGCTGGGAGGTCCTGGCTGGGGCGCGTGTTCGGCGGCGCTCTCCACGTGGACGCTGGCCGCCAAAATAACGGTGAGCTTCTCGAAGATAGCCGGGGCCTCGGCCCCAACCTGCTGGTCAGTGAGGACTCGAGGGCCTTGCCTATAACACCTCCCATGTCTCCAAGCTTCCGCGCGACGTCAAGGGCCTGCTGACAGATCTGGATCCGATGGCCTGAGACTGCGGCGGCTGGGGCGCCTGCCGCGCTCTGCCCCGCAGGGGCAAGGTCGCCCGCCGACGCGCCCGCGGCGGCGGCGGGCTTGCTGCGGCGCCCAGCCCAGGGGGGGCATCTCGCCCTCCTGCTATTTCACGAGGTAGGCCAGGCCCTGGGACTGAACTGCCAGATGGGCTCGTTCTGGGCTGGCTCGGTGCACGACTGCGGGGTTTGCTTATGCCTCTGGCAGGCTCGGGCGACGCGCCCCCGTCCAGCGCGGTGCCCTTGTCGCGCGAGTAGTGCTCACCACAGCGCCAACACCGCGACAGTTTCCATGAAGCGCTGGCCCGGCAACATTTGCAGGTCCAGCTGAAGGCCTTGCTCGGGCCGCGAGAGTGCCAGGGCTGCCCCCGCGCCATCGCGCGAGACATGAACTGGGAATTGCAAACTTGCGGGCGGCTGACCGAGCAGGAAAAGAAAGAATTGCAAACTTGCGGGCGGCCACCTTGAGCCAAAATGGCTTGGGCCAGGCTTGAGCAAGGCTACGGACTCCTGCTCCTCCCCCCCCTCCTCCCCCTCCTCCCCCCCGAGAAAGGTTCAGATCCCAACCAGACGCGTAAAATCACAACCGGGCGATTCAGATCCCAACCGTCAATGACCCCTGGGACGCGTGAGATCCCAACCGCTTTGGAGCCTTTGAAAAGCTCCAACCTATGCGACTCTCTGAGATTCACTGCTAGCCTGTGAGAGAGCCTGAGAGATTCTGCGAAATTCTGAAAGATTCTGAGAGATTCCGAGAGATTCTGAGAGATTGTGAGAGAGCTTGAGAGATTCTGAGAGATTCTGAGCGATTCTGACAGATTCTGAGAGATTCTGAGAGATCCTGAGAGATTCTGAGAGATTCTGACAGATTCTGAGAGATTCTTAGAGGTTCTTTGAGATTCTGAAGGGTCCTGAGAGATTCTCACAGATTCTGAGAGATTCTGAGAGATTCTGGGAGAGCCTGAAAGATTCTGAGAGAGCCAGAGAGATTCTGAAAGATTCTGGGAGATTCTAAGAGATTCTGCGAAATCCTGAGAGATTCTCAGAGATTCTCAAAGATTCTGAGAGATTCGCAGAGATTCTCAGATATTCTCAGAGATTCTGAGGGATCCTGAGAGATTCTGAGAGATGCTGAAAGATTCCCAGAGATTCTGAGAATGTTTGAGAGATTCTGAGAGATTCGCAGAGATTCTGAGAGAGCCTGAGAGATTCGGAGAGATTCTGAAAAATGTTTGAGAGATTCTGAGGGATTCTCAGAGATTCTGAGAGAGCCTGAGAGATTCTGAGAGAGCCTGAGAGATTCGGATAGATTCTGAAAGATTCTGAGAGATTCTCAGAGATTCTGAGAGATTCTCAAAGATTCTCACATATTCTGAAATATTCTCAGAGATTCTGAAAGATTCTGGGAGATCCTGAGAGATTCTGAGAGAGTCTGAGAGATTCCCAAAGATTCTGAGAATGTTTGAGAGATTCTGAGAGATTCTGAAAGATTCTCAGAGATTCTGGGAGAGCCTGAGAGTTTCTGACAGAGCCTGAGAGATTCTGAG
>CAUYUJ010005784.1:30000-58569 GCA_963575745.1 Prorocentrum cordatum
AACGCATCAAAAGGGAGCCAAGTAACAGGCCGTGTTTTCAGGCCCGTGTTTTCCAGCCTCACGCGGCATCGCGACTCTGGGAGAGCAGGGGCCCCCCCCCGCCCCCCGCCTTGGCACAAACGGGCGGGGCCTGCAATTTCTTTGGAGGGGGAAAGAACTGGCAGACAGGCGCTGGCTGACTGACTGACTGAATTCGCCGTGGCCGTTTAGGGTAACAGGGTTGCAGCTCGAGGCGGGCGGGTGGGGAAATTTGGGATGCGACTTGCGGCGGCTGGTTCAGGTGGGCTGCCGCACTAGGCCATTGAACGCCGATGCGTGGGCGGCAGTGAATGATGCCTCCACGTAGGCATGCCTAAATGAATCCTACCTCCGCTCATTGAGAATTGGTCCACTGAGACCCCCATCCAGTTTGCCCCTGCACTCGTCCTGGTTTGCACGTGATTCCCTTTGCTGCGCGTGGCTGTCTCTGCTATCCGCATGCCGCTCTAGATTGCCCCTGCCCGCGTTCTCTGCGGCACATGGCTTCCTCTGTTGTGCAGGGCTTCCTCTGCTAGCCTCCGTTGTTGCGCGCGGCGTCCTCTGCTGGGACTTCTGCCACATTCTGCTTGCGAAAATCAGGGCGTGGATGCGCTGAAGATGTCTGCCACGCAAAATCGATGATGCCCAGGGCGCGAAGGTCGTCGCGATCGACGGGGCGCCCCCAGCCTTTCTGCCCGCTAATTATGAGAAAAGGGCTCGCCGGGATATGGTCCATTGTGATGTTGCATTTTCTCGTCCGTCGGGGTCTGTAAGGAAGCTCGAACGAGTCCTGGAGGAAGGCCCTGAGGGGGGCAGGCGAAGTCGGGCGAGCGGGCCTTTTTCCGCGCCGCACTTCGCGGATCATAGCCGCAGTCGAAAGATCGGGGGCCCCCGCGAACTTCAGGGCGCGGCGGGGCGCCCCGCGGTCGAGGCAGTCATGGCACTCTTGTTAAGGTCAGCAGGCGCGACGTGTAGTGGGACCCGGAACTCGATCGCTTCTTCCACAAGTAAAATGATAATATCGATCACCACATTTGTCTGGTGGTTTGACCTAACTGAAAACTGGCGCGGAGAGATCGGCAATGAGGCCGGGCCTCCCAGCTCCGAGAGGACTTGCATATAGGCCTCCCGCAACACCAGGAGCACCGCGATCGGTCTCCACTTCTCGATGAACAGCGGGTTAATTACTTTCTCGAACAGGCGTGCATCGCGCTCGCCACAGCTCGACGGAAAGTCCATCGCCGGCTCGCTCAAGAGTCTGAGCTCGGACAGCGGAGCGAGAAGCTCGCGGGGGTTGCCCGGGGCGTCCAGGAACATTCCGGCGATGATCATTCCGTGACGAGGACAATATCCCCCTTTCACAGTAAGCATGGCCTGGCGAAACCTGGGGCCCGAAACATGGCCCGCCACCTGGCGCCCCCCCCGCGCCCGCCCTCCGGGGAGCCAGGGGGCGGTGCGGTCGGACATCCCGCGGTCGATGAAAGTCAGAAAAGATGTTCTCAACGATCATCGAACTTTCTTCTGGGTCAGGTGCCGGAACCCCCTGTTCGTTCAACGTGCGCACTTGCCGCGCAGGGGGGGAACGCGTCGGACTTATCGCCTTTGGCTCAAAACCCACTCGCACTCCCGATCGCACTGCGGACATCTGATCTGTCGGCGAGCCAACGTCTCCGCCATGCACCAACCATGTCGGAGCTCAGGGTGTTCCGCGGCCCGTCGCACAGCCCGCGCGCGCTCTAATTGCTGGCGCGCGGGGTCTTCCAGGGGCTTGCGAGGGGGTCGCCGCGACGGCGGTCGCGAGGTCTTGAGAGCGGAAAGAAAGCGGCCCATGGCGTCGGTCAGTGGGGGGAACGAAGGCTCGGGGGCGGTCTCGGGGGCGGGGGGGGCCTCGGGCGTCGGCGGGGGCTCCGCGCGGGGCCCGCGCCGGCGTCGGGGGCGCGAGCGCGGGGGGGGGCGGGGCGGGGGCGAGGCGGGGGTCGGGGGTCAGCAGACGAGCGAACGACGGAGGGATTGCATAGGTCTCTTCTTCACCCATGGGAGGGCCCCAGAGTCCAGACAGCACTCCCAGGTGTCTCGCGGCCAGCCGACAACGCCAAGCCCTCGAGCCGCTCGTCGGGCGGGGCGACTGCGCCCCGAGTCGGCCCCTGCCTGGGCGGGGGGGTTCACGGCGGAGTTGCCCGCGCCCCTGGAATGACCTCTGCGCCGTTCAGGGCGACGCGCCCGCCTGGAATGGCACGCTTCGCACCGCGGCGCTCGCAGCAAGGCGACTAGGTTCAAATTGCTGGGGGCGCGGCAGCCGCCCCATATAATCAGCTCAACGTATCGAGAGTTGAACACGAAATTGACCCTTGCTCGGGGCGCGCGCGCGCGGCGGTGGCGCGCGCGCGGGGTGGCGGGGCGGGGTGGGGCGGGGTGTGGGGTGGGGTGGGGTGGGGGGGGGCTGGCTTCATCTGGGAGGGGGGTCTTTATGTTGGAATCAGATGCGCGCTTCGATGGGGGCCGCGAGATCCGCTGCGTTGCCCGACCCCCTGCGCGAACCCGTAGAGCGGACCCTCTGGGGCAATGCAGACGTGCCCGCGAGCCTGGGCGATCGGCGTCGCGCCAGCTGTCGGACACGCCGTCGAGAACGAAGCATAACCCCAGCCAGCACATCCAACAAGTCGGTCGCGGGCACGCGTAGGACATCGAAGAGCCCTACCAAAGACAGATTCTTCCACGAGCGAGCCGGCAGCCTCCTCGCCCTTGATAAAACGCGCGCAAAGCCCGAGCGGTATCCATGGTGTCGCACAAAGGCGTTTCGGCATCCCGCCAGGGTGTCAGAAGTCCAAGTTATCGGTTCGGGGGGAGAGGTTCACGCATCGCTGCCAGAGTCCAGCTGCCCCCTGGGCCCCAAACATCGGCGTGGAACTTGCGGGGCGCGTGGTCCGAAGTCGCGACCGACGGAAACTCAGCCGGGCGGGAAGCTGACGAAAGGGAAAAGTTGCGGGTCAGAACGCAGTCCGACTGCATTGGGTAGCGTCTATGTCCGGCGTCGGGGAAGTGAGCGCGGGGGCCAATTGAGCGCCGAGGCATGCGTGTCCAAAGCACAGCCCTGGATCCAAAGTGGAAGATATAGCTCTCGAGCCTTGCACGCTGGCTTACCACGCCGACGGGGCTCGCGCAGAGGGCGAAAGCAGGGGCAGACGCGGGGAATGTCGAGGTAGGAGTCAGTCACGAAGCCCAAGTGAACGCTGGCTGGCGCACACGCCGACGATGACCTCGGCACCACTCGAGACCGACTTAACGCGAGAACGGATTTCGCCCAAACATTCTAACAGTAACTTCCGCGACGTGGAAGGGCGCATGTAAAACCGACCCTGCCAAGACGCGGCCGAACTCCACATGCTCGCACACAGCGCCCACTCAGCGGTTGCCCTGGGCCACCTCGCGGACCTCCGAGCCGAAGTTCCGACGGGCGGTCATCGCATTCTGCCAGCCCTTGTCGCTCGGGGAGACCAAAGTCACACGATGTCGGTCGATGAACTCTGGTGGCCCTCCTCTGCGCAACGCGAAACATTCTTGCAGGCGTAACATGCGCCCGGGGAGTTATTTTCTAAGTCCTTCAGGAAGGCAGGCGCCCCCTCCAGCGACGCAGCTCTCACATTCCAACTGGTGGTGCATGAATGGGCAAGCGTCCAGCGCCGTCGCCATCTCCTCATCGCTAGGGAAGACCCTCCCTTCAGGGCCCCCCGCCGCCTCGATCTCCGCGAGGTGGTCGGGCAGGGCCAGGTCGAGGCCCGCGTCTCTCAGGGGCGCGCCCGCCATGGCCGCGATCCGCATATCATGGGTCGCGCGGTCACGGTCGAGCAACCTGATCGGGCCACCCATGTGGGCGTTGCCTGGGGAAAAATGACCTCGCCGCTGTCCTTGCTGCTGCTAAACACGGCGGCGTAATTGTGATGCGGGTGGGCTGGAAAGATGGCCATGACCACGGGCTCCAGCCCCCTCTGGAGTTTCACACCCCTCAGCGTTCTTAGCATCAGCCACACCTGGTCCGAGCTGTGAAAGATGATGCGCGCGCGCGCTCGCAGTAGCCGCCCGTTGGGATGTCGCTCTCGTATCTGATTTGTGTGGACTCGACCTCCGTCTTGTTGTGCGCAACCAGCACGTCGCCAGACTCGTATATGAATCCGTTTGCACACCGCCTTGCAATTTCCCATGGGCACGAAGGCTGCGGCGGCGGTCGAAGAGAAAACCAATGCAAGAGTTGCCGAAAAGGGGAGCAAAGACGCCCGACACAAGCGCGGTTCCACTTCCTCCTCCCGGGGTCGGCTCTAGAGCCGCGAGACTCGACCCGAAATTGGTCCGTTTGATTCTCGATGGTCGATGGCACACTAGTCGATTCAGGCTGTAAATACTTGATATTGACATCCTGCGGGACGGTGGCCTCCTTGATCATGCCAACCATGGCCGTCAGGAGTCTCATCTGTCCCTCGTCCCATCCGTCCGCAGTTTCATGTCGCTGCGCCGCGGCTGCAGGGTCGCAGGGGGCGGGGCCAGTCCTCGGTCTGCTAGCAGCCGGGGCTCCGTGTCCCATGGGGTCGTCGTCGGTGTCGGAGGTCCTCGCGGGCCCCGCGCCGACGGCTGGGGCGACGAGGGGGCCTGCACTTGGAGGCCCCTGGTGCACCATCAGGTCTGCCGAAGGAGGTGGGCGATGGGGGTTTTGGGTCCTGGGACCGCTCAAACTAAAAAAAGACTGGTGAGGCGTGCGATGGCAGGCTCCTCGGCCAAAAGTGGCTTGAGCCAACATTGAACTGCTCGTCGGAGGAAGGTCCATCGGGGGTAGAGCAGCGTGGAATGGAGTAGGGCAGGGTAGAATGAAGCAGGGCAGAGCAGGGTATATGGTTGAGTAGAGACAAGCAAAACAGAGTGGATCATACTAAACTCAAGTAGAGTAATGTAGAGTAGAACACGCGTAGAGTAGGAGTAGAGCAGAGTAGAGCAGGGTATGGTAGGGTAGGTTTGCACATAATGTATTAGGAAGGTTGAACAGGGCAGAGCAGAATGGGGCGGATGGTAGAGTCGCGTCGGGCAGAATAGAGCAGAGAAGAGTTGCAATATGACATAACAGCGCAGAATAAAGTAGAGGTAGGGATCGGAACATAAGAGGGTACAAACAACCATATGGAATAATATCGTCGGCTAGAAAATGAATGGGGTAAATGATACGGAATTGGTGTAGAGCGAAGTAGAACAGGAACAGACAATAGCAGAGAAGGAACATACTAGAGTATACTACACTAGGGTAGAGTAGGATAGAGTAGGGCAGGGCAAAGTAGGGTACATGGTAGAGCAGAGTCGGGTATGAGAATGGAGTGGTGTTTACCCCAACCCAGTCCAGCGTACTCCAGACTACTCTACATCAGTCCACTACAATCCACTTTGTTTCAATCTTCTGATCTATTTGGGGTCTGCGCTGGATGATATCGGCAAGTTGGTGAATCGATTTGGATTGCAGGTTCTGGCGGGTGGGTAAGGATCTATGGATTGCAGTTTTAGGAGGCTGGGTGGACATTTGGCTCAACATGCGTGGACATTTGGGCTCAAATGTGCGGTACTGCGCATGTTTAGATGCTCACCCCTTTGCGCTGGCCTGGCGGGAGGTAGCCGGGAGGCGGGGGGGAGCAGAGGCGATCTGTTCACTCTGATCCACGACCGTGCTTGCTCACAAGCACATTGATGGGGAACCCTCGGAAAGGCTCCCCGCCAGCGGTACTTGGCACTGGTAATAGCAGGCCTACGACATAGCGTGGGCAAATTACCTCGGACGCAACCCTGGCGCCGAAGACATCCCGACACACGGGAGTCAGACGAGAGAACTGGCAGGAGGTGAATCCCGGTGGAGGGCTCAGTCACTGTAAAACTTATGCGAGCGCACACAGAAGGGAAGAGACGAGGACGAAGATGCGTCGCGAGGCTGCGTCGCCAGGGAGACAGAATGGAAGAGGGCGTGGGGTGGGCGAGAGATGAAGAGACGCGAGCCCTGGTTCACAAAATTGTGGTGCCTGCCTTCCGAGCCAGCCGACCGCTGGCCCGCGGCCCCGCCAGAAGCGCTGCCGAGTCCGCCGCGCAGGCACCTGTACAACGCGCGCCGCGCTCTCGCGCCAGCGGCCAGAGACCTGCTGAGACACCCGGGGTGGGTACTCCAGATTTTGTAATAAAAGGGAGGGGGTCTGGACCCTCCAAGACAAGCCATTTCAGACCCCCCTTCGTGGGAAGAACCCTCAAAAGCATCGTCCCCAGATCCCCCCAGGCCCTCCAAGATAGCCTGGAAGATACCCCCCCCGAAATGAGACCCCCCTCCCTTTATTACGAAATCTGGAGTATTGGCTCCAATGCCGTGCCTGCGGCCTCAAAAAATCCACGAATGACGCACACCAAGTCGTCCGTGGGCACGGCCCTCCAACGGCACAGCACAGAACCGCTTTCTCAGCGCATCTGCAAATCTAGGTGGCCTCCGAATGAGCCAGGAGTCGTCCGGCGAGCGCGGCCGACATTGAGGTCACCGATTCGGACAAAGGAGAAGGTCCGAATCGTACAGCGTCGCCCACGCCGTGGGGAAACGCGAGAGGCAGCTGCACTGCCATAGAAGTTGCCGCGGCCACGACGGTTGATCACTCATGTCCGTCAATTTTTTGAACAATTCTGGCGTTATCGCCTCTCCAGGCATTCGGCGCTCCTAGACGGCCCAACAGGCATCCACGATCGCCCTCAGATGGCCACCAGGAGGCGCCCTGACGACGCAAAAGGGCCCCAAGAGGACCCAAGAGGCCCCCCAGACGGCCCAAGGTGGGCCCAATAATATAAAACATGCTAACAAAAACGCGCGCTCCGTGGGGAAGGCACGACTTGGGCCTTTTTTGTATCCGCGTGGGGGCCTCCTGAGCCCTCCTGAATCCCGTCTCGGCGGCCTCTTGGACCCTCACGGGTGCCTCTTAGGGGCACTTTGTGGTCGCGTCGGAGAATGGCATTCTTGGAAGCACTGAGACCTTCCCACGGCCACCCTGGCAGGGTGAGACGGGCCTGAATCAGATGTGCGGGAGGTGAGCCAGGGACATAGAGCTGGGGGCCAAGTGCTCGCCCGTGTGATGTGCGTATATGTGTATATCAGAGAGAAGGGGCCGAACGGTCATTCACTGTCCCTGGCTGCGTGGCTAAAGCAAGGTATTGATTTAAGTATTGTTGTTGCTGTTGTTGATGATGATGATGATGTTGTTAATGTTGTTGTTGCTGTTGCTGCTGTCGTTACTGTTGTTGTTGCTATTGCTGCTGCTGCTGCTGTTGTTGATGATAATGGTGTTGCTGTTGTTGTTGTTGTTGTTGGTGCTGTTGTTGTTGTGACTGATGTTGTGCGTGTTGCTTGCAACCCGAAATACAAGACGCGCCCACAACCCATGCGGGGAGGCGGGCCCCTCCGCCCCGCCCCGCGGTGTGGACCCCTCCCATCGGCGGTGGACAAACCTTCCTTTAATAAACCTCCCCGTAGTGAAACCGGCCTGGGGCCGAAACCGACGGACCCGGACCCGCAGCACCAGCGGCCGTGACGCCCCCTCGCGAACCGAAAAACGGCCAGTTTTTGGATCGACGCGTCAGGGTAGGAGGTCTGGGAACCCCCGATCCCAGGACGAAAAACGCCGCCCCGACCCAGACTGCCCACCACGCGACCGCGGCGGGTGAGAATGGGGAGGAAGAGGAGGAGGAGGAGGAGGAGGAGGAGGAGGAGGAGGAGGAGGAGGAGGAGGAGGAGGAGGAGCAGGAGGAGGAGGAGGAGAAGGAGGAGGAGGAGGAGGAGGAGGAGGAGAGCAGAGCAGAGCAGAGCAGAGCAGAGCAGAGCAGAGCAGAGCAGAGCAGAGCAGAGCAGAGCAGAGCAGAGCAGAGCAGATCAGAGCAGCACCAGTGATCCGGTGAATCCGAACGCCCCAAGACTGCGGCACCCTGCAGAGCCAGAGGAAAACAAAAAAACGGATCAGGTGTTCGAGAACCACTTAAGGGGCCCGACAATCTTTGGGGCCCTGCAGGGGGCTGCCTCTGGCAAAGGCGAGACCCTCAAAAAGGGGGCACCGCGACGGCTCGCCTATGCACTCCCGCACGCAGCAGAGCTAGAGGCAGGCGACGAATGAGCCTACCCCAGCACAACCCCAATCAGGACTCACGGCGCGGGGCCGCCCAGACGTCCGAGGTCAGCCTGGACCCCGCGAGTCGGCCATCCCCCAGAGCGCACTCAGCAAGGCGCAGCTGGCGAGGGACATCGGACAGCGCCCGAAGGCTCGCGGCGTCCAGGAAAGCCTGAATTGGGGGAGACCTGAAAAAAAAACTCTGACCTCCAGGTCGCCGTCGGAATACCCAAGAGCTGGAGTAAGGGTCCGAGCCTGAAGGGCGAGGGAGGGGAGCATCAGACAGGTGGCCCTGGAGGTGCAGCTCGGCGGCCCGGCGCGACCCATTCACCGCCGTCAGGCGTGCCCTTGCAGTGGGGGGTCTTACTCGTCCTCGTCCTCGGGCTTGTCCTTCAGGCCCAGCCTCTGCGCGAGCTTGGCCGCCTCGCGCTCCAGCCCGCCCCTGGGCGGAAACCTGGCAGGTAGGTCACCGCCGTCTCGTTGTCCTTGCCGCCCGCCGCCAGCAGCGCCATCTGCAGCGCCTCCATCAGCGTGCGCTGGCAGCCCTCCCACTTGTTGGTCTGCTGCGGGACCCCCGGCATGATCTGCAGCATGAAGCGATCTGGAGCCTGCATATTCTTCTTGTCGTACCAGCACGCCTTGATGCGGAAGTGGCGGCAATGTGTGGCCATCAGCTCCAGCGCGTTCTCCTTCGTGATAAGCGTCTGCCAGTAGCTCATGAATACTGCCCGCGCCCCCCGTCGGGCGTCGTCCCCCTGCCGCCCGCGCAGGCCCACTTGATGAAGGTCTTGAAGACTTGGGGCCATGGTGGCCCGTACTTGTGGCCCTTGCCGCCCGCCTTGCAGCTCTCCGCGCGCGCGCGCCCCGCCCCCTGCAGTACCTTCGCGAAGGCCACGCCCGCGCCGACCATGTAGCACGTGAAGCAGGCGCCAGTCACTTCGGCCAGCTCGCGCGCGCTGGCGAGAGCGAGCTTCGCGAGGACCAGCAGCAAGGCCGCCAGCGCCCCGCCCTTGCCGCCCTTCTGCTTGGACTGAGCTTCCTCCCCGAGCGCCTCCAGCAGGCGGGCCTTCTTGGCGTCTCTGGATGCCGCTGCGCCACTCTCCTCTTTGCGCTTCACTGCCCGGCTGGGCTCCTCGAGCTCCATCGACCCGCACTAGCGGCAAGTCCTCGAAGTGGACTCTGGCATGGATGCGAAGATCACCTTCAGTCGCAACTCGAGCCTCACACAGCCGACAGTGGAAGGGGCCCTCAGGAACGGCGAGCTCGAGCGTTGTGCTGAAATGGTGCTTGCACAAGCCCGATGCGAGCGAGTCCAGGACGTGGTTGCACGCCGAATTGCGACTCTGAAACCTAGGGCCGCACACGAAACACGAAGTACACTGGGTAGCCTCAGCGAGCAAGGTCTTGAAGCCATGAGCCGCGCGAACGTGAACCAACCACTGCCTCTTAGTGAGGAACCAACGATTTGTCGCAGCCGTCGACGGTACACTGAATACCCGCAGCGTGGCCTGCAGGTGCCCATGGGGGCAAAGGAGCCTGATGAGGGCGGCCTGGAGGAGGGGCGCTGACGGAGAGCCACGCAGCCCTGACGATCCAGAGGTCTAGCTCAATGAACCAGTCCCGCATATCCCCCCCGTCGAAGAAGTCCAGTGGGGCACCCGTCCAAGACCGCATATCCTCCTCTATGTCCGTGGAAACCCTCCGAAGCGCCTCAAAGGCCCGAACGAACTGCACGGCCCAGAGGTTGGCGAACTTTTCGATGTTGAGGTCGCCGAAGATGGGGGCCCACTCACTCAGGCGCCTAGCAGGGTCGAGGGCCCACTTCTGATACCAGCGCAGACGACGGACACGGAACTCCACCACCAGCGGGGGGACCTTCCAGTACCTCAGAACGGCCTCAGAGGGAACAGAGCGCGCATGTCCACCCTCCCAAAACGCGGCAGCCCCCCTCATCGCATTTCGCCCGAAGAAAACCACCCGTCGTGCAAGCTGGTCGACCTGGCTGGGGGTGGGCAGGAAGGCCTCGCAAGACGAGCAGGCTGGACCGACGACCCTGGCCAGGAAGACGGCGCGCCTCTCGGTGCAGGCGATGCGCTTGGGGTACCAATACTTACCCATAGGACAGACACCGGATGAAATAGCAGTCATCCTGGAACTCAGCTCGGCACGGAAAGAACAGTTGCCCATGACCTGGCCCCCGAGGTGACGAGTGGCGCCAGCAGGGACCCCAGCAAGAGTGACCTTTTCTTCAATCACCTCCCGTCGGCGAGCGCGCAATCCTTCGCCCACGAACGACAGGAGGCGAACGTTCTTGGCTGGGTTAAGGGCGTAGCCACGTCGACGTACCTCCGCAGAAAGAAGCAGGTCATAGGCACGTGACCGCCGTGATAACTCCCGAGCCGGCGGCCCTTCTGTCACAATCTCCCGAATCGCGTCGTCCGCGTAGGAATGACAATCCAAGTCCAAGGTGGTATCCTCGCCGTCGCGGTGAAGACTGAGCTGGCACCAAGTTGCAGACTCAGGGCCAAGCTGCTCGTATTGTTCCTGCGCTGTCGAGAAAACTGCACTCATATCGCACACGAATACTTTGACCGCCCAAGGGTCTCCAATCAATGCCCCCGCACAGGGGCGAGCACACACACACATATATATATATACATATCCGAACATCACTGCAGCAAAACGAAACCTCTGGCGACCGAAGGAAACGTGGTCTTCCCTCATGATACTCTCGTTGGCCTCCGTCAAGCTCTGCCAATCCGTGGAGGCGAAGGCGTTGGTGACGTCCTTCAAGTCGGCGACGTGGTTTATGTTGAGGCGGCGCAACTTCCATGTGCAAAGCTGCTGACCAAGCATAGCCGTCTCGCGTTGCCGATGTGGAATACATCCGTGAACGAACAGGTTCTCTGTGTGCAGCTCGGTCGCGTCGACCGCCGTCGCCACGAAACCTTTGCCGAACGGGTCGAGAAGGTGGATCGCTCGCTTCCAGGTGAGCGCCATGCCCTGGCTCAGGTGCCACACCAGAGCACCTGGCCAGATCTTCGATGCCGATGCATGAAAATCAAATGGAACGCGCGCGTGAACTCGGAGTCAGTTTGCGGGATCTCGTAGTCAACGCCATGATATCGTCGGGAGAGACGACGGTAGGGGTGAAAGACCATCCACCATAACTCTAAAGGTGCTGACCAGGGCGGGCAAGCGCGTCGCTTAGGAGCTCGTCTGATCCATCTACGAATCTCCTGAATGCGATTCTTTGCCCAAGCCAGTCCCTCCTCTGTCCACGGCGCAATGAAGTGATGAGCCTCTTGACCACTGGTGTCATCGTATACGTAGTCATCAGCCTCCTTGAGCCAGTCGGTCCTGGCGGCGGCCATGCCACCGCGTCCTGCTGGTAAAGCCCAGCGCTCAGCAAGCTCCTCTCCCGTCGGTGGCGCAACTGGTGCCCTGCGGTAGTCGCGCTTACGAGGACCAACACCTGTGCCTGCAAGAATCCTAGAGAGTCGAGCAATTTCATCACGTCGTCCTTGCCTGCGCGCCTAGTTCAGCTCGTCAACCGTGTCCTCGCACCAGCGTCTTCAGTGCTGCCGTCGTGCAGATCTCAGCCACTTCGTAGGCAGCGAAGTTGCCATTGTACCTCCAAGAGGGCCGTCTTGGGGGGCTCGTCGATCTCATCGCTTGGACATATAGCATCAGTGCACCCTCTTGCCTCCACAGGGCCACTAGGCCAGGATGCGCCAAGTTGGCGCCGAAATTCCCGCTGTCGATCGAGGAGGGGTTCGATAGTCGCCGCAAGTGTGCGATATCCAGGTCAGTACTCGGGTGACTTCGCGAAGTGCTTGCTGCCGATAGTGAGTAATGCCTCCATAAATGAACACCAGTCGTTATTTGGCGTCTGCTCCTCTCGTTGTATCTGCTTCCACGCATCCTCAGTAGATCGCATATATGCTTCCAGTTCCAAGAGAAAATCAGCGCGCCCCTGTCCACAACCAAGTGACTGCATAAGAGCTTCGCGATTCCAACGAACGAGGCGTGGCACATGGCCAAACCGTACATTCTCGACCATGTCGCAGTGGATGTGAGCGTCCGTCATCTGTAAAATTGAGTACTCCATGCGCAAGTGCACTGGCACGTGATCGCGCACCTGCACCGTAGAGATAACACGTAGGTCGCGCCGAGCCGTCGAAAGGGGGCCCGCCGAGGTGGCGTCGCCCAGCAGAGTCTTCGGCATGATCGCGAAGTCGATATGCGTGGCGGTCTTGGCCCCAAAGAACGTGGGGCCGCTGCCGATGTAGGTGTTGACCGCCACCATGCCGAGCTCCTCCATCAGCGGCAGGATGCAGTCGGCCGCGTAGCGCTGCTTGTCCTTGGCCGCGGAGCCGAAGACATCGGACTCGACTGCCCGCCAGGTGCTGTCCCCGTCGAGCTGCTGCAAGCCGAACCCTGGGTTCAAGTCGATGCAGAAGATCGGGGGCACACGCTTGGTGCCCAAGTACGGCAGAGTGCGCAGCCAGTTGGTCAGAGCATCGCAAGTGCGGCGATAGATATCGGCGCTGCCCTTCACAGGCGGCGGCGGGTAGTAGGCCGACCAGACCCCTATGTCGCACTTCGCGCAGCGCGCCCTCGGCGCCAGACCGCGTCCAGCGAACGAAGCGGGAGGTGCCCACGTGTGGGCAATGGAGCCGCGCCGAATCTTGGCCCCGAAATGATGCTGCAGCCCGTACTCTTGTTCGCGAGCGGCCCCCTAGCCCACCCACTCTCGATGCACCAGTTGTGGTCGTCTGCCCGTCGCCAACGCGCCTCACACTGGCACTCCCTGCCGTGCCCCGTGGTTGTAGCTCCGTTCAAGCACGCGAAGTCGTAGGCCCTGCAGGTCTGAGCGATGGACGTGAGCCTCTCGCCGCTCGACGCGTGCAAGGGGTTGCGCTGGAGCGCGCGCAAGCGTCGCCCAGCCATGGGGACGAGCAGGAGCCAGCAGCCCACATTGAGACATCTAGAAACCATCGCGGGAAAGTGTAGATGTGTAGGGGATGTCTCCGAGCGGAGGCATGAAGAAAGTGCGGGAGCGGACGCCTGTCGCCCTCTGCACCTGCGTACTCCTGACCCAGATGCCTTGAGAAAGAGGGGGAGGAGGAGGAGGGGGAGGAGGAGGAGGGAGGAGGAGGAGGAGGAGGGAAAAAGAGGGCACCCCCCCTGCCCGGGCCTCGCCAGCAGGAGCTGTCGACGCTAATGGAGGCCGACGACGGGCCGATCTGCCCAGACCTGCAAGGGAAGGAAAGTCCTGAGAGGGCTCAAGGGCGCACACAAACAAAGACACACAAATCCTGGGATACAGTCGAGGCGTTGACCTAAGGAACCCTAAATCCGCCGACCCTGTCGGCGTGTGGAAAAGGCTTCTCCGTCAGTTCCCTCCTCGGCGAAATTGAGCAACGTCGTAATTGAGTCGAAATGAAGCCCCTTCCCTTTGATCCCTTCCCCGCCGGGGGGGGGTCCCAGGGCGGGTCCCGGGTTTTTGCGCCGCTCCCCGGGGTGGGTCCCGGGGGAGGTCCCGGGTTGTTACGCCGCCCCCCCTGGGGAATCCCGGAGCCCAAAAAAGTCCCAAGACGGGCCAAGAGCGCCCAAAGAGGCCACCAAGACGATCCAAGAGGGCGCCGAATCGCCGAATGATCTGTCCAAGACGCCTTGACGGCCTTCAGACGGCCCAAGAGGCTTGCGAGACGCCCCAAAAAGCCTCCAGGACCGTTCCCACGAGAGGCCCAAGAGGTACAAATCATGAATTTCCCATGCGTTTTTCAAGGATGTTTGGCGTTTTCGCCTCTTCCGCTTCCCCACGCGCCAAGACGGCCCAAGAGGCTCCTAAGATCGCCCCGACACGGCCCAAGAGACCTCCGAGAGGGTCTCCAAACGGCCGAAAAGTGCCCCAAGACGGCCCAAGACGCCTCCCAGATTCAAAAAAGGCCCCCAAAACGGTTCCAAGAGAGCGCCCAGACGGGGGACCCGAACGGACATTTCGAGCCCTCAGCCCCGAGAAGCTCCCAAGAGGCCCTCCAGGAAGCCCACAGAGGCCCCAAGAGTCTCCCGAGAGGCCCCGAAAACTCTCCTAGGAAGCTACAGAACAAACTAGGAAGTTACAAAACAACCGGGTATTCCCTCCTCTTCTACCTTGTCCTCCTCCTCCTCCGCCTGTTCCTCCTCCTCCTCCCCATCACAGAACGGAGGAGGGACACTTTCCCGAGCGCGGCAAGCGCGCTTTCAACGCCTCCGACGTCCGACGGCGCCTCGCAGCCACCGTCCGATCCGCGAGGGCTGGCGCGCCCAGACGACAGGGTCATCTCCAGGGTCGGCGGCATCGGCCGTAAGCCCTTCGCAATAAGGAACGAGGCCCCTTTTTCCCATAAGTTAAACGTCGATTTCCCATGGAACCCCAAAGCAGAACCAAAGGCGAACTGCAAAACAACTAAGGAACACCGAGCCCCTCCCCAACGAAAAGGGTTCCTTCTTCAGCTCCTCGACTGCACCCCTGCATTATCTGGGTTTTCGTATTCCCCCCCACTTCCCATAGTTTCATGGAGATCGACGTGCCATTCTGCCTGTGTGCTTGACAATACCATCGCGCACGTTATGGTCCATCACGCCCGAGACCTACACCAGAATGTCAACGAGGCCCGGCGGGAGTGGACCGCCGCCGTACAGAGCCAGCGCTCGCCTCCACAACAGGCGACACCCTCGGGAACCAAGGGCCTGGACGGAGGACGACCGTAGAGGCTCCCTCACGCGCATATACCGCACCACCATCCCCAACAACGGGATCCCAGGAGGAATGCAGTGGGACGGGAGACGAGCTGCCCTGGCGCGCCTAGTCGCCTGCCTCAGAAGGCACAGGACATGCTCCGCCCACGGCAAGCAAGAGAAATTGGCAGACCAGAGGGAGCAAAAACGTTTTCCGCCTGAACAACCATTAGCAGGCTCGCGAAATAGGCAAGGGCCCCAACAAGTACAGCCAGGAGCTCCTCATCGGCTGCCTTGCCTCTCTAGGAATCCGAGACCTACAGTCACCGATGCTGACCCGCTACGACCTGACTGCGACGCACAACTCCAGCACCAAACCCAACCACAACACAATCAGGGCCAGCCCCCCCCCTCCCCCGACAGGGCTCAACACTGGAACTCCACACGACGCCTAGCCCAGCACTATCTCAGGAGAGGCAAGCAGCTCCGCCGAAGGGCTCACCGCGGGGGCCGTCACCCCCTTCCGGCCCCAAGCACCTGCCCTCCGTCGTAGGGCTTACCCCAGGTGCCGCCACTCTTCCCGCCGAGGCCCATCATCCACCAACACCGTCTCCCCCGCGCAGTGAAATCGATTTCGGCGACTCCTGCGAAACCGAGCCACCCGCCAGTCCCACCTCACGTGAGCGCGAACATTCGCCTACCGATCCGCCCGAGCACCCATCTCCCACCACCACTGCTGGTGGAGGCAGCGGCGTCAGCTCGCGCAACCCCGGTATCAGCACAGACCTGGTGGCGTAAAAGGGTCGGGACAGACGAGCCCGACGGCGAGCGCGCACGCAAGACCCCCCGGACGGCGGACCAGGACTACCCAGACCAATAGGCCACCAGCGTTCCGCACTCTCGCCCCGTCACCAGGGAGACTGCGTCGTCTGGCGAACGATTTGGACGCCCGACACGGGTATGGAAAAACGGGCACAATGCCCAACAACAAATGTCGTCCCAAACCAACAGCGGCCGCTGTTGGGCAGGCGGCCTTGTGGTTCAAATGGGCACAGGCCGCGGCGGCGCGGACAGCGACTCCTGTTCGAAATGCACAAGAACTGCTGATTGGCATCGTAACCACTTTTTCCGTACCCATCTTGTTCGTGCCGAAACAACCGGGTCCCGCCCATCCACCTCCACCCCCAAGGCACCAGACCCCCCGCGCCGACATCGGGCACACGCCCCACCACGACCCCAACGACAATCTTTACGATAGGCCCCGCCGGGACATCTGCTGGCACTGGGCATGGAATCACCAATCCCACTGGTATGAAATCTGGCCGGAAGTCGTCAACACGCTGAAGAAGGAGGGCGGAGCCATGTTCGTCATCGGCTGGAACGCGCTCTGTGACGAGCGGGAAGGGCGGCTGGGGCGAGCCATATACGACGCCCTCGGAAGGGAACCTTTCTGCGAGTAGGTTGTGCGCCAGCTGCGCGAGGAGAACTTTGACATTCGCCAACTCTACAGCACGCGGAACATCTAGACGATTGGAACATCGCCTGGGCAAAGCACGCGCGGCGCATCGAGGAGCTGCACTCTGACAAGGGCAAGGGTAAAAGTAACGACCAGGACTCGATGGGGAAAGGCAATCGAGGCGCCGACCCCGCCTGACCCAATAACGAGCAGACCAAGCAGCGCCCACCCACCACCCGCACACGACACATTTGAACCATCCCTGGACCGCCGTTGGAACGGGCCCTCACGCCATCAGCGCTGCACTGAAAGTACCACCTGGGCCAACGACGCGACTCTGGCCCACAAGACCTTTCCCACTGTGGGCCACCCGCTGGGCGACGTGCGGCTCGCCTCCTACGGCAGCTGCTCCGTCGCCCATCCGCCGTGTGATGGAGCGTTGCCTCCCCCACCGTGCCCGCCAGCACGACCAACTCTCGCCCACTGACGTGCACCGGTTAGGTGCTGAACCGAAGCCCGCTCCGCCCACTTGGGATGAGGGCCAGAGACTCCCGCCGAGGTATCGGATGGCCTCGGACTGCACCTTGCCATCTACCCAGGCGGCGAGGGGCGGCCCCGGCACCCTGGCGGCCAACCCTGTCCACCCGGGCAAGGGGGCTAGCCTCCCGACTCCACCTGCCCCCAGCATCGCGCAAGACAGCCAGGGCAAGCGACCAGTATACATAATTACCAGCCTAGCTGCAACCCCCCAGGCACCGCATGCCCAACGGCAGCCTGGCGCACCTCGCGCACACCCAGCGCTGCCTCTGCGGGCACTCCCGCTACCAGTCCGCCCCCTTCTGATCCTACGTCGGTTCCTGCCCGCGCGCCTGTCTGCCAGGCGGTGCGCGGCCTCTGTGCCTCTTACCTCCCCTCCCCCGCCCCCGCGAGCCAAACGCTGGCTGGAGGGTAACGCGCTGTCGCCCCCATGCCTACAACGCTGCGTGTGGTGCAGCCCGACGCCGCCGCTGCTGCCCGGCGTTGCCGCCCCGCCTTTGGGTTTTCTGCAGGCGGGGCGCCCTCCTCCCTGTTCGCTTTTCCCTCCCCGTTCGCTATCCCTCCCTCGCGCGCTGGCATGGCGCTGAATGGCTGTCAGCCGCCGCCACGCCAGGGCCCTGGGCTTGGTCTAGCCGCGCGCCCCCTCCGGTTGCCCAGCATTTTGCTGGACACGCCCCACCCGCGACCCGCGACACCTCCTGGGGACGCGCTGACCGCCTGGTGTCCCAGGCCACTGATTGCATCGCACCCTCGACCAGCTGGTCTCGTTCTGCTCGTTCTGGTACCTGCACTGGACCCCGCCGTCGCTGGAACTCCAGCGCAGGAGCCGCCGCTGTCCCTGCGGCGGGGCCGGCCGCGCCACTCGCTCTGGGCGTGACCCGTCCTCCTGAACGGCCCTCGCCTTGTTCCCCTTCGGCCGTCCGCCTTCCCCGTTTTTTTTATGTTTGCGTTGTGGCACAATTCGCTACAACGGTGTCTCCCTGCAGTTAGGTTTTCCGCCAGCGCAAATACTTTGCCTAGCAGCCGACGCGAAATAATACGCTACCGAGGAAACCCACATACTTATATGATGGCTGGGGTGATGATAGCTGAAGTGAAGCATGTGTGAAGGATGTTGGTGGCCGTTGCCACGCCGATACAGCAAGGACGACCGTCACGGATAGCGGCCGCGCTCAGGGACCACCCCGTGCGCACCCCGTGTGGTGTCGAGAAAACGCCACGCCTGTTGTGCCCTGGACGACCGTCACGGATAGCGGCCGCGCTCAAGAACCACCCCGTGCGCACCCCGTGTGGTGTCGAGCAAACGCAACGCCTGCTGTGCCCTGGACGACCGTCACGGATAGCGGCCGCGCTCAGGGACCACCCCGTGCGCACCCCGTGTGGTGCCGAGAAAACGCCACGCCCTCTGTGCCCTGGACGGCCGTCACGGATAGCGGCCGCGCTCAGGGACCACCCCGTGCGCACCCCGTGTGGTGTAGAGAAAACGCCACGCCTGCTGTGCCCTGGACGACCGTCACGGATAGGGGCCGCGCTCAGCGACCACCCCGTGCGCACCCCCTGCGGTGTCGAGAAAACGCAAAGCGTGCTGTGCCCTGGACGACCGTCACGGATAGCGGCCGCGATCAGGGACCACCCCGTGCGCACCCCGTGTGGTGCCGAGAAAACGCCACGCCTGCTGTGCCCTGGACGGCCGTCACGGATAGCGGCCGCGCTCAGGGACCACCCCGTGCGCACCCCGTGTGGTGTCGAGAAAACGCCACGCCTGCTGTGCCCTGGACGACCGTCACGGATAGCGGCCGCGCTCAGGGACCACCCCGTGCGCACCCCCTGTGGTGTCGAGAAAACGCCACGCGTGCTGTACCTTGGACGACCTTCACGGATAGCGGCCGCGCTCAGGGACCACCCCGTGCGCACCCCGTGTGGTGCCGAGAAAACGCAACGCCTGTTGTGCCCTGGACGACCGTCACGGATAGCGGCCGCGCTCAGGGACCACCCCGTGCGCACCCCGTGTGGTGTCGAGACAACGCCACGCCTCCTGTGCCCTTGACGACCGTCACGGATAACGGCCGCGCTCATGGACCACCCCGTGCGCACCCCCTGTGGTGTCGAGAAAACGCCACGCCTGCTGTGTCCTGGACGACCGTCACGGATAGCGGCCGCATTCAAGGACCACCCCGTGCGCCCCCCGTGTGGTGTCGAGAAAACGCCACGCCTGTTGTGCCCTGGGCGACCTTCACGGATAGCGGCCGCGTTCAGGGACCACCCCGTGCGCACCCCGTGTGGTGCCGAGAAAACGCCAAGCCTGCTGTGCCCTGGGCCACCGTCACGGCTAGCGGCCGCGCTCAAGGACCACCCCGTGCGCACCCCCTGCGGTGTCGAGAAAACGCCACGCCTGCTGTGCCCTGGACGGCCGTCGCGGATAGCGGCCGCGCTCAGGGACCACCCCGTGCGCACCCCGTGTGGTGTCGAGAAAACGCCACGCTTCCTGTGCCCTGGACGACCGTCACTGATAGCGGCCGCGCTCAGGGACCACCCCGTGCGCACCCCGTGTGGTGTCGAGAAAACGCCACGCCTGTTGTGCCCTGGACGACCGTCACGGATAGCGGCCGCGCTCAGGGACCACCCCGTGAGCACCCCCTGCGGTGTCGAGAAAACGCAAAGCGTGCTGTGCCCTGGACGACCGTCACGGATAGCGGCCGCGCACGCCACGCCTGCTGTGCCCTGCTGTGCTGAACTGAGGCGAGCTGAGCTGAGCTGTGCTGTGCTGAGCTGTGTTGAGCTGTGCTGAGCAGTGCTGTGCTGTGATGTGCTGCGCTGTGTGAGAAGGGGCGGAAGGAGGGAGGTGCGGGAAACGCGGGTGCGACAAGGCAGAAAAGAGATCCAGAACCCAACTAAGCATGTGAAGAGTAAATTGTTGTTTGTTGTCGTCGTCCCCCCCCCCCCCCCCACAACCCAACCCGCGACCCATCCGCGACCCACCCACGACCCACCCGCGACCCACCTGCGACCCACCCGCGACCCACCCGCGACCCAACCGCGAAACACCCGCGACCCACCCGCGATCCATCCGCGACCCACCCGCGACCCACGCTACGATCCACATTGCCTTAACGAACAAATCATCGCCTGTGGCGAGTTCGTTCTATACTTTGTAGAAATTAGGCGCCTGCGGCGGGCTTCTTCTGAGGCTCGCAAACTGTCGACGTCCCCCCCTTATCGAAGACGCCTACGGCGAATCGCCGCCGCTCCCTGCCTTTTTGGAAGCGATTATTTGGCTGAAAATTGAGGCCAGGCCTGCCAAACCATCGGACCACGTGTTCCCCGAATCGGTTTGGAAAGCCTTCGGGGAACACGTGGGCATCTTGAAGGTCATCTTGGCCGACTGGAGGCCATTTTGACCCTTTCGGGTCTTCTTGGAGGGCTCTTGGGCCGTCTTGGAGGCCATATTGAGCGTCTTGGAGGCCTCTTGGGCCGTCTTGGGGACCTCTTGGGGCCGTCTTGGGCCTCTTGGGCAGTCTTTGGGGGCACTTGGGCCGTCTCGGGCCGTCGGCATTGGGAATCCACGATGTTGGCCTTTTCGGCCCTTCCTGGAGGCCCTCTTGGAGGCCTCTTGGGCCATCTGAATGTCATCTTCGGCCGTCTTGGTGGACCCCTGGCCCGTCAGACGGGCAAAGAAACCTTCAATATCGCCCCCAGACGGCCAAAGGGGCCCCCAAGAAGGGTCGAAGAGGGTCCAACAACAGCCCACGAAGCCCCCAAGGCAGCCCAAGAGGGCTCCCAAACGGCTCCAAGACGGAGTCCAGAAGGCACCATTTCGAGCCTTCGGCCGCAAGACGCCCCCAGCCTGCCCCAAGAACAGCCCAAGAGGCCCTGAGGGACCCCCAAGAAAACTTCAAAGGCTTCCAAGAAGCCCCCAGGAAACCCCCAAGAGGCCCCAAAACTTGGCCCAAGATGCCTCGAGGCGGCCGGATATGGCCTGTTGACAAGCCAAGATGCCACCAAAAGGCCACAAACGAGCACCAAAAAGTACGATAACAACAACGAAGCAACAGGAACGATGTCGAGCGCCGTGTCATGATTCAGACAAGCCTCGTGAAATGCAGTCCTGGAGGCGCAATAGTTGATATGGGGGTCGGCGGATGTGGCCTAAGCCTATAGAATCGAGGAGAGAGGGGTCATGACATCCGGGAGCCCCCCAGCCATGATATCCGCACACCTGTAGTCCTCACACCCTTCTTGAACGTTCCCGACAAGTGGGGCCGTCCCGCGGACCCGCCTTCCAGGTTGAATGGCGGTCGCAGGAAAAAAAATTGGAATCACCAGACGCAACTGCATTCAAACGGCCAGTGCCACCACGCAGTCGATATCTGAGCCGAACGAGCGCGCGGGCGGGCGGGCGGAGCGTCAACGGCTCTTCTATGCACTGTTGAGCGTCGTACATTCAGTCAGCATTCATCTGCGTGGCAGGCGCTGTGGCGCGCTGCGGTCCAGTCGCGCCAAAGCGGTGAATTGCCACGCATAGGCGAGATCAGCTGGATGCAAAATAAGCGAGCGCGACGGCAACTGTGATGCAGTCACCTATATATTCAAGTATGACCGAATTTTAAAAGACGCGACCAACGATGGGAAAGGATGGGAGTAAGTGCCTGCAGCTGCACTCACGCCCTATTCCACGGCCGACCGCGCTCATCCTGTGTGAGAAACGACGGGACATCGCCCGACAAAGCGGTTGGGCGGGACCGCTGATCCCCGAGTGTCTGCTCCAGCTGCGTGTCAGTGACGTAGCGCGGCGAGAGGGACTCCAACTGCACGCGCTCAGGCACAGCGGGACACCAGTGGGACGGCGCTCCAGACATCACCCACCTGGGCATGAAGGAAACGGATCCTGAGGGAAACAAGCTCCGAATTCGCTTCCCCACAAGCAACCTTGAAAAATGTTCAGTCTCCCCCTAGCCTCCCCCCCCATAAGGTGTAATTGATTATTTCCGGCGGCCTCATTCACGGATTGGTGCTCCACCTAAATTCAAAATGACAAGTTGTGTTTTTCCCGCGGCGCCCGCCAGCAGCGTTCTTCTGGAAAGTCTTGGGTCAGAAGCCTGGAGCTCAGAAGCTGCATCCTGAAAACCCAGCCCTTGATAAGGACTGTTGAAGCTCAGGCCCCGCTCGGGCCCTCCACAATCTACATTTAAAATTTCGTCGTCGGCGACTCGGGCGCCGACGACGAAACTGTAAATGCACGTTGTAGATGCAATGGCTTGCATTGCAACTCCCCTGCACGAAAGGATACACCACTCGACTGACTATGACAACCGGCTTCGGCGCCGAATGCGATCTGTATTGCAAGCTTTTTTTCTCAACCGTCGTGCGGTGTTGGGTCCCCGGTTTGAAGAGACAGCGCCCCGCGTCCCTCCCTCCCTCCCGCCTCCTCCTCCTCATCATCCTCCTTCCTCCCTTGCGATTCAGCCACCCAGTACATGGTTCGTGGCCCCATAGGGAGCTCCACCGAAGGCCCCAGTGGCAGGGTTCGCATGGCGGCCCCGCCCCATTGTGGCTCACCCCTCACACGGTTCGTGGCCCCAGAGGGAGCTCCTCCGAAGGCCCAGGTGGCAAGGTTCGCATGGCGGCCCCGCCCCATTTTGGCACACCCCTCACACGGTTCGTGGCCCCAGAGGGAGCTCCTCCGAAGGCCCAGGTGGCAAGGTTCGCATGGCGGCCCCGCCCCATTTTGGCACACCCCTTACACGGTTCGTGGCCCCATAGGAAGCTACACTGAGGGCCCTTGTGGCAAGGCTCGCGTGGCGGCCCCGCATTTTGGCGCACCCCCCACACGGCTAGTAGCCCCATAGGGAGTTCCTCCGAAAGCCCCAGTGGCAGGGTCCGCATGGCGGTCCAGCTCCATTGTGGCGCATCCCGCACACGGTTCGTGGCCCAACAGGGAGCTTCACCGAAGACCCCAATGGCAAGGCTCGCATGGCGGCCCCGCCTCATTTTGGCGCACCCCGCACACGGTTCATGGCCCCATAGTGGGCTCAACCGAAGGCCCCATTGGCAGGGTTCGCATGGCGGCCCCGCCTCAATTTGGCGCACCACGCACATGGTTCGTGGCCCCACAGGGAGCTCGACCGAAGGCTCCAATGGCAGGGTTCGCATGGCGGCCCCGCCCCATTTTGGCGCACCCCTGCGGTTCCCACACTTGCAGATGGTTGGGTCCTTCGCCAGGATAATTTCACATGTGCGCTAGTGACTGCGAAAACCGACATCGGCGACGAATGCGATCTGGATTGAGGTCCTCGTAGTGCTCAGAATTTCTCCGTCGCGCAGGAAAGCAAAGGGAACATCATTCGCCGATGCGTAAGGGCCAACAACTTATCCAACACGGCGAACAATAATGGGAAACGAATCGGCGGGAAGCGTCGCGGGACCCGACGCTGAAAATGCGCGTGTTGAAAATTCATATCCGCGCAAAAGGTACAATCCCGTTTGAAACATGACGATATGAAAGAGGGGATGTCGGGAAACGCACTTTGGCAAAGAATGCGTCGATTCATACTGCGATCCTTTGTGCGAACGTGTTCAAAATTCCTCTGTCGCGCAGGGTTGCCCAGTGAGCAGTATTCACTGGGAGCAAAACGAAATTATCCTGCCCACCCAACATCATCGACGGGCCGCGGCGCTTGCGCTGACGCTGAAGATGCGAATGTACTGTATGCATGTAGCCCGTTTTTCATCGCCATGGGAAAGACCCCCCCAACATTATCCAGCACGGCGAACTCACGCTGGAGGCGCGCAAGTAGTTCCTATACGTATATAGCCGCACGGCGCAGTACTCCTATAAAACGCGACGACATGCAGCAGAAGACGGCGAACAATGCCCCGGGTAACGAATGTGTCGATCTATATATAGCAATCCTCTCACAAACGTGTTCAACCATCCCTTGTCGCGCAAGGCAGAGCAGAAGTCGTTGCTCCCTAGGAGGACCCCCCCTACAGTTTTTTTGGCCCACCCAAGAATCAACGGGGGAAGCAAAGCAGCGCCACCCGCGGCCTCGGCGCCAGACCCCATGCTCAAGCTGGGCCGGATTAGAAGCTTTAAGAGATCCTCAAGGTTTCAGCTTGCGGACGCAGTGATTACCCGTCATTGCACTGTCACGCGCCAGGAAAAGCCCCCACGAGAGCCCCCCGTCTTTTATCTCCTCATCTTGCCTCGCTTCCTCTTCCTCGTCCTCCTCCCCATCCTCGTCCTCCTCCTCCTCCTCCACGTCCTCCTGCTCCTCCTCCTCCTGTCCTCCCATTCCTTCCTCCTCTTTCTCCTCCTCCTCCTCCTCCTTTTCTTCATCTTCCTCCTACTCCGCCGCCCTCCTCTTCCTCCTCTGGTTCCTCCTCGTCCTCCTCCAGTTCTTCCTCCTCCCCTTCCTCTTCCTCCTCCTCCTCCCCCTCCTCTTCCGCCTCCTCCTCCGCATCCTCCTCGTCCTCCTCTTCCTCTTGTCGTCCCCCTCCTCCTTCACATAGCGACTGCAGGAAAGCCCAAGGGCATTAGTCCGCGGGGGAAAGGACTCCCCGAGCGTGATCCAGCCCACCCAATCATCATGGGAAAATAATCCCAGCTCGCCTTCGGCACCGACCAGGCGCGAATGGAGTTTAGCGAGCAATAGCAGGCAGGCCAATGTGAGAAAACCCCCGAATCAAAACGAAGCACGTTTCTATTGCAATCCTCGTGAGAAAATGTTCACGTATCATCCCGCATCCCAGATATCCCACAATGGATTATGCCGCCAGAGACAAGAACCCGAAACAGTACCCAGCCCGCCCAACAATAAAAGAAAACACATCCCATGTCGCCGGGCGCGCCGGCCAGGCACCATCAGGAGTTCTACCAACACATCGCATTGCAATACCCATTGGAAAAATGCTCACAATTTCCCCCGCGTGTAGGGTCACGTAAAGGGAACTGGATTGGTCCGCTGGATAAGTAAACATATGACATGATCCGGCCCACCCATCAACAGAGGGAGACTAATACAACGTCGCCGCATGCGCCAACCAGGCGCCAGCATGACTTCTGCAAACAGTGCTAGGCAGGCGAGTTGGAGCAAACCCGCACAGCAAACCGAAACACACTTGCATTGCAGTCCTCGTGAAAAGATTCTCTCGGATCCTCCCGCGCGCAAGCAAAAACACAATGGGTTATTCCGCCGGAGAAAAAAAAAACAACATGAACCAACCCGCCCAAATCATAGAAATAAAATGATGCCATGTTGCCGCGCGCGCCAACCAGGCGCCAGCAAGAGTTCCACCGGCGGTGTTAGGCAGGCGAATTGGAGCAAACTCGCACATCAAAACGAAACACGCACGCAGCTCACGAATCCTCCCGCCTGCAAGGTCGCCCACAGAGGACTACTCCGCTGGAGAAATAACCCCAAACATTATCCAACCCACCCAACAGTAGAGGAACACGAATCCAACGTGGGTGGCCGCACGCGCCGACCAGGCGCCAGCAGGAATGTTGCCACTATCGCTAGGCAGACGAGTTTGAGCAAACTCCTGGATCAAAACGAAGCACCTTTCTGTTGCAATCACAATGGGAAGATTATCACAAACACTCCTCACATGAGACATGGAGCCTGTTTTTCTTATTATCCGCGATAGCGGGCGTGATCAGGGAAAGGGGGTTGCCCCCCCCATCAGATCTCGGCGGGGTTCGGCTCCCCGGGCCTTTTTCGAGCCCCCAGGCCCTCGGGAGGAGGAAAATAAAGAAAAGGGGGGGCCCCGGGGTTTGGGTGAGGGACCAAGAAGACGGCAATACATCTCCAGGGCCCCGGTCCCTCAGGGGTGACCCAAAAGGGGGTCCAGCTAAAAAGGGGGTGGTACAATAGATTCGGGGCAATTCCATTGCAAATGTATTGCGCCGGAGAATTGTATTGCATTGTATTGTCAGTAGTGTACTGCACGCGAAAATTCAGCAATACATTAGCGCCCTGGAATGTATTGCACGCCCCAAGTGTAGTGCAACCCCACAAATCTATTGCACCAGATCTATTGCACCACCCCCTTGTCGCTGGATCCCCTTTGGGGTCAATCCTCAGGACAGGCCCCAGGGCCTGGGCCCAGACCCCCGACGTAAGGATTTGTTCGTTACATCGATCCCCAGAGGTCGCGACCCTTTCCCCATGACCGGCTTTGCATCCTGAGTCGTTTTTTGACGCTCCCGAGGCCCGGTGAAGGCCCCCGGAGGCCGAAAATTAAGAACAACCTCCCGTCATGTGTTTTCATTACTCGAGGGGGTCTGGGGGGGAGGGCCCATGCGAGGCAGAAGACAGCCAAACATCTCCAGGACCCGTTCCCCTCTCAGGACCCCCCTTGCTCCACGGCGCCCACCACTCGTCGGGCCTCGCCTCCGCAGGCCAGGCCCCGAGGCGCAATCCTGGGGGGGGCGGGGGGAGAAGGAGGAGGAGAAGGAGGAGGAGGAGGAGGAGGAGGAGGAGGGAGGGGCGGCGTGCGGAGGAACGAGGAGGAAGAGGAGGAAGAAGAGGAGGAGGAGGGGAGGGGGGGGAGGAAAAGGGGAAAGGAAGAGCAGGAGGAGGAGGAGAAGAAAAGGAGGAGGAAGGAGAGCAAGGAGGAGGAGGAGGAGGAGGAGGAGACAGGAGCAGGACAGGAGTAGGAAGGGGAGGAGGTGGGAGAAGGAGGAGGAGAGGGGAGTAGGAGGAGGAGGAGGAGGAGGAGGAGGAGGAGGAGGAGGAGGAGGAGGAGGAGGAGGAGGAGGAAGAGAGGACCCGCACAAACCCGAGATTTCTCGACGATGTTTGAATCAACCCTCCCTCCAAGCTCCCTCTTCACGGGTTCATTTCCAGCGAGGAACTACCTCGTTGGGAGAGAACCGTTTGAAGACCCTGAAAAGTGTGCCGAAACACGATTTGGGGGACTCCAACGCCACGAATCAACATGACTTTTGTGTCTTGACGATCCTGGGTTCTGTCAGAACACCAGTCCTGGGACTTCAGCGCCTCGAATCCACGTAACTGTTGCGCCATCACAATCCTGAGTCCTTGCGTAACGTCATTTCTGGCACATTGACCATGAGAATCTGGGAAATTCTTGCACATGTTGAAAGAATGCGCGCGGCGCTAGAGCGAGAACGACATATTGAACACCACCCGCTCCCAGTGCGTGAAACTCTTGCACATGTTTAAAACGAAATTGCGCGGCGCCAAAGCGAAAGCCACATTTTGAAAACCAACCGCCCTCAATATTTAAAACTCTTGCATTCGCTAAACAAAAGAGCGCGGCGCTTGTGCGAGAGCCACATTTTGAAAACGGCCTTGGCAATTAAACACAAATCATGTGCGCGGCGCTAAGGCGAGAACCACAGATCGAAAGCGATCCGCCCACCATCAGTAAAACTGTTGTACCTTTCTAAGCTCCAGGGTCATAAATTGTGGGGAAGTCTCAAGCGAAACGCCTGGCCCGCCCTTTCGACCGGCCTCGGGGTGCGACGGGGAGGAATTATTTATACAAGGAAGAATAATAAAATGGAGGAGGAGGAGGAGGAGGAAGAGGAAGAGGAGGAGGAGGAGGAGGAGGAGGAGGAGGAGGAGGAGGGAGGAGAAGGTGGAGGAGGAGGAGGAGGGAGGAGGAGGAGGAGGAGGGGAAGGAGGGGGGCAGGAGCAAGAAGCGAGGAAGACGACGACGAGGAAGAGGAAGGAGGAGCCGTAAGTGAGGAGGAAGGAGAAGGCCCAGACCCCCGACGTCGTGACTTGTTCCCAGCGTCGATCACCCAGATGTCTGGACCCCTTCCCCAGGACCGCTTTCTCATGTGAATGTTTTCTGACTCGGCGTTTCGACATGGGGCGGGAAGGGGGGGCAGGGGCGGGGGGTCTGGCTCCGGACCTCTGCTTCATGCGACTGTTTGCAGCAGAGCTACTCCATGGGGGGGGAGGGGGGGTGCGAGGGCCCGCGCCGATCGGCAAAATAACGAATAAGAGAACAATCGCCGCCCTGAATCGTGTCTCGACGGCCCCAGGGGCCGGCGCAAGGGCCCCCAGAGGCCGAACGTCATGAAACGCTACTTTTAGATCGGGCATGTCCCCCTGACAGGCGGATTTTGGACGAAGATTAAACAATAGTCCAGAAATGCTCACACATCGTCAAAACTAGTCGAAAAATGGTCCCCAGACTGTTTCTTTCACTATTTTGGATATTCTTTCTGTAGAGGGACACGCCCGACTTAACGCTACTTCTCGTCGTGTCGGGGAGACGTAAGACTCGGGTACAGGGGACTCGTGTTGGCCTGACGGGGGCAGTCATAAAAATGACGAGACCCAATCTGAAATTTGACGCGGGCTCCCGCTGCAGACATCCAACGAAAACGGGACCGTCCAAATCCAGGACGCGCTCGTCAAAAAAATTCGGCCAACCCGAGTTCTGGCTTACTCGAGTCTTACGTCTCCACGATCGTGATCTCTTCGCGAGGTGAGGGGGTCTGGGAAGGAGGCGGCGCGAGGGGCGAGGAGGCCTGGGCTCGGTGGCCCGAGCCCGGGGAGGCGGCAGCCTGCCTCTGGTGGGCCTGTTCTCCAACGCCACCACCACGAGTAGGAGGGGGAGGAGGTGTTCTGCCTCCTCTTCCTCCTCTTCCTCCTCCTCCGCCTCCTCCTCCTTCTCCTCCCCCTCCTCCTCCTCCTCCTC
>CAUYUJ010005785.1:0-47500 GCA_963575745.1 Prorocentrum cordatum
CATCATCATCATCATCATCATCATCATCATCATCATCATCATCATCATCATCATCAGCATCATCATCATCATCATCAGCATCATCATCAGCATAGTCATCATCACATCATCATCATCAGCATCATCATCATCATCATCATCATCACCATCCTCATCGTCCTCATCATCATCATCATCATCATGATCATCATCATCGGCATCGGCATCAGCGTCAGCATCATCATCATCATCATCATCATCATCATCAAATCATCATCATCACCACCATCATCATCATCATCACCACCACCACCATCACCATCATCATCATCATCATCATCATCATCATCATCATCATCATCATCATCATAATCATCATCATCATGATCATCATCATCATCATCATCATCATCATCGTCGTCGTCGTGGTCGTCGTCGTCATCATCATCATCATCATCCTCATCCTCATCCTCATCCTCATCATCATCGTCATCATCAGCATCACCATCAGCATAATCATCATCACATCATCATCATCATCATCATCATCATCAGCATCATCATCATCGTCATTATCATCCTCATCATCATCAGAATCCTCATCATCATCAAATCATCAGTATCATCATCATCCTCATCATCATCCCCATCATCACCATCATCCTCATCAGCAGCAGCAGCAGCCTCGTCGTCATCATCATCACCATCACCATCACCATCACCATCATCATCATCACCATCATCACCATCATCATCATCATCAGCATCATCATCATCATCACCAGCATCATCATCATCATCATCATCATCATCATCATCATCATCATCATCATCATCATCCTGCATCCTCCTCGCGCGCGCCCTGTTCTACTGCACGCGCTCGCCGCTGAGCCGCAAGACCCGGAAGGATGGTCGTGCCGGCGGGCTCCTCCTCCGCTCCTTCTGACTTTGTGTCTGTCTCGAGCTGCATGTGCAGACACGCCTAAATCCTGAGGCCACGGCCTCACCCACCTTGGTCTGAGGCCCAGACGCTTGTCCGCAGCGGAGGTCGTTCGCTCGTTCCCATCTCAGCCCAGCGTGCGGGCCCGCGAGCGGTACCCGCGCCAGGGTCCGACCCACCCCTCGCGCGACTCGACTCCGCAGGGGGCGCCCCAACCGAGGCCTCGGTGGGTGGGCTCGCACAGGGTGCCCCCACCGCTGGTTTTGCAGGCCCTCGCACGTGTCGCTCGCCCCACAAGAGGCCGAGCTTGAGGCAACAGCGGGTCCGGTGGGTGGGCTCGCGAAGCGCATGCGTCCTCTCGTGCCCACCCCATCGCGCAGCTCACTCCCCCCGCGCGGGAGTCCCCACCCGAGCTCCCGAGAGCGGGCTCGCACGCAGTGTACTCCAGATTTCGTAATAAAAGGGAGGGGGTCTGGACCCTCCAAGACAAGCCATTTCAGACCTCCCCCGTGGGAGAACCCTCCAAAACATCGTCCCCAGACCCCCCCAGGCCCTCCAAGATAGCCTGGAAGAGACCCCCCCCGAAATGAGACCCCCCTCCCTTTATTACGAAATCTGGTGTACGTATCAAGCCTGGCAGACCCCAGCAAGCACGCTTCACGCCACCATTGGCATGTGGAAAGCCCCAAGAAGGCTCCAACAGATGGGTTCGCACACAGCCCCCAGTGCACCCAATGCGCACGCAGTGTACATTTCAAGCCTGGCAGACCCCAGTAAACACGCTTCACGCCATCACTGGCATGTGGAAAGCCCCAAGAAGGCTCCAACAGATGGGTTCGCACACGGCCCCCAATGCACCCAATGCGCACGCAGTGTACATTTCAAGCCTGGCAGACCCCAGTAAACACGCTTCACGCCATCGCTGGCATGTGGGAAGCCCCAAGAAGGTTCCAACAGATGGGTTCGCACGCAGCCCCACATGCACCCAAGGCCCATCCGTCCCTCTGCCACGAATCTCAGCCCTCTGCAGGAAGCCGGGAGGGCAGCAGCGAGGAGCGGGCGGAGGCGAAGGCGGAGGCGGAGGGAGAGGGCAAGAGATGGATGGTGAAAGATTGGGGGGGGCGTGCGCGAGAGGGTTCAAAGACAAGGGAGCCAACCCAACCCGAGAATAGGCAGAGGAAGAAGGTGAGAGGGGGTGCACGCACTGTTTGGCATCGCGGCCACGCGCGCGGCGGTTCGGCGTAGGTCAGGTCAGGCGAGCGCGCGGTCTGGCCCAGCTCACGCGGCGTGGAGAAGCTGGATCCACCCACAGTGGATCGGAAGAGAGGGTGCACACACACGCACAAGGAGAGGGAGGGGGATACGGAGGCGGAGGCGGCGGGGGAGGGGGAGGGAACGGGACAGAGGCACGGAGAGAGGGAGGCGGAGAGAAGGGGAGGGCAGAAGGGGGAGAGAGGGGGAGGGGAAATGAGGCTAGGCCAGCATCACGCCAATGCTGGAAACCTCGTACTGCATACTGACGGCGGCAGTCGGGCATGTCAGTGCTCAGTAGCAGCGTTGGTGATAGAAGTGGTGTCCACCCTCAGCGGTTCGAGGACTACCAGGCCATCGGTGATAGGCGGCGCTTATATCAGCATTATGGTTTTCGCCTTTACTTCTGAGGCGATGGTTCTTGGCGAAGCGGCCCGGGCCATTGCCAACTTAGTTCTCCCGGGCGGACTGACGTCAGAGGAGCGCTTCAGGTCCTGCAAAGGAACTGAAATCAGATGAAATGAAAGAGACATGGGATGAAGCGAGGCGAGGAAGGGGCCGTGGCCTTCGTTTCTTCAGTCTCGGCCAAAAAGGCCTGCTCCTCCTTCTTCTCCTTCGTGTTGTAGGCGGCTTCGTCCTGGCGAAAAAGCTTTTCTTCGGCATCCGATCGCCGCTGCACGGGAAGCGTGGCGACGCCTCTAGGTGTGACGGGTAGGAACGCACTTGAGAATGCACTTCCGCCTGGCTTGCACTACAGCCTGCAGAGCTGCCGAGCATCCGACACTGCACCAAATTGCCAGCTCGTGCCGCGGAACCACGGGCAATGACTTCGGCGTTCTGCACGCAAAGCGCAGGTCACAAACCACGGAGCACAAGCCACCAAACGCACCCCTGAGCCCATACCCTTTGCTGTGCCACCTTGGAGGCGGCCAGAGGGTCTAAAGTGAATGGGACCGTAGAAATCGGTCAGGAGGGGGATGAGGCCAAATCCACTCTCCTCCTCCTCCTCCTCCTCCTCCTCCTCCTCCTCCTCCTCCTCCTCCTCCTCCTCCTCCTCCTCCTGCTCCTCCTCCCTCCTCTCCTCCGCCTCCCTCCTTCTCCTCCTCCTCCTCCTCCTCCTCCTCCTCCCTCCTCCTCCTCCTCCTCCTCTTCCTCCTCCTCCTCCTCCCTCGCTCCTCCTCCTCCTCCTCCTCCATCTCTCCTCCTCCTCCTTCCTCCTCCTCCTCCGCATCCTCCCTCCTCCTCCTCCTCCTCCTCCTCCTCCAAGCTCCTCCTCCCTCCATCTCCTCTCCTGCCTCCTCGCTCCTCCCTCCTCCTCCCTCCTCCTCCTCCTCGCTCCTCCGCTCCTCCTCCACCTCCACACACCTCCACCTGCTCCTCCTCTCTCCTCCTCCTCCTCCTTCCTCCTCCTCCCTCCTCCTCCTCCTCCTCCGCCTCCTCCTCCTCCTCCGCCTCCTCTCACTCCTCCTCCTCCCTCCTCCTTACCTCTTCCTCCATCTCCTCCTCCTCCTCCTCATCCTCCTCCTCCTCCTCCTCCTCCTTCCTCCTCCTCCATCTCCATCTCCTCCTCTTCCTCCTCTTCCTCCTCCTCCTCCTCCTCATCCTCCTCCTGCCTCCTGCTCCTCCTCCATCTCATCATCCATCTCCTCCCTCCTCCTTCTCGCTCCTCGCTCCTCCTCCATCCTCCACCTCCACCTGCTCCCTCCTCCTCCTCCTCCTCCTCCTCCTCCTCCTCCTCCTCCTCATCATCATCCCAGGACCCCTCCCCGGGTCCATCTGGAGCAATTTTTCACCCCAGATCCGTTTTTGATGGTCCCAGGGCCCGAGAATGGCCCCTGGTGACCGAGAAGGGCAGAAAACCTTCCCGAACCCAGCGCCTCGAGCCTGCCCCCACCCTTCCTGTTGGCCGTAGCCAGTGCTGGGCCACCTCAGACCCCCAGACGGCTCCGACACCGAGCGCACCCATGAGCCCATGCCCTTTTTCGGCTGCGAGCGAGGGAGGAAGTGAGAAGGAGAAGACCTTCTCAGAAGGTGGTGGGACTTCTCAGAAGGCTTGCAGCCATCTGAGAGGTTGTCTGTCTCTTCGGGGCAGGCTCAGAAAACTCCTCAGAAGGCCAGGACTTCCGAGCCTTCCGAGCAGGCCCGCCCCTTCTCACTTACCCCCCCCCCCCGGGCGGGCCGCCGACCTTTGCTGGGCCACCAAACTTCGCGCACCGCGCCCCTGAGCCCCGCGGTGCGCGGGCGTACATGATCCCGGCCTCCAGGCCCACGCCCCCACCCCCCTAGATGGGATGGGTCCCAGGGTCCCTCGGCTCCTCCCCCTCCCCCTGATGGGATGCGGGGGACACGACGACGACGACGACGACGACGACGACGACGACGACGACGGCGACGACGACGGCGACGACAACGAGGACGACTGCGACGACGACGACGACGACAACGACGACGACGAAGACGACGACGACGACGGCGACGACGACGACGACGACGACGACGACGACCTCTGGAGCCCTCCGACGACGACGACGACGACGGCGGCGGAGGCGACGACGACGACCTCCAGAGCTCTCCTGGAGCACCGCAGTGACACGCCACACACGCCACACCCACAGCACCACACCTCTGACTACCTACCAGACCACCCCAATCCAACCCGAAGACCCGAATTTGACCCGAATTCCAGGCTGGGGGGGGTACGGGTTCCATGTGTTTTGTCAGTGTTCCCCGACCCCCCCCCACTGGAAATTGAGGGCAAACTGAGGCCTTCGGATTGGGCTGGGGTGGGTTGGCAAGTGGTGAACCACACCCACAGGGGGGGGGGGGGGGGGCATCGCGCGGAGGGAGGTGGGCCCGATAGCACCAGCATGGGGGGAGGGGGGGCCAGACCCTGGACCATAGATCGTGACGCCCACGAGCCGCCCCGCGGAGGAGGAGGAGGAGGAGGAGGAGGAGGAGGAGGAGGAGGAGGAGAAGGAGGGGGAGGAGGAAGAGGAGGAGGAGGAGGAGGGAGGAGGAGGAGGACCCAGGCTGCGAGGGGCGAGGCGAGGGTACCTCCGCGCCCCAGGGGGTTGGCACAGCACTCTCACTTCGGCGGCAACTCCTGGGAGCATCCCTAGGCGAGCACGTTCCACTGCTCACAAAGTAACTGCTCCTGCTCGCAAATGGCCTGGATCCGCCGCGGGGATCTACGATACATTACATCGAAGCAGACATGTGCTTTTTCAGACGTTTGCGAGTAGGCACTTTGCGAGTAGTGGAGCGCGCTCGGTGCATCCCATACCATCTTGCTCGCTCGTGCGAAATGAAGCCAATCGACGCTGATCGGCGCCCATCGGCGCTTTAAATCGACGATGCAAGTCGACGCTACATCGACGTCATCTCATCGACTACCAAACGCTAATCGACACTACTATGATAAGGAAAATAAATCCGGGGAGGGTTGTCCAGGGGTGGCTGTCCAATTCCTCGCGGGGTTGTCCAAGGGGTTGTCCGGGCCGTGCGGGTTTGCCAGCGCACGCAGATGCCTTAGTCATCCATATCATCAGAAGCATGGCACAGCCAGTCAAACCCAGTTGGAAAGGGCGCATCTCTCCTCCTTCCCCTCTTGTTCGTTCCTCCTCTCTCGCGTCCTCCCGCTCCCGCTCGCACATCCTCATTGATCGTTGTTCCCCACGAAGCGTGGCTGGCTGAAGTCTTGTGTTTGCAAGAGGCTAGTTCCAGCCGCGGGACCAGCGCACAGAGACATGCTCAACATGAGGAAGTTGTCTTGCCGCTTTCGCTTGAGACATCCTCGCAACGCTGGGCTGACGCATGCCAAGATCTTGAGGTGCTCCTGCCAGTTTCGCCTGCGATATCCTCGCAAGTCTGGGCTCGGAGATGCCGCCCACGAGGTGGACCGTTCTCGCAACCTTGGTCTCAGAGATTGAAGGGGAACTGGGACACACAAAAAAAATAGACACTAATAACCAGATTCCCCATATTTTCCCATATTTTCTGGGTTTCCGTCTTCCCCCCCGCCCCCCCCCGATCGCGCTGGGTACGCCACTAATCGCGGCAAGAGATGGTGAAAAAATGCCACGCTCTCCCTGCGGCCAGCAGCGAAACCGGGGCGGGGAGCGTCGTGGCGCAGGGAAAGCAGGCTGGGGTTCACAAAGGGGGGGGGTCCTGGCGGGCCGCACCAAGCTCGGTGGGCCTGATCTCTGGGTCACCACCTGGGTGGTGCTGGGCACGCGGCGCAGCAGATGGGCCGTCGGCACTGCTGGCCGACCAGGTGCCGAGCCGGCCAGGCCTGCCCACTGCCAGACCCCTTGCAGGTGCAGGCCTCGAAGATCCAGCAAAGCGGCATTTCGGATTTCGCCCTCTGCCCTGCACCCGAAGAGAATGCTCGGATGGAACACGGCGAAGACCGCAGAGCTTCCAAGAGACCGCGACCGCCACCCCGTCCCGGAAGATCGGCACCGAACCGGCCCGATCGGACCCGAAGCGAGAGCCCCTCGGGGGTGTCGGGACGTCGGGGTCCAGCCGTCGTCGGGCCAGCCGAAGAAACCAAAACCGACGCCAAGACGGACCGAAGCGGGCCCCTGCGCGGGGCGCTGCGACGACGCGGACGGCCGGGGCCCCGCCCAGTCCTCCAGCGACTGCTTCAGCCTCGGCGGGGCGAGCGCGTGCCAACGTCGCCGGAGCCCCAGGGCGACCGACGACGACGAACGACGACGACGAACGACGACGACGACGACGACGACGACGACGACGACGACAACGACGACGCCGACGCCGACGACGGACGACGACGACGACGCCGACGCCGAAGACGACGACGACGACGACAACTACTACGACGACGCCACCCGCCCCCTTCGTCTTTGATCACGCCACTTACAATGTGTATATATTTCTTCGTGAGTTCTGCGCGATCAGCAAAAAAAGTATCCAGCGAGAGAGCGATTCTTAAGTAAATTTAAAGACGTCCCGCGCGAACGCGCGATTCCTGAATGACAAAAGCGCGGCGCCTGAGCAAATTGCGAAGCAGTCTTAAGCGGGAACGCGATTCTTGAGTAGATTGCGAGGAAGTCTCCAGCGGGAGCGGGGGACCGGAGTAAATTTCGAAGAAGTATCAAGCGGGAACCGTTTTTGTTATTGCAAACCGGGGGCCAGGGGAGCAGTTTGAGGAGGAAGACGTTCCCTGATAAAAAACCAGGTGCGAGCTCCGAGAGGGGCACTTCAATTGGAAAAATACAATGTGCACCGGAGGGGGGATCAACAATAATTATTCACACATGAGAAAACAACAACAACAACAACAACAACAACAACAACAACAACAACAACAGCAACAACAATAACAATAACAACAACAGCAACAGCAACAGCAACAGCAACAGCAACAGCAACAGCGACAGCAACAACAACAACAACAACAACAACAACAACAACAAAAACAGCAACAGCAACAGCAACAGCAACAGCAACAGCAACAGCAACAGCAACAGCAACAGCAACAACAACGACAACAACAACAACAACATTAACAACAACAACAACAACAATCACTTTACCCGAACGCTCAGTGTTCTCACCAGTGCCAGGGTTTTCATGCGACGCCAGCCAATACCCCCACTTTGTGGGGGGGCAGTGCAAGCTCTACCAAATATCCACACGACTCTTCGCCACCACCCACACCCAGCTTCCCGCCCTATGACGTTCGGACACTTCACTTCGTGGCCTGCGGACGACCGTGGCTACTACACTGGCGTGGAGTACACTGGCGTGGAGTACACCCAGCGTTCTGCACTTTGACAAGCGTCTCTTTGGAAGAATACTGCAGTAGCCACATCTTTGCGACCTGATCTGTCACATACAGTGGTGGATCCAACTGTCGGAGCGCCCCGCATAATTTGAAAGCTGTATTATACTCGATGCCCAGGTGGCGGATGGCAGAACCGTGCTGCTCCTCCAGCTCCTGGGCGCTAGAAATACTAACCTTGCCAGGCACAACCCGATACTTGCCCCACCAAGTCTTGCACGCCTGGTGACTGACCTGGATACCCTTTGCAACGAGCGCCTGATGCAAATAATACGGGCTCTCGCAGTCGGCCAAGGGAGGCCGCGACAGCTCCGGGCCATACTGCTCGTCAAGGGCTTTCGCCGTCAAAGCCATGGACCATCCAAGAACACAGGCGATACCTTGATCCGAGATGGCTACGGATGTGCCAGTGATCAGTCGGAGGCTTCCTGGGGCCGCTTGGGGTCCTCTTGGGGAAGGGGGGAAGCCTCCTGGCGCCGCTTGGGGTCCTCTTGAGGGGCTTTGGGGGGCTTCTTGGAAGCATCTTGGGGCCTCTTGGGGGCTTATTGGGTCCTCACGGCGGGCTCTTGGGGCCTCTTGAAGGCCTCCTGGGGCAACCTATGGCGCAACCAGTAGGGGGACGTTTTATTCTCGGCGGCCGAGGGCGCAACCTATGGCGCAACCAATAGGGGGACGTTTTATTCTCGGCGGCCGAGGGCGCAACCTATGGCGCAACCGCAAGGGATTGTGGCCCCTGGCAGGCGCGCGAACCCCGTTGCAAGAGCGTGCGAAAGTAGCTCGCGCGAGCTCATGTAACATAAATGTTGGAAAACCATTTGTTTTTTTAGGATTCGGACAGCGCGCGCGGGTAGAAATTTTGAAAAGTCGTGCAGGTGTTTTTCGAGGACCTACGGTGCGATTCGTGTGATTTTATGATGCGCGGTGCTAAAATTCTTAAGAAGCCCAATGGTTTTTGGAGATTTCGGCGTGCGCGCGCGAAGAAAAAACGAATGTGTCCCGCATGGTATTATTTGACAGGGATGATGGCCCTGGCAGGTGCGCAACCGTTGTCGCAGAAGTTCGAAAAAGTTGCTCGCAAAAGCCCGTTTGACAGAAATGTTTAAAAAGTGTTGGGTTTCCTACGAATCCGCAAGAGCGCGCGGGATGAGATTTTGACAATTTTTTGTTGAAAAACCATTGGTTTTTTGATGTTTTTATGTTAAAATCGCTGCGAACACTAAGGTTTTGGAAGGATTTCGTCTTGCGCGCGCGAATGTCCACTTTACCTTATTTTTTGCAAGGGATTCTTGAAATTTGATTATATTAGAACAAGAAATGTCATTTTCTATTGTTTTTTGCAAGGGAAAGCGGATTACAACAAAACAACCGGATCCTGTACACACCCTCTTTTCTGAGGCTTCCTCACGAAAATGATGAAAATGTAGCTGCGGCCTAGGCGGCGCAGGGGGGGCGCGCACCAGGGGGCCCAACAATAATTATTCTTTAGAATAAATAATGTTCAACAACAACAACAACAACAACAACAACAACAACAACAACAACAACAACAACAACAACAACAACAACAACAACATTAACAACAACAACAACAACAACAACAGCAGCAGCAGCAGCAGCAACAACAACAATAAGCATGTATCATTTTAAGACTGGTCGCCCTTATCAGCTCGAGTGTTCAAATAACGCGTATTTCCCAAACCCTCGATACCCGCACTCGTCGTCTTCGATCGAACCCCTTTTGAGAGGAATACCTTTCTTCCCTGCAGGCCGGGTCCCCGACAAGCGGCGGGGCGGCCGCGGACCCTCGGACCGTCGACCCGACCCCAAGAGGGACGGACAGGGGACCGACCACGACGACGACGACGTCGACGACGACGGCGACGATGGCGACGACGACGACGGCGACGACGAGCGAAAGCGAGAGCGAGAGAACGACAGCAGGGCCACGAAAGGCACGAAGTAGGCCACGAAGGGCGACAGCGGAGACACGAAGGGAATGCGTATGGGGCCACGAAGAGCGCGAACGAGCGGGGGTCACGAAGGGCAGATAATGCGGGGCCACAGAAGGCAACGATGGGGCCACTGAGGGTAGCAACTGGGCCACGTAGGACAGTGAGGGGGACACAAATGGCGACAGCGGGGCCACGAAGGGCATGCAGATGGGGCCACAACGGGCGCGACCCCTGGGTGCCTGGGTGTCGGGAGCGCGGCGCTTGGGCAAATTGCAAGAAATTCCAACGCAAGGCCATTCTTCAATAAATTTCAAGCAAGTCTCCAGCGAGAGCGCGACTCCAGAGCGCCGGGAGAGCGAGTCCTGAATAAATTGCAAGGAAGTTCCAAGCGAGAGCGCGATTTCTGAATAAAATGCGAGGAAGTCTCGGGCGGGAGCGGGGGTCCTGGCTAAATTGTGAGGAGGCCTCAGGCGGGAGCCGTTGTTGTTGTAACCCGGGGGCCAGGGGCCCAGTTTGAGCATCAAGACTTTCCCTGCCAAAAAACAGGGTGCGAGCGTCGAGGGCTGCACCGGTGGGGGGGGATCAACCATAATTATTCTTCAGAAATGAGAATTCAACAACAACGACAAACAATAACAAGTGACGAGAAAGGCTGGAGTGAGGTCTCAAAAAGGGCCCCCAGGCAACCTCCAGGATGCCTTCCGAGCGGGAGGAGGGGTGAGGGAGAGGACTCCTCCTCCCCCTCCTCCTCCTCCTCCTCCTCCTCCTCCTCCTCCTCCTCCTCCTCCTCCTCCTCCTCCTCCTCCTCCTCCTCCTCCTCCTCCTCCTCCTCCTCCTCTTCCTGATGAAGGACGAGCAGAACAGTTTTGCAGACCAGACGGGGGC
The DNA here is from genome assembly GCA_963575745.1 of Prorocentrum cordatum. Lineage (NCBI taxonomy): Eukaryota > Dinophyceae > Prorocentrales > Prorocentraceae > Prorocentrum > Prorocentrum cordatum. The sequence continues at coordinate 10,814 of CAUYUJ010005785.1, forward strand.
GTTCAAGAGCCACGCCAGCTCAGAAAAAGCGCCGACCTGGCGGGGGTTTTAAACGTAGCCTCCTTCCTTCTGCGCTGCTGCGGTGCCAAGATGCTAGGATTTGCCGCATGAGTATTGTGGGTACTCTGTTGTCAAAGGTTCCGACCCCAACTCAAAAAACGTTCTGGACGCTCTTGGGGCTTCTCGCGTGACTCTTCCAGAGGCCTGGGAAGCACAGTTGGGGACTCAAACTTCCAGCATACTCTCAGATGGTCCCAGAACCCCGTCCTGGGGCTCTGGACGTCTTAGAGGCTCTGGGCCCCAGAGAGAACCCATCGGGGTCCCGAAGAGACCCCAAGAGCCCTTTCGGAGGCCTCTGGCCCGCGACCAAGACGCGGTGGCCAGATGGGCTGAATTTCACTCAAGAGAGAGAGAGAGAGAGAGACGGAGAGAGAGAGAGAGAGAGAGAGAGAGCATGGACCCACCAGCTCTTAGGCGGACGCACTGAACCAAACCTCGGTCCTCGAGAAGTCTGGACTCGCTGCCGCTCGGGCCCTCGGGAGCCGAGGCCAGGGCATGTTGAAGTTGTGCTTGGTGTTCGACTCGGCCTTCCGAAGGTCCGACAGCTCCTTCTCGGCCTTAGCCTTGAGGTCCTGCCCGCGGGGGGGCATGCGCATATCTGTCAAGCGAAATCCTCGTCCTCCTCCTCCTGATCCTCTTCCATCATCATCATCATCATCATCATCATCATCATCATCATCATCATCATCATCATCATCATCATCATCATCATCATCAGCATCATCATCATCATCATCATCATCATCATCATCATCATCATCATCATCATCATCATCGTCGTCAGCAGCAGCAGCATGATCATCCTAAGCTTCATCATCATTGTCAGCAGCATCAGCAGCATCGTCATCATCAGCAACAGCATCATCAGCACCATCATAACCCTCAGTATAAGAATCGTCAGCAGCAGTAGCATCAGCATCGTCGGTGTTAGCATCATCATCAGAATCATCATTATCATCATCATGAACATCAGCACCAAAATCCTCATCATCCTCGTTATCATGACTATCATCATCATCATCGTCATCATCAGCATCATCACCACTACCACCATCATCATCATCATCATCATCACCATCATCAGAACAACCGTATCGTCTGCATTATCATCATCATCATCATCATCATCATCATCATCATCATCATCATCATCATCATCATCATCATCATCATCATCATCATCATCATCATCATCGTCGTCGTCGTCGTCGTCGTCGTCATCATCGTCATCATAATCATCGTAATAACCGTCATCGTCTGCATCATCCCCATCATCAGCAGCAGCAGCATCCTCATATCATCATAGTCGTCATCATCACCATCATCTACCGTCATCATCATCAGAATCATTTTTACCATCGTCATCGTCGTCATGTCATCGTCGTCATCATCACAATAATCATCAGCAGCAGCAGCATGATCCTCATCATCACCAGAATCATCATCAGCAGCACGATCATTACAAGCATCCTCATCAGCAGCAGCATTAACAGCACCATCATCATCCTCATTCTAGTAATCATCAGCAGCAGTAGCATCATCATCATCGTCAGTATCACCATCATCATCGTCCTCCTCCTCCTAACCATCATTATCATTACATCATGATAATTATCCACCTCCTACTCATCCAAGTCGTCTAATTACCCCCCTTGGGAAAACCCTTCATATCGATGATCTCTCGAGGAGGGTGTCAGATTGGCCATGGGTCTGAATCAATGGCCTCGTCTTCAGTCATTGGCTCTCTCTCTCGATGATCTCTCCCCAAGACCTCGTTTTCAGTCATTGGCTATTGGCGATCACCCCCGCTACGGGGGGGCGCCCCCACCACCCTGGTAACGCCACAAGTCGCGCTGCCACGTCTGAGAATGGCCTCGGGCAGCTGACTCCCAGACGGCGCCTGCGGAAATCGTCACGCTGCCCACCATCTCCATGGCATCGCTGGTTGGGTGTTGCTAGAAGTGCCCCTGGCCCAAGGTGCCCCCAGCTTTTCGCTCCATTCTGGAAGCCCTGGGCCCTCTGGGCCTCGAAAGGGGTGCCCTGAACGCCGTCAGGGCCACCCCGAGAATCCTGGGGGTACCTTGGGCCAGGGGTATTTCTAGCAACACCCGAGCTAGAGGGCACAAGAAGCAGGCTCCGGGGGAAGGGGCTCAGGCATCAGCTCCCCCCAGGCTGCGGCTGCCCTGCGCCCTCTGCCCCCCTCTGGCGACGCCGCCGCCGCCGCCGCCGCCGCCGCCGCCGCCGCCGCCGCCGCCGCCGCCGCCGACGACGACGACGACGACGACGACGACGACGACAACGACGACGGACGACGACGACGACGACGACGACGACGACGACGACGACGACGACGACGACGACGACGACGACTGCTGTGGCTTCGCCCGCGCGCTCCTCGAGCACGTCCATGATGCCGCTGCTGTGCGACTTGTACGCCGCGGGGTCCGGTGCCCCGGCCTCCTCGTCGTCGGACTGGTCCTGCGCCTTTGCTGGGCGAGGGAGGGAGGGGAGGTGGCGAAGGCGACGACGACAGCGACAACGAAGGTGAGGAGGACGACGACGACGACGACGACGACGACGACGACGAGGGCAACGACGAGAACGAGGGCGAAGACGAGGACGAGGACGAGGACGACGACGACGACGACGACGACGACGACGACGACGACGACGACGACGACGGGAGTATGGATGGAGGAACGACAACGACGACGACGACGACGAGCCTCATGTTCCCAAGAGGCTCCCACGACGCCACAGCAAGCCCCCACGAAGCCCCCAAAGAAGCTCCCAAGAGTCCTCAGCAGGTTCTCAAGAAACTCCAAGAGGCGTCCGCAAGTCCACGAAGGTCCGAGAGGCGCCTTGGACGACCCAGAAAGGCCCCCCGGGGGGGCCCCCAGAACGTCCTGAGGTGCTTGCAAAAGGCTCCCAACCCCAACAAACCCCCGAGCGGTCCCCAGGAGAGGTCCAAGCGGAGTCCAAGAGGCCTCGAAGATAGTCTACAAAGCCCTGAGACTGTCCAGTGAGCCACATGGAGCCCTGGAAGACAGCCGAGAGGGCCTCTGAGACGTCAGGTGGCATGCTAGAAGCTAGCGCAAGACTCCGACGCCACCCAGAAGCCGCCACGAGAAGCGCACATCTCTGGGAGGCCCCCAACATTGTAGAAGTATTCGGCCGAGGAGGACCTCGAGAGGCTAGCGAGGGTCTCTGAAGAACGGTGCCACACTAATTTCGTTCTAACGTAACTCTTTCTCCCACTCCTGCCGAGAACCGTCCCCTCGCTCCTCCTGTGCCAAAACTTGACTGCATCCGGCCAAAGCATATCGTATGGTATACGATGCATTACCCTAGAAGGTGGGGCCACATCTGTCGACCTGACCAGACGAGACCACTCGCAGACGGACCGAGCCATAACGAGAGACGGGCAAACAAAGTCAGACACGGAGGAGCAGGGCGCGGCCTCGATGGTGCTCTGGCGACGCCGCGGACGACTTGCGATCTGATGCCGTTCTGCAGCAGAGGCGCAACGAAGGCAGAACGAGGGGCACCGAAAACAGAACGCACACGGAAGGACACCGCTCGGGCGGGGCGCCCTGCAGAGGCGAGCGAGCCGCCCTCGTGTCCGCGGGCCTGCCCGACGACTCGGAAAAGACCTCGCGGGCCCCCCGGCGGCACGCGGGGGAGAGCTCCAGACTCCAGGAGAGCGAGGGGCGGGGGCCGCACCGGAGACGGAGGCGGGGAGGCCGGGCCTCCCGCGGCCGCAGAGGGCAGCGCGGCATCGAGGGCACGCGGGGGCCTGCGCTGGCCACGGGGAGGCCTGGCCACCCAGCGGGCTCTCCCGCCCAGAGCTCGGCAGCGGCCCCGAGAGCTGCACGGAGCCCCCCCTCGAGGCCAGAGGCGGTCCGTGCGTCAGGGCCTCGGCTGCACCGAGAGAGGGCGGAGCCTCTGACGGCGGGAGGGCAGAGGCCGAGGACGAGCGCGAAAGGGAGCAGGGGGAGGCGGAGCAGGGAAAGGAGAAGCCACGCGAGGAACCGCAGATCTACGCATTGCAAACATTGCCCGCCCTGACGGCCCCAATCAAATCACAACCGGCGCGCGCATCAAAGAAGATCAGCAAGGCTAGATTGGAGCGCATGACACTACGCCAGACCGTATCGGATTCGACCGCACGCGTTCAGACGACATCAGACCACATCAGATCGCGAGGCCATACAGAAAGTAAGCGAGACAGTAGTCGCTAGCTGGGTTAATGGTGGCATGCGAAGCGTTTAGAATCACGAATGGGAGGGCCTGGCACGAAGCGAACGAAGCGAGAGGGAGGAATGGCGGAGGGGGAAGAGAGAAATCGAGATTGGGAAAGAGAGTGAGCAGCGGGAAGGGCGGAGGTGACTGCAGGGGGGGGGTACGAGGGCGCCCTTCGAAAACAGCGCATGCACACTCCTGCAGACGTCTGGCTCCAGGTCCTAACTCTGACCCAAAGAGAACCGAGATGGAGTCGGCTATCCACTGACTTGGGTCGCTCATCCACCTCTTCGCGGATCAGAAGACCACTCGAAAGATGTGCACGCGAAACGACCTGTACAATGCGGCGCGGCCCATCGAGCGTGACTGGAGTATGCAAGACAAGGGAAAGACTCGGCCAGGCGAAACTCGGCCAAGCTGAACTTGGCCAGCTGAGATCGCCCAGGCTGAACCCGGCCTGGGCCGAATCCCAATCCCACCAGCCCCTCTGGGCGTGAGTGCACTAGCGAGCTCGTTCTGCAAACCTCATCTTCCTCTTCGGGAAGGGAGTTCCCCCTGTAAATGATCGGCGATCGATGCGCTCTTCGGCGGAACTAGCCGCTGCCAGAGGCTAAAGGGTGCACCTGGTTTGGGGAAGAAGTAGCGGCGGCAGGCGGGCGAGGCATACACATGGAATCACTTTGCACGTCACCCGAGCACGCACATTCATACCCCTTCCCCCTGCCCCCTAACCCTGGGGCTGGACCCCTCACACCCCGCAAGGCGTCCGAGTGCACTTTTCAGCCCCAGGTGTCCCCAAGAGGGCCCTGGGGAGCCCAAAGATGGCCTCCAAGATCGCTCAACACAGCCCAAGATGGTTCAAGATGGCATCCAACAAGCCTCCAGGGGCCCTCAAGATCGCCCCAGGAAGGCCCAAAGTGCCCTCCGAGTCTCCCACGGAGGCCTCCTAGAGGCCATAATCATGCACTATGTTTTCCGATGCTGCTTGCCTCCTCGCCTTTTCGCTTCCGACGGGCTCTGGAGGCCTCAAGATGGCTCCAAGATGGCCCAAGAGGGCCTCGAGAGGGGCCCAGGATGACCCAAAGACGGCCACAAGAGCGCCCAAGAGCGCCTCAGGACCCCAAGAGGCAAATTATCGGGCCCAGACGGGGAGCCTTACTTGAGTATCCCCCCTCCTTTGACCGATGGCGTCCAGGATGGCTCCAAGGGGCCCCCAAGGCCTCCAAGAGGGCCCCAAGAGAGCCCCAAGTGAGCCCCAAGAGGGCCCCAAGATATCCTATAGAGGGCCCGAGAGGCCCACCAAAAAGGACCACAAGAGGGCCTCAAGACGCTCCCGGAGCAAAAGATCTGCAAAGGCATTGATGGTTGACTCCTGCCGTCGTCGTCTTCGTCGCCACCACCGCCGTCGTCGTCGTCGGCGGCGGCGGTATCGCCGTCGTCCTCGTTGAATTGTTGTCCTGGTTGAATTGTTGTCCTGGTTGAGTGGTTGCCTCTTCCTCTTCCTCCTCCTCCTCATCCTCCTCCTCATCCTTCGAAACATCTGCGAAAACGGACGCGGGTCACTGCCGGGCCGCTTGCTGCTACACGTCCCTCATCAGGGCAACTCGCCTGACGTCTGCTGTACGAGAATGGTCTGGTGAGCCTGCGCGAAGCATCAAAACTTCAGCCTGAGCGAGTTCACCCTGTCGCCGGAGCGCACCAGGGGGTAGAGGGAGGGGGAAAGGCGCCGGCCCTACACCTCCGAAGGAGGCTGCTTCTCAGAAGGCGCCGGCCCTGCATCTGTAGACGAGGGCGGCACCTCGTGAGAAGCAGGGGTGCTTCTAAGAAGCCCTCCCCCCGACCCCCCCTGCGCGCGGCCGACCCTGACCGAGGTCAGCTGTCCGAGTTCAGCATGGCCGAGTCTCCTCCTCCTCCTCCTCGTCCTCCTCCTCCTCCTCCTCCTCCTCCTCCTCCTCCTCCTCTCTCCTCCTCCTCCTCCTCCTCCTCCTCCTTCTCCTCCTCCTCCTCCGCCTCCCTGGCCGAGCTACTCCTGGCCGAGGACGCAGCAGGGGCCGCAGGCCGCGCAGGGGCACGCCACGACGAGCCCCCGCTCCAACGGCCCGCTCGCGCTGCCCGGCCCCACTCTCCGCCCCCGCCTGCACGAATGCGACGAGGGTCTTCTTGTCTGCCGTCGCGACGCCGGCAGCGTCCACGATGGAGCTCAGGGCTCCGACGAGGTTCGTGATGCTGGAGGCGTCCACCTTGGGGCAGCCCCCGCCTCCCGCCGACAGGGGGCAGAGAGGCGCGAGGGCGCCCGCTCGGGCGGGGCGAGCAGGTGCGAACGCTGGGGTGGTAAGGAAAGAGAAGGATTAGCCCGGCGCGGGACCCAACCATATGCAGCTGCGAGCAGATGCGAACGCTGGAATAAGGAAAGAAAAGAATTAGCCTGGCGCAGGACCCAACCATATGCAGCTGCGAGTACCGCTGTTCGGGGTATCGCCTTCAGAGGAGCTTCGTATGGGCCACGAACCGCTGTACTGGGAGGCGGAGACGCGTGTGGACCCTGCCACTGGGCTCGTCGGCGGAGCACCCTATGGGCCACGAATCGATGTACTGGGTGGGGGAGACGCATGTGGACCTGCCACTGGGGCCTTCGGAGGAGCTCCCTTTGGGGCCGCGAAACGCTGTACTGGGTGAGGGAGACGCATGTGAACCCTGCCACTGGGGCCTTCGGTAGAGCACCCTAAGAGCCACGAAACGTGCGAGGGGTGTGTTGAATAGGTTCACACGCGGAGGGCAGAGGCAAGCATGGGAGGGGGGAGGGGAGGGAGGAGGAGAGGAGAAGATGAGGATGAGGACGCGGGGCGCTGTTTCTTCCAAACGAGGCCCCAGCACCGCAGGACGGCCGGGAAAAAACCGAAGCAGTCGGCGGCAAGCCCAGGGGGAAGGCAGAGAGGGCTGACGGCGCGGCGGGCCCCCCCCACTTCGCAACGAGCCCCTTCGACTGCAGACTGCGGCAAGCACGTGCCCAGAGCGCCAAGGCAGCGGACATGGGCCCTCCCGGCAGGCTTGGAAGGCGCCCGGCCCTCCGGGCAGCTCTCCGAGCCTTCTCCCGCGGCGACGGAGGCGGCTCCTCAGCACGTGGGAGGGCCTCTGAGGAGCCCCGCCCCCGCCCGCTGAGAGGAGGCCCGCCCGGCCTCGCCGCCGCCGCCCCCCCCCCCCCAGGGCGGAGCCGCCGAGACATGGAGCCGCCGAGACATGGGGCCGCAAGGCTCCGCGCGAGGGGTGCGCGCCAGGTGGGCGGGCCGGGCCGCGTGCACTGCGCGTCCGCGGAGGCCGTGCCCGTGGGGCGGCGCGCGGCCTGCTGGAGCCGTGTGGGGGGCGCGGGCCCGCCCGCGGGCGCGCCCGCTCCTCGAGTGGGAGATCGGCCACAGATCCGGTTCGGCGGGCGGCGAGCCTGCGGGGGGGGGAAGGGGGAGGGGGCGGGCCTTCTCGGAAGGCTCGGAAGTCTGCGGGCCGTCCGAGAGGCTTTCGGAGCCTTCCCCGAAGGCGCGAAAGACCTCATCAGAAGCGTGAAGGCTTCTGAGAAGCCCTGCCGCCTTCTGAGAAGGCCTTCTCCTTCTCGCTTCCCCCCTGGCTCGCCGCCGACTGGTGCACCCCAGAGGTGCAATTATCGTCGAGCCTGTGGAAGATACGGCGAGTGCTCCGTAGATCCCCAGGACAGTCTGGGCATGTCTCGTGGGCGAGAACTTCGACCTCGGGGCAGAGCAGTGCTGCAGTCGACCTCCTGCTCGGACTCAGGCCGCAGGTGAAGCGCTTCTCGTGGGGGCACGAGCTGCTCGAGGGGCGCGCCGAGATCTGCGCGGGCACGCGTGCGTGTGCGGCCACGGAGGGCGCAGGCGGAGCTCCCTCTGGAGAGCACGAGGCGTGCGCGGGGTGCGGCGGAAAGCATGCGGCAGGGAGCGCAATGGCAGCAGCGGCAGGAGTGGAGAAGCAAGCAAGAGGCGGGAAGGAGGGCAGGAGGCGCGGCTCTGCTGAATCAAAGCTGGAGTAGGGGACCGACTACGGAATTGACATACCCCAAAAATGAGTTGCCCGTCGACTCTACCAAAGTACACACGGAAACCTTCGTAGACCAAAAGAGCATTATACGCATGCTGCGTAGAGTCTGCAGAAACATCCGGCAAACCGATTCGGTAGTCGATCCCCTGCTCGAAAATCGAGGGCCCAACAACGCAGGAGGGCTGGGGGGAGGGGGAAGCAGCACGAAGAAGTGAAGAGATGCCAGGACCGCCGAGGGCCTCGGCCCTGCGAGCGAGCAGGACCGCTCGAGACCCCGGTATCTTCACGCCTGCAAGGCCACGAGGAAAAAAAACATCGCGCCCGCCTGGCTTCCACGCTCTCGTCGCAAGCGCCGAAGACCAGACGCGCGTCATGGAAAAAGCACGACAGGAGGTGTTTCTATATCTTCGGCCTCTGGGGACCCTTGGCGGGCTTCAAGACTATCAAAAAACAACTCGGCATAAAGAGCCTGCCCCAGGGAATGAGTCGAGACCTCTGGGGCTCGACCTTATGAAACAAAAACAACAAGCAACAAAACAAAGTCGGGGGTCTGGGGAGGGGGGCCAGGAAGAAGAGGAGTGGGGGGGGCGCAGACCATGGCCCGAGGCGCGTGCGCGGTCGAGCGGGAGCCAGGTGATGTGCTGAAAGGAGGAGGCCATGAAATCTGAGAGAGTTTGTTCGTAGCCCTGGCCTGAAAGTGGCGACGTCTACCCGACTGGCCACTCTAGAGCAGCACTGCCGCTCTCGAACTCGGCCTGTATCTGTTGGATGCGGTTATAGTCCCCATGAGGGGAAGCGGATCGGTTGTTTTGCGCCGCCCCTGGACGGGCATCGTGTAACCCTGGCCATGATATCCCCTTCCGAAGGCGGCTGAGGGGTCTAAACTGGCTGGGACCCCAGAGAACCTGTCGCGAGGGAAGGGTGAAACCTAATCCGCTAAAAATCAATCAATCCCCGGACCCCTCCCGGGGTCCAGAAGGTGCAATTGCTCAACCCCGGAAGACAGAACATGAATGGCGCCGCGCACAGACCGACGAACTGGGCGTAGCGCAGTGCCGACTGAAGAGACGAGCTGTGTTGAGCCTGGCCGGTCCACTGGGTCGGCTGCGTAGGCCGACCGCCACACAGGCGGCCTTGTCATTGGCATGGCTAGAGACTGCAGCATTGCAGCATGGAGTATCGTTTAACCGATCCCCATTCTCAGCGGCGTGGCCTGGGCCCCACTGGCCGATTCACTCCCCTAGACGGGGATATAGATCGTTGCCTTCGGGTTTCGAGGGGTGCATCCCCAACTGGAAGGTAATTTGATGGGGGTCCCAAAGGGGATAGGGATGGGGACGGGGGTCGGTTAAACGATACTGAAGCATCACATCCACTCTTGGTCAAGCAATTCAATGGGTCACGTGCCGCAGATGCAGTGCACCTGTCGCAACAGAAGCTGGTACTCACAGCGGTTGCCCAGGACCCCGAGTCTGGAGAACACCGCAAAACCATGTCGGCGACATCGAGGCAACCTTCGCAGGCCCCGAAGTCCCAGACCCTGGCTACGAAAGCTACGGATCTGCCCACACCCATGCCTTACGACGTGGCGGCAAGGAGGCCAGCGGAGCGGGCCGCGGTAGGCCGAGCATGGAAGGAATGGCGGTCCGAGTTGGGCTCTCACAGCCATGGCGCTGTCCCATGGACGGGTGTTCCACCTGGTGCGCACTGCACAGACAGAGAGCAGGCAAAGGCTGAATGCTGGTACGTAGAAGACTGTGAGCGGTCCGCCGCCGCCAGCCAGACCCCGAGCTCGGCCGAGCGGGCGGGCTGGAAGGTGTGAGCGGCGCTGCGGGCCTCCTCCCGGGGCAGCCTCGAGACACCCTGAGCGCCCGGCTCCCTCCAGCGGCTTCTCGCCGTGCGGGGGCCGATCCCCATCGTCCGCGCGCGGCTCCATTGCGCGTTTGAAGGGGCCCCAGGACACACAAATAAATACACACAAATAAAATGGTTCCCTATATTTTCCCATGTTTTCTGGGTTTTTGTCTTCCCGCCCAATTCCCATGTTTTCCCCCATTTTCTTGGGGATCGTCGATTAAAATTGTGTCTGTAGTCTTTTCCCCCCTGAACGCTGGGGGACGTGCGGCGGGCGAGAGCGGGGCACGAGAGCAAAGACGCTCGCAGCGCTCCGCAGAAGAGCGGCCCCTGCCTGCCTCGGGCTCGGCAGGCTCCCGCCGCCGCGCCTCCCGCCGGGTGACCCCGTGCGCAGGAGCGGCCACCGGGTCCGCAGGGGGGTGCGCCAGAGAGCCCCGGGTGGGGGCGGCTCCCCGGCCGCTGCCCTCAGCCAGGAGGCGGCCCAGCCGTAGCAGGGGGCCTCGGCCGGGCCGCACTGGTGCGACCGCGAGGGCCTCCAGAGGGCTGCGCGTGCCGGCCGTGCCCCGTGGCGCGCGCCGGGCACGCCACGGGAGGGAGCTCCGTGACCTCCGGAGGGCGGTGGGCTGGGAGACGGCGGCGGCGGGTAGCTGGGATCACCGTCAGCACAGGCGTTGACACTACTGAGCAACACAACTGAACATACCTGTTTGGCCTTCTTGCGCGCCTGCTCCCCTTGTGAGGAGTTCAGTGCGCCCGTGAATATCAGCTGGCGGAGCAGCCCTGACCAGGCCCGGCGCTCCTACGGGTATCACGGGTCTTGCTACCATGGGCACAGGGGCAGGCAGCAGGTCCAAAGGCACTGGGCTGAATGGCTGGCTAGTGCGCTGGCCGAGGACCTCTGAATCTAGCGAGACGGGTTGTATGAGCATCGTTTATCCGACCCCTATCCCCAACGGCGTGGCCTGGGCCCACAGGCCGATTCACTCCCCTAGATGGGTGACATAGGCTGTGTCCTGCGAGGGGTATATCCCCAACTGGGGTGCTAAGATGGTGGGGGTCTGGATGGGGATGGGGATGTGGATAGGTGTCGGTTAAACGATACATGTTGTAAGCGACAAAGCTGGGTTCCTCCGACATAGCATGCGGTGGCTCTTCCGAGGTGATGATAGGCGTGTTGCGCGGGCTGGCAGCGGGCGCAGCGGCTGGTGCAGCCGCGGGTGCAGCTGAAGGTGCAACGGCTGGTGTCAGCCAATGCCCTTGGGCTGTGCTGCGATACCAGTGGAGCCTCAAAAGCTTGAGACGCTGCGCATCTGAGCTGCCGGCTGCCTGTTGGCGGCGAACCCGAGGAAGAAATGGGATGGGGCAGGCCTTCTCGGAAGGCTGCGGGGCTCCTCAGAAACTCTCTGGCCTTCTGAAAAAAAGGCTCCCGCGTCTGCAGGAAAAGCCGGAGGCCCGCAGACGCTCCCCATTTGGCGGCTCGTCGCGGGGTGAACCTTAGGGGAACAAAAAGTGGCATAAACATCAAACCTCGGAGGTCCGCGCGCCTACACTTGGCGGTTCGTCGCGGGGTCAATCTGGTGGCACGGCAGCTCTGACAGGGCTGGCATGGCATTGGATGCTCGAACCTGGGCCGACAGCGTTGCTGCAGAAGGCTGCCGCGGCAACTCATGGGAGCATCCCACACCACCTCCACGGCTCTCGCGAATCGGCGTCAGTCGACGCTACATCGAGGCCAATCGACGCTAGTCGACGCTACGTCGGCGCTGTCTCATCGACTACCAGACGCTAGTCGACGCTGATGCACTCCAGAAACGGAAGTGCGATTGTACACAAGGCTTCCATGATTTGCTACAGAAGAAGCTCGCCATCGCTCGGACGTCCATTCCCCGTGGTTTCGTGCGCGCGTCTCTTCGCAGCAGAATGACCCGGGAAGGCTCCACGATGGCCCTCGCCGAGAAAAACTGCAAACGTCCGAGCGGTGCCCATGGAAGACTGCCCAAGAGGCACAAAAGGCCGGCCGTGCCCGAGGCAGCGCGCGGAAGAAGGGCAGCAGCCCACGCAGGCCCCCGAAGCGAAGCAGGGTGGGAGCAGCTGCCGACGGCGGGGAGGGGGGAGGGGGGGGGCTCCGGGAGGAGACTCGCAGTCGGTGGCCACCCGCCGACGGCTGGCGCCGCGGGAGGCCTCCGAAGGCCCCCGGGTGACTGCAGTGCGGCAGAAGAGGCCCGAGAGCCGGGCAGGCCTGGAGCAGGGGGCGCGCCCTGTGAGCAGGAGGGCCCACAGTAAGGGAAAAGCGCGAGAGCCGAGCAGCCAAAAAGGAAGATACTGGAGGCAGAACGATACGAAGATAACGAGGAGGACGAAGAAAACGGAGGAAGGGGAGGAGGAGGAGGAGGAGGAGGAGGAGGAGGAGGAGGAGGAGGAGGAGGAGGAGCAAGAAGGAGGGAGGAGAGGATAATAGCACTCCGAGGTCTCTGGAGGCCTCTAGGCTTCTCCTTCATAAAATGAAAGTCCAAAGGCTTTCAAAAGTCTCGATCCTTATTGCATTTGGTCCTCAACGATCCTCGATCCTGCCCCGTCATCGATCGTCGACGATAGCTCGACCGCGCTCTCGTGGCCCTCTGAGAAGCCCGCCTGCATGAAGGCGGCGGGGTTCTGGTAGCAATTTATAATCCCAGACCTCCGAAGTCGTGTTTGCTCAACACCTGGCCCCTGGATCTCTCCACCTCTTCCTGGGGAAGAACGTTCATCCTGGATCGTCATTTCATGGTCCTGGGGCCCGGAACGAACGAAGTTCTGGAGGTAAAAAAATGGATTGGGAAAACACCAGCATTGGGAAAACGCTGGCAAGTGTAAGAATGACGACATCGGAAGATTCGGGTGCTGACGCCGCTGCGCCGCTGCCAAAGAGAGGCTCTCGCCGCACACAGCTCCGTTCGCCGCATGGAGACCCTCGAAGCTTCAGTCAACATCCGACACGAGTGCATGTGCAGCGGAAGAAGTACTCCCGCCGCGCTGAGACTCCAGACACACTTCTGTAGAGGCCTCCTAGATGGGGTCCGAGTAGATGGGGTCGCGCCCGGCGATGCACGATGCACGATCCTCACCTTCTCGCCGTCGCGCCCTCGCAGAGCCGCAAATCCGTCCGAAGGACCCCCAGGGAGCGTGCCCCCCCCCCGTGAAGCACCCCCGGGCAGGTCAGCTGTGCTACCACGGGGGGCGATCGAGTCAGAGCTAGGAAAGCGAGAGAGAGAGAGAGAGGAAGAGAAACAAAAAGAGAGAGAGAGAGAGACAGGGGAGAGAAAGAGAGAGAGAGAGAGTGGACGACCAGCAGACCAAAAGAGGAAGAGTGAAAGCAGCGTAGAGCGCAAGGAAGCGAATGAGAGGAACATGCAAAGGAGCGGGATGAGTGGCGATCCGCGCGGGGGTCAGCAAGCAGGCGAGCCAACGAGTATCCAGGCAGACTGGTGAACGACTGGCCCAGGTGGGAGTACGCGCGAGTGGCCCAGAAGGCAACGGGGGCATATTTGTATGCGCCTCGCCTCGCGTGGCATGAAGATGTAAATCATGGTTATGCCCTCTTGTTGAATTTAAGCTACGCGTCCAAGACCCCCCTGCCTCTTACGCCTCCCGGGGCGTTCTTCACGTTCGCCTCCCCAGCACCGCACCCGCAAACCCGCCAACGGGGAGTGCGCGTCCTTGGCCATCTCCTTCTCGATGATGCCGATCGCACGAGTCACGGCGTCCACCTCAGTGCTTGTTCGGGCCAGCGGTGGGGCCCATGTCTGCGCGAACGGTATCGGCCGAAGCCCCTCCTGTGCCCCCCCCCCTGTGCTCGGGTGCGAGGCCGTGGGTCGAAGGCTACAGCAAAGGTCTCGTGTCAAGGCTCTCCCACCACCACGAGCGACCACGCAGGCAACGCGGCCCTGGCAACACTGCCAAAGTCTTGCCATCAAAACTCCTAGGTAAGGAACACAGCCCCCTTAAGGTCCCAGCAGCGCCGTATTTTACAAGGAACGAGCGCGCGAGGAAAAGCCCAATCAAGCACGTCAGAAACCCCGAACCCGTGAACGAAACCAGTAAAGTAACTGCATGGCTAACAAGGTTCCTGACACCATCCATCTGACAGGCCTCCCTCCACACCTGCCCTCGCCCCACAGATCGAGGAAGAAGGTGGCAACAGAGAGAGAAAGAGAGAGAGAGAGAGAAAGCGGAGCAAGTGCGAGATTGTATTGGGAAGAGTGTATTATGTCCCTAGGCCTCCAGCACCGTGATTCCTCCCTGAACCCTAAATGTTTCCAAACTCGGCATGTAAAGGTCGCTTTCAGGATTATGGCACCAACAAAAAAGCACCCAGATTACACATAGGCATGCTAGCCAGCGTGACCTCGGACAGCGTCTTCTAGTATACTGTGTGGTCCAACCATTGTGGTGCAACATATGTAATGCAAATTATATGGTGCCAGCTACGAGGTGCAATCGACGTGGTGCGATGTGGTGCAATCCATGCAGTGCAATATGCGTGGCGCGCAACCTTAATGGTGCAATAGAGGCTATGCAGTATATGTGGTGTGGACTAATATGTGGACATGGGATATGTGTACATGTGAGGAGAGTTATGCGGAATATGCAAGCCATGCGGTTCCATATAGATATACTAGTTTACCCTGATGCATCACGTCATAATACAGCTTGTCATTAGAAATCCAGACATTATACAATGAAACATGTTTTAAAAATGCACTATGCTACGATAACATAATGCATGGAAACATGGAACGTAAAACCATACACGACAACAATATGCTATATTGTATTCAAGCATGATCAATCGAAATTCGCCGGCCCAACGGGCCAGGGCGTGCTAAGATCTCCGGTACCTGGTTAACAGTATTTCTAGTTCGCGCGCGCGGGGCGGCCCCTGGGGGTCCCCGGACGAAAAGTACCCCGGCAAGGTCCCGGCAAGTCCCCGGCAAGTCCCCGGCAAGGTCGGGAGAGAGCCCTGTTCCCCGACGGGCCAAGAGCCCAAGAAGCCTCCAAGACGGTCCAAGAGGGCCCCGAGACGGCCAAAGATCGCCCGAAGACGCCCAACAGGGCCCCAAGACAGCCCAAGAGGCCTCCAAGACGCCCCAAGGGCCTTCCAAGAGGCCTCCGAAGAGGGCCCCAAGAGGCCAAAATCGTTGATTTTCATTTTTGTTTCGATGTTTTTTGCGTTCTGGCTTTTTCGGCTTCCGGACGCTCCAAGACGGCCCAAGAGGCCCCCAAGACCGCTCCAAGACGGCCCACGAGGCTCCCAAGACGGCCCCGGAACGGCCCAGGAGGGCCCCCAAGACGGCCCAAGTGCCGCCCAAGACGGACCAAGAGGCCCCAAGACGGGCCCAAGAGGGGCTCAAGAGGGGAACCGAGAACTGAAAAATCGAGCCCTCCGCCCCAGAAGGCGCCCAGGAGGCCCCAAAAAGGCCCCAAGAGGCCCCCAAGAGGCCCCCAAGACGCCCCAAGAGGCGCCCAAGAGGCCCAAAAGAGCCCCCAAGAGGCCCCAAAACGGCCCCCAAGAGGCCCCAAAACTCGGCTAGCCCACAACGGTGCGACAATATGGGCCGGCGGAATGAGCGAAGCGATTAAATAATGTGTTATGAAAACTACGATAACAGAGACCATAATATACCATGATAAAACCTATTACGTCATAGTGGAATATGCCAGAACATAATATGTAATGTGTCAACAAAATCAAATATATTACAAAGTGATACAATCAAAAAGGATACTGAAAATTACAATACAGCAGTATGATATGATATTACACTAGATAATAAACAAATGTATGATATTATAGTGTATGATGTACCAGACGATGATACAATAGACTATGCCATGATATGCCATATATTCGAATATGATACAAATATGACGCCATGTAATACATCTCAAGTTAATATACTAAAATATGATATTACATACCACAAAATGATATTATATTGAATGGCAGCATACAAAAATACCACAATCCGCCAGCCCCCTCCGGCGACGCAAGGCTGCGAAGCTGTGTGCGGTCTGCTGTCATACATTATGTTTTGTCATTTGTTCTTTGGCCTTCTGTCTCTCCAGACGTGTTTCCTGCCTCCTGTTACTGTCTGCTAGGGGGCCCCGCCGTGCCACCAAACAGCCAAAAGAGGGGGTGAACCTCAAATCATTGCTGCTCCGGGCCACCCCTCGCATGGTGACGCCACCGCGCGGCCAGAACGGCCCGAAAGGCCTCCAAGATTGCCCGAAAGGCTCTGGAGACAGCCTCGGGACCCAAGATGTCGCACGATGGGCCCAAGGCGGCCCAAGATGCTGCCAAGACGGCCACAGGCCTACTAAAGGCCCCTTTAAAGGGTCCCACGAGGCACAAATCAACGATTTGCCCAAAAGTTTATGAAGGTTGGTGGTCTTTTCGCCTTTTCGGCCTTCCGACGCTCCGAGATGGACCAAGAGATTCCCAAGATCGCCCCACGACAAGCTCCCATGGCGGCCCAAAAGGCCCCCAAGACGGCCCCAAGACAGCTGAAGAGGACCCCACGACAGTCCAAAACGCGCCCCAAAAGGCCCAAAAGGGCCCTAAGACGGTCCCAAGAAAGGCCCAAGAGGGAGTCCACAAACCGAAAGCTCAACCTGTCCGCTCCGAAACAGCCCCAAGAGGCCCCAAGAAGGTCCCAAGAGGCCCCAAGAGGCCCCCAAGAGGCCCCGAAGAGGCCCCAAGGAGACCCCCAAGAGACCCAAAATGTGCTCCAAAAGGCACCAAAACAACTTCCAAGAAGCTCCAACGATGACCCGCAAGCGCTGCCGAGAAGTCTGCCACTAGAAGCACCCACGGCGCTTTCCACACAGCCGCCGAATATAAAATAACATGGTATGAAACAACATGGCATCAAAATACAAATACGGAAACCTACTACAATATGATATGATATGATATAATCTAACAACAATATAGCACACTATACTATATGAGAAACACAGCAACATATAGTACAATACCATAGCCTGATACAACGTAACAGGAAATACTGAAATAAAACCTTATACGGTACAGTATATAATACCAACACATAACACCAGATGACGTAGTAGTATACACGAACATGTGTGACAAAACGAAATAATGTACTAGACCATGTTACAATATAATGTGTTATGCAATCGTGCACTATAACATGAATAGGGAAAACAAGCCGAGATTCCCCTTAAGCATAAAAGAATTTAATACAATATCATACAATAGCACACAAGTCAAAAGATTATACTACTGTACAGAATACGAGCAAGTCATATAGTGAAATATAGTACGGTACAAATTAACGTAGTGTTATACTGGAAAGAATGAATGTCGTGATGTGAAATTATATGAAATCTGGAATATCACAGAATACAATGCTGTATCAGATGGCATGCGATAATAAAATATGAAGTATGTCAAAATACATTGTGCCATAGAATCGGTCATAACACTTTAGAACGACATACAAGATGTAGGACTCTAAAATCAGAAATAATGATTTATAATACCGATGTGATCACCCCACGGGCGATAAGGAGGTCGGGGGGGAAAGGTGGGCGGCCGATTTGCCATGAGCCCCGCCTACCGCCAACAAAGGATGCACGAAAGAAAATAAATACCACCTATTCCCGCTTGCTTCTATCAACCTAATCTACACCTGTATCCACCCGTCTATCTATCGATCAGTCCAAATATCTATCCATCCAGTCGATCCCTCAAGCAATTCATCGGTCCATCTGTCTATATATCCATCGACAGCGGGGATGATTGACGCAAGGACGCTGCATCTATCTGTTCGCGCACTACTTGGCGGCGGCAGGCGCTTTGGATCGCACTCATTTGCTTCTACACGCGCCGTTGCGCAAGTGGCGGTAACAAGTGGCTTTGATTCCCCAATCAGAGCTTGCCTCTGTAGGGGTCCTAGCGGATTCATATGGTTAGGTGAAGTGCGTCGCCGATGTCGGCGGCTGGCCCGGACGCCCCGGCGCCCTGGGACCCGGGGGCCCAGATGCTCGGGGGCGCCCGGGTGCCTGGGTGCCCCGGTGCTGGGGCGCCCAGGTGCCCGGGCGCCCAGGTGCCAGGATGCCCAGGCGCCTGGGTGTGCCCGGGCGCCCTGGCGCGCGGGTGCCCGAGTGCCCGGTAGCCCTATAGCCCTATAACCCTATAGCCGTATAGCCCTATAGCCCTATAGCCCCAAAGCACTATAGCCCTATGGCCCTAATTGCCCACTAGTCCTATAGGCCCTGTAGACCTATAGCCCTATCGTCCTATTGGCCTATCGCCCTGTAGCCTTATAACCCTATAGGCCTTTAGCCCTATAGCCCCATAGCCCTAATTAATTGCCCTATAGCCCTATAGCCCTATAGCCCCGGAGTCCTAATAGCCTTATAACCCTGTAGCCACATAGCCCTTTAGACCTATAGCCCTCTGGTCCTATGGGCCTATAACCCTATAGCCCTATAGCCATATAACCCTACAGTTGTATAGCCCTATAGCCCTATAGCCCTATAAACCTATAGCCGTGTAGCCCTATAGTCCTATAACCCTATAACCCTATAGCCCCATAGCCTTATAGCCCTATAGCCCTATAGCCCTATAGCCCAATCGCCCTACAGCCCCATAGCCTGATAGCCCCATAGCCCTATAGCCCCATTGCCCTATAGCCCCATAATTCTAGAGCTCTCTATGCCCATCGCCATATAGCCCTATAGCCCTACAGAGCTATAGCCCTATGGTCCTATAGCCCCATATCCCCATAGCTCTAAGCCCCACAAAGATTACGATTGGGGCTTTTCTTCCGTATCAGTTGTCTGCCCGGCACTGCATGGCAGCAAGCGGAAGTGGGTGATAGTTGTTTGCCTGTTGGAAAAAAAATACGCGGCAGCTCTTTGCCCGCCCACCTTGGTTCCTGTTATTGGCTGACGCTTGACTGTACGCACCTACCTATCTACCCAGCGGCCCATCGATCCATCCACCTATATTGCTATATTCATGTAAAAATACCCACCCACCTATTGGCATGTGAATATATATATATACATGAAAATATACACATACATATACACAAACCTATACATATACATCTACATATGTGTATACATATACCTATACATGCACATCTACATATACTACACATACACATACAAAAACATATACATATACGTATACAAATACATAGACATAGACATAGACACATACACATACATATACACATAAATATACAAATGTATATATATATGCATATGCCTATACAAATACATATACCTATATATGTGGGTATACATATACATAAACATATACTAGTACATATATATGTACATGCATACACACATATACATATGCATGCATCGATTATTTTACATATCCATCCGTCGACATATCTCTTTATCGCTGTCCCCCTCTCTTACGTACATGATAATGTTGGTTATAATGGTGCGTGGTGGTGATAGTGATGGCGGCGGTGGTGGCGGTGATGGCAGGGCGGTGGGGTGGTGGTAGACATGTGAGAAATGACGGTTTCTGTGTATGCGAATGAACCGCAGCGCGGCGCAAGCACCACGTAGTGGCGCGCGTTCTAACGGCTGCGCGCTCGAGAAAAAATCAGCCCCACTGCAATCAGACATGCGTTCGGAGCACTTGCAGAGCTCGGCGCCGCGAAGCGGGCGGCAGACGGCATCGTCGCCGTCGTCGTCGTCGCGCACACCATCACCATCACCACAATCAACCACCCCGATCACCGCCAGCAGTCCTAGCATCATCATCACCATTGTCGTCGTCGTCGCCGTCGCCGTCGCCAAGGCCTGGCGCAACCCTATTGCCACTGGGACTCGCCCCCTAGCGCGCCGCGAAAGGGCGCCATATCTGGCCGCTGGCGGTTTCGGGCGCTGCTCCCTTCATCGCGCGTGTGGGTTCCCCAAGGGCGGGTCGCCGAAGGGCGCCTGCCGCCCTCGTCGCGCCCGCGTGCCTCCGTGTGCGGAGCTCCGCCGCGAGGAACAGACGGAGCCAGGACGAGGACGAATTCGGGCGAGGATGGCTCGAGAACCCCTGAGATCCGGCGGATCGCTGGAGGATGGCTCGGGCGCTGCAGCCTCCTCGGAGCGCTCGAGGAAGCTGCGAAAGCGCTCCGGAGCGCTCTGGAGCAGACTCATCCTCGTCCTGGCCCCGCCCGGGAGAAGCTCCGCTGGCCCCGCGGGCGCCGCTCGCCGGGCGGTCCAGGGCGGCCACCGTCTCCACCAGCTCGGCCTCGGCCTCCTCGGGAGGGGAGCAGGAAGACGCGCACCAGTGCGAGAGCCACGCGCTTCGCGCGCTCCGGCCCTAGCATTCACCCCCGCCCTCGACAGCGAAACAATTCGACACGTGCAGGAATAGATGCACGGATGGCACATAAGTGGTGACCACGGACGCCCAGGGGACAGGTGGGCGACCGAGGGGGGGGGGAAGTGGGCCGCCTCCTCGAGAGGGGACGCCGAAGGACACACTTGTACTGCGGCAGATCCGTGTCGTGCCGACTTCGGCGTCAGCTTCTGACACCGCAGGGGTCGTTCAACCTTGAACGACCGGCCGCTTCCGAGACGCCGGATCCTTCAACATCGACCGATTCTGGGTCGCCAGCGGCGTTCGACCTTGAACGCCGGCGGCGGGATCGCCGCCAGTCGACGCGACGCGAACCTGCAGCTCTAGAACGCTGCGTCCCCATTGGAAGCGCCCAAGGGGCCACGAAGAGCAAGAGACCCCCGGGCGGCCCCCAGGAGACCTCCAGGAGGCTCCCAGGAGGCCCCAAGAGGCCCCCTTTCTCCTCCCTCGCCCTCTCATCTCCATCCTCTCCCAGCTGTGTTCCCAGGTCTCTCCGCAGCGGCCGCGAGCGAGCGGGCGAGGCACTGGTGCAGCCTCGCGCGCGGAAGCGCGTGCGCCTGTGCCCGCTTGGGCGAGGCGCGTGAGGCCGTGGGCCCAAGAATCGGGCGTCGGCCTGCCTCACGCAGCTCGTGGGTGTCGCAGGGTGGGGCCGCGACGCTCTCAAGAATCGCTGGCAACCGCGAGACGGTCACGGCCATTTTTGGGGCAATGCGTGGCGAATGAAACGCACATACATGACCTCTGCAAGAAAAATAATCGTCGGCCAGCCGCCCTTTGTAGTCCAATAATTAGCTTGGCAAGACTTCGGCCCAAAGGTCGGCCACACAGGCGTTTCCAGAACAGTAGGGGGCGGCGATTGCTCGACGCAGGCGTCTTCGATACTCACAAGGGCCCCCACTTCCCAGACCTTTTCCAAGCGCTCTCAGGCTTGAATCGTAACTGTCGTAGGGGTCCAAGAACCGCGGTGTGGAATCCTGGTCATCGAGACCTCCACCATACGCCCAGATGGCCCCAGGGGCCCGTCAAGGAGCAACATTGGGAGTCTATTACGCCGTCGTGAGGGTCGTGGGGGTCGGCTCGAGTGTCCAAACTCGCTGAAAACGTGTCGGTTCTCGATTCCGACCATTCCGCTGCAAGGGCGTCCAAGACGGACCAAGAGACTCCCAAAGGCGGCCTCCGAGATCGCCAAGAGTGCGCCAAGAGGCTCCCAAGAAGGGATCCGCGAATAGACCATCAAAAAATACATTGCCGGGAAGCCGCCCCCAAGATAGCCCGAAGAAACCCAACCAGAGGCCCTGAGGAGGCCTCCAAGGATACCCCCCGGATGCCTCGAAGAGGCTCGACTATTATGAGCCTGCATATCTCCCACGAATGCTCCCACTGCGCTCTGGAGCCACAACCCAGGCCACTACATCCCTCGCCCATGGCTAGTCTCAAAACGCGTCCCAAGAGAGTCCAAGGGCACCCCAAAAGGGCCCAACACAACCCCAAGAGGGCCCCAAGACAGGCCCAGGTGTCCGGACCCAAGTGCCCAAGATTGCATCCACTTTGGTTCCAGGTTGCACACTGTCGACTCTTCGATGGCCCCACAACCTCCGTACGAAGCCCCCGTATAGCAAAATCCCAGAAAACGTGCAGTTTCTATCTTCGGGGAGAGAGCGGAATGGCGCAGGCCTCTTGCATAGAGTAGCAAAGTGATGCACATGAAGAGGAGGCAGGGCTGGAAGAGCTGACGAAGGGAGAGAGCACGGATCTTGGCTTCTTGAGACCGGGCTCCTCGAACTCCTTCGCCTCCTTCTCGCGAACGAGGGTGGCGTCCTCGTGACGGGAACGCTTCTGGCTCTGCACTCACCGCCCCTCGGACCGCCCCAGGGGTGTTGCAGTACTGCCGGTGGGCGCTCAAGAGCTGCAGCCTCGTCCTTCCTCCTCCAGCTCCTCCTCATCACTGCGTTCATGCATTCCTCAGCGTCGCCCTTCGACGATCCTCAGAAAGAGCAGCAGTGCCAACGTGCGTTTGTCCACCGGAGCGTAAGGGGGGGCAGCAGGAGGGGGGAGGAGGAGGAGGAGGAGGGGGAAGCGGAGGAGGAGGAGGAGGAGGAGGAGGAGGAGGGGGAGGAGGAGGAGGGGGAAGAGGAGGAGGAGGAGGAGGAGGAGGAGGAGGAGGGAGGAGGAGGAGGAGGAGGAGGAGGAGGACTGACGCACGTCCCGAGGATCTTCGAGCCCTTCTGGTCTGGCCATGCCACGCCAGCCCTCCCCTCCGCGCCTCGCCTTCGTCCGTCGGTCGGGTGCTGCCCGGAGGTGCCCCTGGCCCAGAGGTGCCCCCAGGCGTCCCGAGGAGGCCCCCGCGGCCTCCAGAGCACCCCACCGCGAGGCCCTGGGAGGGCCCCGGGAGGCTCCAGCGCTGGGCGACAAGCTGGGGGGGGGGGGGCACCGCCTTGGGCCAGGGGGCACCGCTGGCACCCACCGATCTGGTGGACGCCGCTGGCCCCACGGGCCCGCCTCCCAGAGCTCCCCGTCCGCCCTCCGCGGCGCCGCGGGAGGAGGCCAAGGGACGCGGAGGGGGCCGGGCCCAAACCTCCGACGTCGCCGGTGCTGCCGTGGCGGGGGGAAATCGCGGCCCCGCCCCGGGGACGAGGCGTGCGCCTCGGACCGCTGCTTCTCGAGGGCCCCGGTCCCCGAGAAAGGGCCTCCAGGGTTGGAGGACTGGAAATGGGCACCAACACCAACACAAGGGCCTGCCTCCATAGGGGGAGGATGATCCTAGAGTTCGGTGTTGGCGGTCATTCGTCGGTCGCCCTGGCAGCCAGAATCGTACCACCATCACCGAGATCAGGATCCTCTTCCCTGGAAATGGGCACCAACACCAACACAAGGGCCTGCCTCCATAGGCGAGGCGAGGCGAGGCGAGCGCCGACTCCGCTCCGCGCGCGCGCGGGGCGCCTCCTAAAGAGGACGGCGGTGGAGCCGCGGCTCCTCAGATTTCGGTGTTGGCGGTCATTCGTCGGTTGCCCTGGCAGCCAGAATCGTACCACCATCACCGAGATCGGGATCCTCTTCCCTCGGTGGAGGCACACCGCCGACATTGGTGTTGATGTCAACCTCTGGGCCTGCGACAGGGGCCGAACCTCCGCCGCCTCCCGCCCTCGCCTCCTCCTCTTCATCATCATCATCATCATCATCACCACCACCACCACCACCACCACCACCACCATCATCATCATCATCATCATCATCATCATCATCATCATCCTCATCCTCATCCTCATCCTCATCCTCATCCTCCTCCTTCTCCTCCGCCTTCGCCCCCTCCTCCTCCTCGGCCTCCCCCTCCTATTCTTGCACCATCGTCATCCCTCCCCCCTCTCCCCTCCCATGGACGGACTGCGATGGCACACGAGGACGTGCACCCCCGCCCAGACGGCAGAGCAGCCGGACCGTCTCCGTCCGGGCGCTTCGCCGGCGGGGCGGCCAAGAGAGCTTGCTTCCCAGCGCGGGGGCCAAGGACGGGCCGATTGGGAGGAAGAGGGAGGAGAGGAGGGAGGAGGGAGGAGGGAGGAGGGAGGAGGCAGGAGGGAGGAGGAGGGAGAAGCAGGACCAGTGCAAACCCAATTCGCATCGACGGTGTTTAAATAAATGCCAGAACACGATCCCCGGGACTGCAACCATACGAAGCCTTGAAGCTTCTGTAAGCTGTTTCCAACCTTCCTGGTGAGGGGTCCTCGTGTTGAAGAAACAGCGTCCCGCGTCTCACTCGCTCATTCCTTCTCCCCCCTGCTTCCTCCCTCCCTCCCTCCCTCATCCCCGCCTCTGCCCTCAGCATACCCCTCACATGTTTTGTGGCCTCATAGGGAGGTCTACCGAGAGACCCACTAGCAACACCCACATGCGGCTCCACACCCATGATGTCGGTGCCCACCGCACACGCTTCGTGGCTCCATAGGGGGCTCATCCGAAGGCCCCAGCGGCAACGCCCGCATGCGGCTCCACCCTTCCGATGTCGGCGCACCCTCACACGTCTCGTGGCCCCATAGGGAGCTCCACCGAGGGCCCCTGCGGCAACGCCCGCATGCGGCTCCACCCCCTGATTTCGGCACGGACCGCTCACACGTTTCGTGGCCCAAGTGGAAGCTCCACCGAAGGCCCCAGCGGCAGCGCCCGCATGCAGTTCCACCCTCCGATTTCGGCGCACCCCTCACACGTTTCGGGCCCCACAGGGGAAGGCCGCAGTCGCAGCGCCCGCACGCTTCGCGGCCCCAAAGGGGGATGCTCAGACGAAAGCCCCAGCTACAGCGCCCGCATGCTGTTCGATCCCCCCCTTGTCGGGGGACCTCTCACACGCTTCGTGGCCCGATAAGGAGCTCCACCGAAGGCCCTGTGGCAACGCCCGCATGCGGCTCCACCCCCTGATTTCGGCACGCACCACTCACACGTTTCGTGGCCCAAGAGGGAGCTCCACCGAAGGCCCCAGTGGCAGCACCCGCACACGCTTTGTGGCCCCACATGGGGCTCACCGAAGGTTCAGTCCTCTTGCTACCCCGGTCTTTTAGTCTCCTCCTGCCTTACGGTACTCACACCTGCATATGGTTGGTCCCCCGCGAAGCTGATTCAAACGAATGCGTGAGGCGCAAAGGCGAGAGCCACATCTTGACAAGAAACCGCCTTCCATCCGTGAAGCTGCTGCAAACATTTCATACAAATGCGCGTGGTACTAAGGCGATGGTCACAGTTTGCAAACTGGCAGCTTGTCATCCTCTAAACGGTTGCTAGAAAAGGTTGTAACGAATGCGTACGGCACCAGCGCGAAAGCCACACTGTGAAAATTGACCGCCATCCATTATTGAAACGGCTGCAAGCTTGGAAGACGCTTACGCAAGGCGCTAAAGCGGGAGCCACAATCTGAAAACAGGTTTCTTCATTCTTGAAGTTGCTGCAACTTGTCAGCTTCAGGATCATACACAACGAGTAGTATCAGGCGGAACGCCCCGCCCACCCTACGGGCACGCCTGTGGGTGCGGCAGGGAAGAGCCCTTCCCCAAACAGTCTTTGCACCGTTTGGGGGTTCATTCCTGTTTTAAACAAATCGGCCAGGCTGGCGGGCTAGCCGTTTCGTGTTCGCCGTCGCCGCTCCGTTGCCGCCTCATCGTCGCCCGTCGTCTGGGCATGGTTCGCGGTCTGGCGGCTCCGTGCTCGCCGTCGTCGCCCCGTCACCGCCGCGTCGCCGCCCATCGTCTGGGCCTGGGTGGTGGTGGCGGTTCCGTGGCAGTCGCCGATTCGTCGCCGCCCCGTCGCCGCCTAGATTCTCGTTTTCAAAAAAAAAAAAAAAAAAAAAAAAAACTCTCCCCCCCCCCCCGGGTTTGTCGGTCCACTTCTCGTATTGCAAATTAGATCTGATTTGGCCCCATCGTCCATCATCGTAAACATGAGCTCAAGCCATCCCAGCCGAGCCGGCATCGACACCCCCATCCTCTGTACTCGTTTATCCAGAATTATCAGTTCCCATGAATCCCTTGCAAAAAGGAACGATGTGTACACACGCGCGTCGTCGCGCGCGCATGCCAAAATCCCTCAAAAACCGTCGGTGTCGGAAGGAATTCGAAGTCGAGTGTCAAAAAAACATATAAAACCAAATGGTTTCGCAACGCGGATTCTCAAAAAAAGTGCGCGCGCTCTTGCGAATCCCTGAGGGAATCATAGATCTTCCCACAGATTCCTAACATGCTACCAAGCAGGCTTCACGCGCCCGCATGTCGAAATCGTTCGAACGCCCTTTGTGCGCGTGACGTCGCGAGAACACTTTTCCAAAAATGAAACGAAGTGCACGCGCGCGTTTTCGCGCGCGCATGCCGAAATCGTCTTTTGACAAAAAATATAGAACTGCATATGTTATGAAAGGGGGAATCACGCTTTGGTTACGTAGCGAATTTACAAAAACATGCCCCAAAAAAACATGAAACACACATCGTTTCGCAACCTCACTTCTCAAAAACACGAAAAGAAAGGGGGATAAAAACAACAAAAAAAACGCGTTCTTGATACCTGCCCCTCTATATGTCTACACATAGTATAAATGTGTATGTATATATATATATATAGTCGTCCAGCTACTAACGACAACCAAAGCTGATCACGGAATTTTGCCAAGCCAGCCTCTCGCGCCGCATGCGACATCATTCAAGCGCCCTTCCGCGTGTGCTGGGGGGGGGGGCGCGGTCCGCGTCGAGAAAACCACGCGAACCACCCTCGCGCGTCGGCCGCGCGCGCATGACGAAGTTTGTTTTCCGAAACCTTCATCGCCGACGCGAGGGCGCCGTCATCGTCGTCGGCGTGATCAGCATCCGCGCCGTCAGTGGACGTGGTCGTCGCTGTCAGCATCGTCACCAGCATCGCTAGTAGCATCACCGTGTCTACCGTTGTCGACGTTGCCATGATACCGCGCCCGCCCAAGTCGCCGATACGCACTGAAGTGCCCGCTGGGATGTGCCGAGCGGTCAGCGCCACCGCATTCGCGTCGGGCGCGCCAAACTAGCTGGCCGCTGCGCGCGCGTGCTCAGGTTGGCGCAGCCGCAGAGATGCACCAGCCAACGCCAAGCATGCATCGCAATCGCCACCACATGGTTTTTTTTACCAAGTTGCGGGTGGGTGGGTGGGATGTTTGCAGGAGCATAGGATGTGTCAACTCGTGTGTTTGTGAAAGAAAAAATCCAGTGCGCCACATAGGTTACTCCACAAAGATTGCACCATATAGGTTGCACAACATGTATAGCACCACATTCATGACACCGCATAGACTGTACACCCTGGATTGCTCCACAAGGATTGCCGAATACATAATGCACTACATAGAGCGCACAACATACATCGCACAAGATCTTTCGCACCACATAGATTGATTGCACCACGCAGATTGCCCTACGTCGGCTGTAGAACAGATACTGCTAGAGATACAATGACTGGGGGGCCACACTGGCTAACAACTGTGAGGAAAATTGATGGAGGAGAAGAAGGGGCAGGAGGAGGAGGGGGAGGACGACGAGTCAGGGAGGAGGAGGAGGAGGGAGGAGGAGGGAGGAGGGAGGAGGAGGGGCCGAGAGAGAGGAGGGAGGAAGAGTTCTGGGCTTCTGGGGGGCGGCCACTTGGAACCCAGTAACCTTCAAACGAACGGAAAATCGACAGCTCGCGCTAATTACCCTGAACGGTCGAGTCGACTGCGCTTCGACGCGGAGGAGAAGGACGGGAAGGGAGAGGACGAGAAGGGAGAAGAGGAGAAGGGAGAGGGCGAGGAGACAGCAGCTGCCACGCCGAGGACGAGCCGCCGCACTGTGCTTGCCGCTGAAGGAAATGGCCTGGCCACACGTGCCTGCGGCGGCGGGTGGGCGTGGGCGTGCCACCGGCGTGCGAGCTCCCCGCGAGATTGTCTCGCTACCGTGACGAAATGCAGCGAGCTGTAGTGGGCGGGGTCGATGTGCGCCCGAGTCCCAACCCAGCCTGCCCTGAGCGGAAATGCGCATCGCACAGTCTGTCCACAGGGGTGGTAGCGAAGGTGAAAAGTGGCGAAGTGAATTCACGGAAGCGTGAAGTAGAAGGAAAACAAGATACATGACAGGACAAGGAGAAGGGGAAAATAGTGCGCATGACTATCCCTTGGAGGCGGCCAGGGAGTCTGAACTGGTTGGGACCCCGGGACCCTGGAACATCAGTCAGGAAAGGGGATGAAGCCAAATCCACTCAAAATCGGTCTCCTGACCCCTCCAGGGGTCCATCTGGTGCAATCATTGACAGTCCTGGTGGCAGGAGAGGGCCCCGAGGGGCCGAAACGGGCAAAAAAAACCCTGCCGAAACCAGCGCCTCAAACCTGCCCGCCCTGCCTGCTGGACGGAACCATGGCTGGGCCACCTCAGACCCCCAGCCGGCTCTAAACCATCCCCTCTGCCCGCTTTCCTGAAGGGGCCCTGGGACACACAAATGAATACACACAAATAAAAGGATCCCCCATATTTTCCCATAGTTTCTGGCTTTTTGTATTCCCCCCCACTTCCCATATTTTCCTATATTTTCTGGGGAATCGACGATCAATTGTGTCTGTGTCTCTCTTTCCCTCCTGACCAAGCAAATCCCCTCTGCCCGCTTTCCCCCCATTCCAATCGGTATCGGGCAGTTGTCAGACTCGGGCTCGGGAGACTGGGGTTGGCCTGACAAGGCCGTCCTGAAAATGACGATGGCCCAGCCCGAAATCTCACGCGACCTCCCGCTGCAAGCGTCCCGCCAAGACCGGACCGTCAAAATCCAGCACGCGCTCGACAAGAAGTGCCGGCAAACCCGAGTTCTGGCGTACTCGAGTCTTGCTCGGGCGTTGGCAGAACTGGGTTTAAAGGAACCTGGTTCAGTGATCTGTACCGGGGGCGCCCCCCCGTCCCGTCCCATTTCCACGAACCGGAACTGCCGCCACCCGAAAAAACACCAGCTATGGCAAACCTGGCTTAGTGATTCTGGCCAGTGCACATGCTCCGGGGCCCTACCACTAACCGGGTCCCCTTGCCTGGGGTCCTGGCCATACCCGACTTGCGCTTCCCCGATATCTAAGTGGATGCCTTACCAGCCTGGAACATGTCCCCATCCCTGTGCTGGGCATCTCCTCATCTCGAGGCCAATCTTAGGGATTCCCTTCTTTTCTGAAGGCGAATCCCTAAGATTGTCATCGCCTCTTGGCGTGTCAATCTTAGGGATAGGGATACGTTCGAGGCTGGCAAATGCCGGCGAGGACCGCGCGGGAGGCTGGGGGGCGGGGCGGCAGGCCGGCGCCCCCGCCGAGCCGCTGCCGGGGGCAGCGCGCGGCACGCGCGGGGCCGACGGGGGGCAGCTGCGCCCCCGCCCGCCGTCCCGAGCAAGGTGCTGGGCCGCCCCGGGCTCCCCGCCGGCGCTGCACGAGCCCCACTCAAAAGGGGCCCAAGGGACACACAAATATAGATGCACACAAATGAGAGGCTCCCCCACATGTTTCCCATAGGTCCTGGGTTTTGGTCTTCCCGCCCACTTCCCACAGGTTCCCATATTTTCCTGGGAGTCGATGATGAATTGTGTCTGTGTGTGTTTTCCCCCTCCTGACCCACTGCCCGCGTTCCCCCCATGCCAAGTTCGGCGGTGGACAGACCGCCCTTTCGTAAACCACCCTTTCGTGAGCACGACCCGAGACCGAGACCGACGGACCTGGACCCGCAGAAAAAAACACGACGGCCGCGACGCCCTCCCGCGCACCGAGAACGGCCAGCTCGCTGCTCGACGCGCCAGGGCAGGAGGTCTGCCCACCTCCGACGGGTCCCAGAGCGACAAGCTGCGGAAGACCGCGCCGAGGGGGCAGGCAGGCGGGCTCGCAGGCCGGCGCGCCGCCGCCCGAGCCGCTGCTGCCGGGCGGCGCGCGGCCCGCGCGGGGGGGCCGCCGGGGGCAGGCTGCGCGGGAGGCGGCTGCGCACCGCGCACCGGCCCAGGCCCTGGCCTCGGGGCACGCAGGGGGGCCAGACTGGAGGGGCCCAGGGGCGCGCAGACAAGCGGGCACGGATCCCGGGGCCCCCCTCAGGTGCCGACATCCTCTGGGGCGGTCGTCTTCCCCCCACGCCCACTTCCCGTGCCTGCCCACCGTTTCTGGGAGTCGACGGCTGATCGTTGTCTGTGTGCTCTTCCCCTCCCGAGAATCAGCGACGGCGCGCCAGGGAGAGGGGTCCAGCGCCGCTCCGAGAAATCCGCGGGGGCCTGAGACCCTTTCTTAATCATGTGCATGTCATGGTCTGCTCCGCTGTGCAGACGCCCTCCTGGCCTGGCCACGAAGGTCTGTGCACAAGTCGTAGGCCTCAGCATGGGGGAAGCAGGCCCTGAAGGAAACGGGTCCTGGGCCCCAGGGCCTTCCCCCAAAACCACTTGTTCACCCCGAATCGTTCTCTGCCATTCCCGGGGCCCGTGGGGGAGCCCCGAGAGCCCGTCAGTACCCGCTTCCCTCGGGACACGCTTCCCCCACGGCGAAAGACCCAGGATGGTCCTGGCCGGCCACGGTGAGGGTGTACAGATCCCTCCTTCGAGTAGGGGATCGACTACATAACCGACTTGCCCCAGCGTTGATGGTTCCTGGCCGAATGCACGGGCCATCCGCAGAACTTTCGCAGACCTGCGAAAGGGTTGACGTGTTTCTGTTGAAGAGTCGACGTGAAAATCAATCTGGGGTAGATCAATTCTGTAGTCGATGGGAATTGCAGACGCGGAGGCGGTGCGTGAACGCCAGCGGGCGGACGAAACTCTGGGCCCTCGCGGCGCGCCCAGAGGAGCCGCCCAGAAAGCGGAGGGCGAGGGCTGGCGAGGGGGTAGGGCGACGAGGAGGACGAGGACGACGACGAGGACGACGACGAGGACGACGACGAGGAGGACGACGACGAGGACGGGGACGAGGACGAGGACGACGGTCCCCCGGTCGACTCCTGCGGAGGGCGGGGAGCGGTCGGCATCGAATCGCCAGGTCGGGCCGGATCGGGCCGCCTCGGCGCGGAGCCAGGGTCGGACGAGGCCGCCCGCGCAGGGGCGCACGGAGATGCCCCGTCGGGTCGTCGGGCCGCGTCGGGCCGTCGTGCGAGGCGTGGGCGGCTACAGATCCGCCGCCCTGGAACCGACGTCCTGGTGCCCCAGCGGGCGGTGGATGCCCAGAGATCCAACGCAGTGAAAAACTCGAGGCGGAGGTTTTTTCGTGTCTTTCGGCCTCTAGGGGCCCTCGCCGGGCCTTGGGACCGTCCAAAAACGACTCAGGATGGAAAACCAATCCTGGGAAATGGGTCGAGACTTCCAGGGACCCCGCTTTGAAAAAATCACGACATCGGATCTCTGGGTATTCACATGTTTTAGCCCCCAGGGGCCCGAATATATCCATATCCACAGGTCCGCGAAGATCGATGCCCCCCAGGGTGGTTCTGGATGAAACCACCCTCTGGCCGTCGGGTGTCAGAGTCGGATCGGACCGAGCCGGCCGAAACCAGTACTTCGAATATTGTAACACGTTGGGGGATCTGATTTCGGGGGGGAAGGGGGCCCGAGGTCCGGCGAAACGGTCCGGTGGGGGCCTCACAAATAATCAGGGGTATCTGGAATGGCTCGCATGAGGGGGTGGAGCCCTTCCCCCCGCATATGTATATATATATATATATATATATATAAGTATATATATATATATATATATATATATATATCAAATCGAATCGGGGGTCGAAGCGAGCCCTGCAGGGGGGCCTGTCCTTGAGCTCTTCCTCGGCCTTCGCGATCTTCCCGGCGAGGTCATCGATCGCTCCCTGGCGTGGGCGGCTGGAGCGCCACGCGGAGGGCGCACATACTTTTCAGTCGTGGCGGCGCGGCGACTCGCCAGCGAGTCGGGCAGGACACCCCACGGAGCCCCAGGAGGACCCAGGAGGCCCCTGGAGGCCCCAGCGAGTACTTCCCCAGGAGGCCCCAGGAAGGCCTCAGGAGACGCCAGGAGCCACTCCAGGAAGCCCCAGGAGGTCCAGGAAGCCCCAAGAAGCCCCAGGAAACTTGGCTGGCAAAACGCATCGCACGCGCACGCGCAGTGTCGGCAGGAGGACACGAAAGGGGAGACGGCTGGCCCCTCACAGGGCGGTGGCCGCACATGCACACACGCGCACTTTGTGGCGGCAGCGGCCTCGCGCGCAGCGACGAGACCGGGGAAACTGCAACAGCCAACACAGCGTGCGCACAGGCGCACACACTTCGTAAGTCGGCGCCGCAGACAAACCTCAGGCGCAGTCGGCACATGGCACACGCGCACACACACACGCACCTTTGGCGCCGCGGCCTCGCGCGCAGCGACGAAGCGCAGAAGGCCGAGGAGCGAGAATCGGGAAACGCGCGCGGCCGGCCGACACAAGCGCACACACACACACACACACACACACACTTCGGGCACCGCGGCTTCGAGCGCAGCGACGAGGCGTAGAACGTCGAAATCCGAAAAAGATAAGCGGACGCGCGCGGCCAAGCCTTCAGAAGAAGGGGCAGGGATCCAGCCTGAGGGCATCGACCGTGCCATACACATACTCGGGCATGGGCAGCGTGAGCGGGAGGGGAGACGAGGACGAAGAGATACGCCGACACGCCAGTGCTACACTGAGTTGAGATATGACGAGGCGAAGCGGCGCCAGACGACTGGCAAGGACGAGAAGCCAGACAAGCCAGGGAGATACAGCGAGACCCTGTCGCCCGATGGACGACAGCGATGAGGATACGAATGTCTGACACCCTCTGGCACCACTGGCCGCCGCAGTCACACAGCACACGCACTGCAATAAAAAGTGAAGGAGACATGGTCGGGTGGACACTTGGACAGTATAGGGCCAGAATATGGGGTTTGGGTCCTGAACCAAAATGGTACGACCCCTCCCCATGGTCAGCACACCCCTCATGAAACTCCTGAGCTCAGGGAGCCTCGCATACAGATGGGCATCTTGCCCAAAATATTCGCCACGAGACTCAAATCTCAAAGTGCCCCGAAAAACAATGAGCTTAAGAGGGTGCTGTTCCATGGGAGTGCACATATACACTTACACAAATGCCCCTCAGAGAGAAAGGTGATGGGATGGATCGGACCGGGCCCTTTGAAACCTCGCCGTCTGGTTGCTGCTGCTGCTGCTGCCGTCGCGAGCAAATACTCGGCCTCGCTGTGCACGGTCAACTACGCCGCGCACTCAAAACTGCCGGGCACTTGTCTCGCCTGTCGTAGAAATCTACTCGGCTATGAGACCGCCTGTGGCTGGCTGGTCGGCTCCACCCTCCTGCTGCTGAGGTTGCCTCTGAGACTCGGCTCTAGAGCGTCCCGTCTTGCGGGGATCTTCTCTGCGACCCTCCAGAGCCCCCCTTCCGAGGAAAGCCGAAGACACCTGGACCGAAGCAGCTCGAACTGAGCCGCGTTCGTCTTAGACATGTCGGACTTAGTCACACAGTCGACCTGATGAAGAAGATGAGGCATCCATCAGATCACGCTACCGATTTGGGACATTATGTCTCGAAAGATGGCCAAATCGATCGCAACTCTCCGATCCGAACGGGAGCCGCTAGACAGCTCACTGAGAGTGTCGTATATTCCCTTGGCGTCAACGACGCTCAGACACTCGGTGGAGGGGGGGAGTGAGAAGCTCGCTATCCTGGCGCAGAAGGGCGGCAAAAGGGCCGACCTTCCCCTGCCAGGACTCGGTGACCACATTGCCACGAGTCACGTCTTCAAACATGAGATGGAGCCCCTGCCTCTCAGAGCTCTGGACAGGGCCAGAGTCTCCCCAGCTAGAGTGCTGGCGACATGTCTCTTCACTCGGCAAGATCGCCAGGCTAAGGCAGAGACTCGGGCGCGATGGCCGTGCGCCAATGAGTTGTCGGCCATACACACCTCCCAGGCTTGCTGGGGATACTGGCAGTCGTCGGACCCGACGCCGCCGCAGTCGTTGGCGGTGGCAAAAATGAAGCGCTGGGGGTCAAAGCGATGGATGATCAACGGCAGGGCGGCCGTAGAGCGCAGGTGATCCACCATCTTGTGAGCTTCCAGAAGATCCTTGGCACTCGGGGAATGTACCTTCGTGGCCAGTATGGAGGCCACTCCCGCGGCTTCGGCCCGGGACTCTCGACCCACCCAGGTGAGCTTATAAACGAGATTGCGAAACTCGGCCACCCCGGAGCCGCAAAGAGGACTACTGTGGTCCCCTCGCCTTCCACGGAACATGGGAACTTTGTGCAACTGTTCCATGATCCATGATGTATTCTTCCTGGTCCACGAGAATTCTCTTGTTGGGAGTCCCCTGGCCCATCCTCTGGAGCCTACGCCCAATGTACTCGACCCCTTTCTCGTCGAGTTTCTCCATCTTGCCAAAATTGAGACGCTTACGAAACTCTGGCATATACTTGCCTTCCCGTCAGGGGGAAGGCTATCGCCCAATCATCCACCTCCAGCAGCACCTGCGAGATTAGGCGATCGCCCCGACGCTGAGCGAACCAGCATGGTTCAAACTTAGTTCTGACGTACCCGTGGCCCTCGAAATACCTAGACGACGTTTCGTGGAAAGCCAGACGCATCGTCGAGCCCGTAACGGGAGCCACCAGCTCGATCAGAGCACCTGTTGGTAGGTTGAGCCCCTCGCACGGCTCCACGAAAACCTTTCCGCGTGGCCTCCTGAGGGGGTCAGACTGGCAAAAAGCATTATTGATGTCTCCAATGTGAACCTCCAGGTCGTACATGAGCGATATGGCCAAAAATAGCATCAGCGACTCCATCGAGGGAGTCGGACAATAGACCTGGAGCTCAGCAGTGTCATCGTCCTGGTGTCCCCTGACGCACCACCTAGACTTGGCCTTCGGCGGAGCTCCCACGCTACCCTGGGGTTTCCAACGGCGCACCATCTGGCTCGAGACGACCCGATTGGGGAAGAGGGCTCGCAGCCCCTTACCCTCTTGTGGGAGGTGGACGGTGACGGATTTCGCGCTCACGAAACCTTCCAATTGCTGGAGGTCGGAAGAGGCAAACTCTCGCCTTTCCTGGTCATCCAGATCCTTCAAATGAACTTCGGTCCCTCGGTTGGCCAAGAGAGAAAGAGAGACCTGGGAGAAAGGGCCGCAATGCTGGGGAACGATCTCGACGTCCGCATTTCCATTGCGATGGGTCACCCAGTTCCCGCTCCACCATTCGTTCTCGATACTTCTTTCCAGGTATCCATAAAACGCACAGAGAGAGCTATCCTCAAGTCCCAGGAGCGCCCAGAGCTCCTCGTCCTGGAGGGCGAGCTCAGATGAGGAGGCTATCCCCTCCATAGGTTGGGCCTCGCCAGCCACTCCAAAATTCGGGGGGGCGACCTGAATCGCCTTCGAACCGGCTGTCCGTCCTCGATCTGTCTGATCTGCTTCTGGACCCTTCCTGGGGGAGCCCCTCGAACCTCCTCCCCTAGTCAGTTGGATCGTTGGCTGGCTCTTCTCATGCCACAATCCAGAATTTCATTCCGCAAGACTGTCCCGTCCATAGACCTTCGGCCATTGGACGCCCTGGTCGACGACCGAGCGTCTGGGACCTGTCCGGCACTCGAGGAGCACGCGGGCACCGAAGCAACAGATCCAGAAGCGTGGGCGGCCGCGGAGTCGGCACTCGAGGCGGCCGACAGTCCTAGCGGAAAAGAAAGAGAGGGACCCCGAGGAAGAGGGGTTGGCCCTGAGCTCTCGACCCCTGACTCGACAGGCTCGGGCCCGTCGTCCAGACAACGGTAGGCATGAGGACGATGACCTCCGTCCTCGTCCAGTTCGGACGTCGGGCGTGACCGACCAGCCGAGGACGACCGACCGAGCGTGGAAGGAGGTGGGGCGACTGGCCCAGTGCCTGGCCGCGTCCCCTCCGAGTCAGCGCCCCGCTCTTCAGGGAGGGCCCGGCCCCGCGGCGCGGCCTGCAGATTTCACAAGCAGTGCCCGCGGACCTCCCTCCCACCCTCGCGGGCCCTCCCTCATCCCCCGACGCCGTAGCGGAGGCCGCTCCGCCTTGTCCTCCTCCTCCTCCTCCTCCTCCTCCTCCTCCTCCTCCTCCTCCTCCTCCTCCTCCTCCTCCTCCTCCTCCTCCTCTTCCCCCTCCTCCTCCTCCTCCTCCTCCTCCTCCTCCTCCTCCTCCTCCTCCTCCTCATCCTCCTCCTCCTCCTCGTCCTCCCAACGCCTCTGGGCCGCGCCGCCAGGCCCCTCAACCAGAGGTGGCGTGGCACGGGGGCCCGCTGCGTCGCGGGAGCCGGATATCGACTTCCACGCTGTGCCCCGGCTCCCAGGCCTCCCCGAGGAGAGGACCGTCCGCCGACACGTCAGAACCCCGGCCCCGGCACGTCCCACTCGAGCGTCCCCGAGAAGGCGCTGCGCCCCTGGACCTGACATGACCTCTGCTCCTCTCGACTCCGGGGCGGCAGCAAGACGAGCCTGTTCTTTCGAACGTTTCCAGAGCCGGCTTCTCATAGCCACCCAGACGGTGTCCCAAACTGGAGCAGCACTAACCCGGGACCCACCCATCGGTCTCGCTGAAGAGCGATGGTTCCCTTGCTGCTCTGGGCGGGAGC